>CAXIVR010000004.1:113069348-113459348 GCA_964035755.1 Teleogryllus oceanicus | reverse complement strand
GGTATTGTAAACTAACCGGTCCGCGCAAATTTTCTTATTACAGATTACTTTTTGCAACGATTATTGGCAGGTTTTAGCAAAGAGTATGTATTGTTACGGTTATTGGTTCAGGAGGTATCGTGTCTTTGTCTTGGAAGGGAGCTTCCAATAGTTTAATTTCTGGGGTTCGAACCTGGGTATTTTAAACTAACCGGTCCGCGGCAATTTTTTTATTGCAGAATACAAGTAGCAACGTGTAAGAGCAAATTTTGGCGTAGAGTATGAATTGTTAAGGCTAACAGTTCAGGAGGTATCGTGCCTTTTCCTCGCGGAGGGGGCTTTCAAGAGTTTAAATTCTGGGGTTGAAACCCGGTATTTTCAATTAACCGGTCCGCGGCAATTTTTTTATTGCAGATTACACTTAGCAACGTTTAGGAGCAAATTTTGACATAAAGCATGAATTGTTAAGGCTAATAGATCAGGAGGGGGCTTCCAAGAGTTTAAATTCTGGGGTTTTTTTTATTGCAGATTACACTTAGCAACGTTTAGGAGAAAATTTTGGCATAGAGTATGAATTGTTACGGCTATTAGTTTGGGAGGTATCGTGCCTTTTCTTCGCGGAGGGAGTTTCGAAGAGTTTAAATTCTGGGGTTCGAACCTGGGTATTGTAAACTAACCGGTCGGCGGCAAATTTTGGCGTAGAGTATGAATCGTTAAGGCTATTGGTCTTGGACGAAACGTGTTTTGTCCTTCTTGAGGGCGCTCGCCATAGGAACAAAGGTGTTATTTTTGGTTAACTTGCAATGGAAGTTAGCAGGACCATGCAATTTTTTGAGAAAATGACCCCCGGCAAATTTTTTGTTTTCACATCTTAAGAACGGCAAAAAAGCGGCAAATTATGAGCTATACAGTTATGTGATTGGGTGAAATGGTCCTGCTAACTTCCAGGACGTCTGTCATTTGATGCCTGTAACCCGTTTCATAATGATACTCATTACGATACAGATTTCATTGTGATACAGGGTCTTGACCAATCACATAGAAGTTTACAAACTAAATATCGATACTTCATTAATCGTTGAGAATCGTTCTAGTTAATGTTTTGTTCGATAGCGTACATTAAAATTGCATTTAATATTTATTATGTTTATCAGTTTTAATTTATTTATTATCAGTAATTTTTAAGTAGAATATTATTTAAAATAAATTGAATCGTAATTTCACTTTGATCCTATTTGACTAGGGTAGTGGTAGAGCGAACATATGACTCAGAACGCAAGTTATTTTCTGTTTATTTATTTATTTATTTAACGTCAAAAAACAGTTAAAAACTGCGTATGACGTGCTATGGGGAAAAAATAATTTTGAATTTTGAAAGGGAGAAAAAACAACAAAAAAAACTCCCATGTAATAAAATCTATTTTCAAGGATAAATAAGCAATACATTTTGGCTCTATTTACTTCCTGCCGCGACAACATGGAAACGATAATTTGAATAATTGTATTTCCCACTAAATTCTAGAAGACGTGCACAGAAAATGAAGTTACATTTATGTCTAGAAGCAAAACAAGAGGCCATCTCAGCTTTTGCTCAATGGATCAGGGAAACTGGACGAAAAACCTGATCGAGATGGGGGTCATTGACCCGGAAGCTGTAGTACAATAGTTGTTACAGGTTGTTTATACTCATTTATACAGTCCAAATGGTAAATAACGCATTATGTATCATTGTTAAAATTAATGTTACTTTTCTTCTGATTTTCTATTATATGTTACTGCCATGCTTTTGTCCTTAATAGCCGGCCAATTGTTTAGTACGAAATGTCTAGTGAATCAGAGGAGGAGTTGGCACCCCCAGAAATAAGAGAAAAAGCGAAAATGGTGACCTCGTATTAATTGCCGTAACTTTTATGCTCTCTCGCAGACGGACTGGTAAAGCAACGCCATCTGCGGCAGGTAGGGTAGCTGCTCGCTAGGTGGTCTTGGCTGAATCCTGCATGACAACTATCACGAAACGATTCAAAGTAAAAGTTTAACTTATAAAAGTTACTATAAGTCGTAGAAAAAAGTGCTGTATGAAACTCCATGTAATCGGTATTAATACATCATCGTTTCATAATGTACTATTGTTAATTAGAACAGAATGTAATGTGTCTCGATAGGCGTCGGATGTGAGGCCGCAAGCTAGAGGAAGTTTTTATGAAGTTAAATTTATTTTCGTTAAAGTGCGAAAGTACGAATTCGCGACTGACTAGATGGCTTGTAGTAATATTTACTTGGTGATGATTTTTTAAGAACTTAATAGTGCAAAATGAATTTACATGAAAAAATAAGTCAGGTCATGCAGAGATAGCGACGGACAAAATTCGGATGACAAAGGCATGCAAATATAGATGTGAATGCCAGAAAATTAAATATGGGAATGTGATAGCAGCAGTGTGGATGCTCGGGACGAAATTTCGACGCAACGCCAAGTTAACTGTTTTCACGGAAAGGGAAGTGCTCGAAAATTTAAGAATTCTCTTCAAAGACAGTCAAGTAACAATGTACAAGTCGAAGACTTTAATTTGTTTAAATTAATAAGAAGTAAAGTAATGATGGTCATCATAAGATAGAGGTGAGTTGATTTTTATCAACTAAACATAAATGTTCAAATTTTCATTATTAAAAAAAATATTTAAGATATTCAACAAATAGTTTCAGTAGATAATTCCTACGCTGCTGTAACCTTAGCAATAATCTATTGTTATTATTTATTAGTAAGTTTAAATGGTAGGAAAAACCACCAACTCCTGTTTTTTCCCAATGCCATAAAAATTACCACCAATTATGGTCTCTCATGGGCGGTTATTTTCAGATTCATGAAGAAGAAGAATAAAATGTATTCAAACCCTGAGAAGTAAGGCACCACCTCCTCGAGTTATAAAGCCTGCTAACTGTTTCCTGACGTCACCGTAGGTAGTCATGGAGAGCGTCGGTCACTCCTCTTACATTTTCCATGCCAGAAAACCCGTTTTCACTCCTTTTCAATTAAAAAAATTTCGATGTATAATAAAAAATATTTTAACATTTTTCGCATTAAACATTTGTTTTCAATACAGTGCATTAAACCTATACAATGCAATGACAATACAACTGATGAATTTACAAGAAAATATTCAATTTTATGCGATGTTTGTTAATAAATAATTTTCTTTTTACAAAACATGACTAAATTATTAGCTGGATGACTACCAAACGCCATGAACTACTTCTCTCAAACACTATAAGATAGTGGCACAACAAACATTTCTCCGAATGGTGACTTTTAAAGAATTCACTATTACAAGAAGTTCTTTCTACAAAAATATTTGAGAAAAATATATAATGTTCCAGGTAATGTAATTTTCATGGAAATGACGATGGCATGTCTGAAAAACAACAACAATAATAATAATAATAATAATAATAAATAATAATAATAATAATAATAATAATATATTTAATGTATTGTAATATAATAATAATCGTAATAAGGTTGCAGGAGAGCAAAACTAAAATCCAACAGTGGTTCGTCTTTAATATCAAATACATACATAGAATTTAATTTTCACATTTAAACCAATTTAACCAAAGAACAAATATAATTTGTTTTTAATTTTAAATTAGTTAATGCACACTGAGACGTCTTTTTCGATGCTTACCTAAAGTAATTCTTTGGACATAAATTATGGTATTGTTTTAGTAACTTATTCACACCAGTTGCAGGAAATCTCTTGCAGATTAATTTTGAGGTCATGAACTTCTTACACATAACTGAATATTCCAATTGAGGGCTGAAGTGGTACTCTTCTAAGATTATTAAACTACTACATTAAGTTTTTACTATCGGTATTCAATTAACAAAATATAGAAAATTATTGCAAATTCGGCATCATACTATAAGGAAGAATTGTAAGATCTAATTGCAAACAACGTGGTTTCATGATAGAATATTAACAGAATTACTAAGTAATTTTAAAATCCTTACCAACTTACATAAAATGTATGCTATGCATAAATCAGTATAACAAATGTAGGGTCTGATGCTTAGCCTTACGCTCGAGGATTTGGGAGGAACAAAATCTCTGTGAATAGCAGCAGTCCATTTCTTCTGCATATGAGGGTCTTTTGGAAAACTAATCACATTTGGTTTGAGGCACATCGTAAGTACACCTCTAAAAGGCATATCGAAGCGGTAGTAGAATACACGTACGTAAATACACTGCGAACTGCTTTGAACACATCACCTTACGATGTAAACACGCACAGGCTCTATGGTCAGCGATGTTCCTCACATGGGCGTGTTCACTGACGCAGGGGCCATCGGCTGCGCACCAAGGTGTCTGAAGAATGACCCTGTACTTCGATTGATTGAGTTTTTTCGTGTTTCCGGGCGCGTCGACGGCTTTGGTCATTAGTCCCGTAAGTGTCGTGCATGCTTTTTTCTCGGGAGATGGTGATCTTCCCCCGCTGGATGGCGAGATCCGGCGCCGACCTATCGTCGGCTACTAGGGTTTCCCCCTAACCAGGACTCTCTCGCCAGCGGGGCATCGCCCCTGCCGGGACTAGCTCTAAGCTCCTAACTGGTCTCCCGGGATGTGTGGTAGTGTATAGTGCATGTTAGTGTAAGGGGTGAGGATAGGACAAGGAAGAGGAAGGAAAGATCGCATGCGGTCCGTGGCCCGTTTGTTAGGGTTCTGCTCCGGCATTCGCCTGATGTTGATCGGAGAAACCTCAAAAATCTACCGATCAGAGCAGCCGACCGCTAGAATTCTCCTCCAGACAGCGACTGAATTCGACTTAGCTGAAAAGCTAGTGTAGAAAATTCTGCCGCCATCAGGACTCGAATCTAGGACCTCCCGGTCAATGGCACTGCGGTGACAGCAGTTGATGCACTGAGCTACCACTCCCGGTGACGCTGTACTCGTGGGGTACAAGGCCATCTCAGCCGATGTGGCGGAAGATACAGGCTACGCTGCCCGAGACTGCATCGACGATAATTCTTTCGCACGTTTCTTTTTCAGTTTATCACCGGAGGAAAATCTCTTCACAACGGCGCTCCGTTTCCTCAAACCACTTGCCGAAACACCTCACTACGTCAGGGAGGAACTCCACAGCGAAGTAGTGCCTGACTAGCAGTTCTGCTTACAGGTGCTTGTATTTGGTGTATATCGCATACTAGAATTGAGTAGAACTATGGCGGACGATAATGAGGTCGATTGGCAAAAGATCCACGAAGGAGAGTATCCTGTTAGTTCGGCAAAGCGATGGGCCACGAATATCAGTTTAACTCTCGGATCGCCAACAGGAAGACGACGATTTAAAGCTTTTCTGCATAGTATTAATCTTCCAGAAGGATTTCAACAAGTGGAACTGTGGGAAGCTTGTGATCAGGCTTGTCAGACAGAGACAAGGTAACATTTGTTTCAGTTTTCTTGTACATAAAATAATTACTCACATGTTCCTTTATTATTTTTTTTAATTGGTTTATTTAAGGTCGCTTCAACATCTAAGGTCATTAGCGACCACTATTGCTGTTAACGGTATGGTAACTATGTGGATGAAACGATATGGTGATTGATGATAAGGGGTGAAAGGACGAACACAATTACAACCATGCCCGAGGCGGGACTCGAACCCGCGACCCTTCGGTCCGAGATCACTACGACACTACTGCCTTAGCGATCTCGGCCACCGGGCCGGCTCCTTTATTTTATTCTATGTAATTTACCTTACTTTGAAAAATGTAACTTTCTACGTTTTCAGTGAAACGATGATAAATAAAAAACTAGAAGTACGAAGACAGGCAAAAATGTAAAATAATAACATCTCTGCTGAGAATCTGAACAGATTAATATCTAGTGGAGGTGACACAACTACTGCAGTTGAAGACGTTAAAGGTGCAATTGAAGAAGTTAAGGAAACTGAAGATAATTTAGGATATAAATTCTCTGAATTTCAGCAGGACATTGCGAAAAGAATTGGATTGAAGAATAAAAAAAAGTGTACGGTAGCTTGAGTTAATTGTGGTTGACAAGGGATGATTATAAATGGAGTTAATATAATTTAACTTGAGCGAAAGTTTGCATGAAAATTGTTTTGAAAATTGATTTGTATAGATACATTTGATATTCAAAATGTAATGCTAGTTATCAATTTTATGTATTTCTATTCATATTTACACCTATTTTCGATGCCTAGATATCAGGAAAGGAACGCTGTGACCAGGGAACCGATTTCTATGTAAATACATATTTACTAAATAAGCTAAAATCGATACTAACTTACATTATCTTTATGTTTTGCAATGTGTAGAGTTGAAAAATTCTACTTCAATTTTCATTATTTTGGGTTTTGGTACATATTTGAATAAAAGTCCATACATTTCCATATTTCTTATTAAATCAGTCCATATAGCATATTAAGCTTAACAGAAAATTTTCATTAAATATTAAAAATGCATCTCAACAAAAATACCTTAAATTTTTTTAGTAATTCGTTAAACATTAGTTTTTTTAATTGGGAGAATTGACAATGGAAAAGCAAGTTTAGAAACTGTTTATGTTTTAATGTATGTAAAGAATAGATCCTCTCCGTTTCTTGGGCCATGTTCGGGGAGTCTGAGTATCCTGCGGGGTGGAGGGGGCGCGAGGGGGCGATGAATTGTTGAATTTGTTTGACAGATGAACTTGAGACCTGGATGATGTGGGACACGCACCTCGTTTCAGAATCCACAATACCCCCTCTCCTTCCCCTAGAGGCTGCCACCCGGACATCGCATGACGTCACAGACATTTTGAAATCAAAATGCAACTTGTACAGCTCCTTATTGTCAATCCAGTAAGAATACTATGTGTTGGTTCAGTTCTAATAATCTATTAAGCCAGAGTAAAATTTCAAAAGTAGCACAATCAGCCACTATAAAATTAGAAGTTACATTTCAGAATTTAAAGATGAAGGTTTATCAAATGATAATAAAATATTATTTTACTATAGACACATTCCATAAGATAAAATGCAGAGCAAAATCCAAACTTCCACAAAAAGAACAAAAAATATATGTACCCTTTCCCTCAGATAAAATGTCGGGCAAAATTCTATCTTCCACACCGCGCCGACAAACTTGGACACCCCTCGGCCTGGGGGAGAGCAGGGGAAGGGACGCGTTGACCAATCGCTAGTAGGTAGAACCACAGTTTCTGTAATTGGTGCAACATCCCAAGGGGTGGAATGGAAGTTGCCTCAGGGGGAGGGGGCTAGTTTGTTTACGTACGAGGCGGAAATAAGTCATATTTCCCTACCGATGGAGAGGTTTTGCCTGCACATTCGCCACGACGAAAAAATATTTCTCAGCGGGGGTTTCCGTCCAGAATTATTGTCAATTGACCCGTTTTTATACCATATTTAGCAAGTTTTACCCGACCATATTTAGCATTTTAGCAACAATTGATCTAACGAGCAATCGATTTGTAACTCCAGTCGAAGTGCAATTCTCAGATGCTCATTTCAGGCACAATTTGCGGACCCTTCCCGGTCGTTCTAACGCATATTTCTAATTTGTTTATAAAATTATAAATTGTTGCAAAATTGTTAATTCACAATTCTAGACTTTGGGGCATCAGGAGACCCTCCCCCTTTAGATTTGGAAAAGTTGGAAATTGTTTATAAATTTTCAATTGTTGCAAATTTTTTTATTGTCTCATCTGAGTGGCGTTTAAACACGATACAAAATTCCGGAATTCGATTGGTGTTATCATATTTCGTTCTCGAGATATATGTAATTGTTTATAAGAAATTAACATCTTAGAATGACCCCATTTGTTTTCACTTAACACAAGCATACTGAAAAAAACAGTTCTCCAATGTTGCGCTTTTGCTTGCTACGCTTAAAAACACTTAGCTTATAAACAAATTCTGTGGCCAATTTAATTACGCTAAATCCGTCTTTTTATGGCGAGTATGAATATAACTTTTATTTTGTTTTTATATTCTCTTTTAAATGCTGCAATTTGCAAGTCGATATATTTATCAAATAAAGAGGAAACTGATTATATACAAATTTTTTTTGAATGTGCATTACGTCGAAATGAGTGTTTCTGCTTTTCTATCAAAGGGATGTTGAGCAACCGAATAGCTAGAAAATAGAAATATTTATTTTGTGTTTAGAACAATCACATGAGTAGAATCACAAATCACAATATTTACACAAGTATAGAAATTTCTAAATGAACGTATATAAACTTTAAGTTAATATTTTCAATTCAATTTATCATTCAATAAATCCGGATCACTTTCTAAAACTGTTAATTTGATGATTTCATTGTATAATATTAAATCAGAGCTAAAAGCACATCGCTAAATCCGGTTAATACATAGTTTTAAATAACATTAATATATTTAATATTGTGACATACCCATATGTCACATTAAAATAAACTAACATTTATTTGTAGACAATATGGTAGACCATGTATTACGAATTATCACGAGAGCTAGAGCTTAGCAACGACCGTGAATAAACAATGTAGTTTTTGTTTTTTCTAAATGCATTGAGAGATGGCTTGGTGCCGAAAGTAGAAAATTTGGGATTGGGCGAAGAAGTTTAGACGATCAAAAGGTCAGCTACACCAAAATATAACAAACGTATGGATTGGCTGGGTGAGAGAAGGACGGTCAAATGTTATGAAAAAAATGAAGGTAGTTTAATACGAAGTCTTCGAGGATGAATCATGCAGGAAGATTTCATTCTGCTCGGCATCGCGCTTCTGAACTGATCGTAGGTTCGTGAGAGGGAACGAGTACAATCTAGATAGAATTGGGTTATCAGTGAAATTTTAAGGACAGTGAATGATATTGCAGATATTTTCATGTGGAAGCAATATTGATGTATACATTGGAACTTTGTCGGGAGTGGTAATCGAGTTCGGGACTATGTCATAGGACGTAATCGGACTGATAATTTTGATAGTTTGAGACCAGCTTGGATAGGGGCAGAAGAGGATTTCGTGGAACTTTGGACTACGGCAAGCTCGCAAGATATTTCGACTGAGAAGTCTACGAGGGACATCAACGAAGAAAAGATAAGTTAACCGCGGTATAAATTATAAATTGAAAGATATCTTGATCAAAGGCCTAAAAATTGTAAATTCACTAAATTGTTTGCTAAAAGCGTAAAAATAAACTTTGTTGAATTTTGTTCTTTAGAAAAGAAAGTGATCTTTCATTTAGTCAATCCAAACAGAAATGAACTAGGAATAGAATCATTCTATTTCAGATTCCCAGCTGCGCTGTATAGTCGGCGGATCCTATAATCCATTATAGAGGTAATAAGGATTATAATATATCGTGACCCATTGACCCAGCAAGCCGGACGCTAAGATCTTTAGCAGATATTAATGTAGAGAGAGGACATTTTTGTATATCTCAATATACATTTAAAACGCTTTTTAGATTGGCGAACGTTTCAATGAAATTTCATGAATTCCTAAATGCTTGAAAATAAATACTTGTAAAATTAAATTATTGTAGCGTGTAAAAATACAGGGTGGAATAGCTAAGTGTTAACACCCCTTGTATCTCCTCAACTGCGCAAGATACGAAGATGCCGATTGGACAGTCGATTGCTGGAACAGGGGCTACTTGATTACTGCATACTTCGTCTTTGCGCTATTTTTAACTATGAAGAAATAAGGTCAACTTTGTTTTTTTAAATGGAACCCTATACCACAAATTTCGCCCACGAAAAAAGGGTTAATTCATGTTGTGAAATGTAGAAAAAAATTCTTTAACTCGTGTTGCCAGAAACCAATGTTTTGTGGGTCGTTGATACAGAAAAATCGAATGACGGCGAAAAGCCTGTCTGTTCGTGTGTCTGTTATTGTGCCTGTTCTTGTGTCTGTTCGTGTGTCTGTTCTTGTGTCTGTTCTTGTGTCTATTCTTGTGTCTGTTCTTGTGTCCGTGTCTGTAAATTTTCAAAAAAAAAATATATGACCTTATTGAAAGAACTATTTATGGACAACAAATTTCATTTGAAAGAAAAATCTGCCTTCAATTCTAGAGTTGTAGGAAGAAAGCAAAAAATTCAAATTTTTGAAAATTCAGAGTTAACTGTGGCAATGGGACCCATGACGCCTTTATAAGTGTATTTTACTCTATTCTTAGAAGAAATTTAAAGAAAAAATTTGGAGCCGTTTTTGAGAAAATTTTGAAAATGACGGGGGGCTTCATGTAATATACCCTCAAATTTTAAAGAATGTTTTTTAAAATCTCAAAGCTTCAACTAGAGTCACATCGACAAGGGATTCTTCAATTTCGAAAAGATCGTACGAATGGTTTTGGCGCTAGAAGTGTTCACAGACGGACGACAGACGCAGACAGACTGACCGACGGACGGAGAAGACCCACAAAACAGGAATTATGGTTACACCACGTTTTAGAGATGTTTTCTGTTAATTTAGTAACTGGATTTACGAACTCCTTTGTTTTCAGGGCCAGGCAATGCATTTTTTCTGTCGAAAATTCGCCGTTTTTTTCGCGCAGCATTACATAATTTTCTCTATACTACGTATATTACTCCGTATATATGTGCGTATACGAGAAAGTAAAAAGTTACGTAATGCTACGAAGAAATCGGCTAATTTTCGACATAAAAAAGCTGTATTTCCGGGCCCTGGTATCAAAATAAGTGGATAAATTCAGTTGATAAATATAGAATAAAATCCCTTTAACATGTGGTGTAGCCAGAATCCAGGTTTGGTGGATAGTTAATACGGAAAAAACGATTAATGGCAAAAAGTGTACATTACATTACAAAACATGTACATTATTTTACAACACTTTGCCAGATGACATTAAACGATTAACTTCAATAGAAAAGTTTAAATCCCAAGTGAAATCGTTTCTGCTGCATAACTGTTTCTATATAATTAGAGACTATACTGAGCATCACAAGAAAAGTAACATTAATTTTAACAATGATACATAATGCATTATTTACCATTTGGACTGTATAAATTAGTATAAACAACCTGTAACAATTATTGTACTACAGCTTCCGGGTCAATGACCCCCATCTCGATCAGGTTTTTCTTCCAGTTTCCCTGATCCATTGAGCAAATGCTGAGATGGCCCCTTGTTTTGCTTCTGGACATAAATGTAACTTCATTTTCTGTGCACGTCTTCTAGAATTCAGTGGGAAATACAATTATTCAAATTATCGTTTCCATGTTGTCGCGGCAGGAAGTAATAAGAGCCAAAATTTATTGCTTATTTATCCTTGAAAATAGATTTTATTACATGGGAGTTTTTGTTGTTTTTTTCTCCCTTTCAAAATTCAAAATTTATTGCTTATTTATCCTTGAATATAGATTTTATTACATGGGAGTTTTTTTTTTCTCTTTAAAAATTCAAAATTTATTGCTTATTTATCCTGAAAATAGATTTTACTACATGGGAGTTTTTTTTCTCCCTTTCAAAATTCAAAAGGTATTGCTAATTTATCCTTGAAAATAGATTTTACTACATGGGGGTTTTTGTTGTTTTTTTTCTCCCTTTCAAAATTCAAAATTTAAGTTGTATATGACTTAGTGTAGGGATCACAGAATTTTGAAAATGTGCACACAATTCACTTTTCCTCATGGCACGTCATAGGCAGTTTTTAACTGTTTTTTGACGTAAAATAAATAAATAAATAAATAAACGTCTTTCCTCTGTGAAAAATGCTAGCGGCGAAACTGTTCAAGCAATTTTCTCCAAAGTTGATATTCCCCAAGCAATCTAGATGATGTCGAGCCCCCCTGAATTCCAAATCAATATTTTATTGTTGGATGGTACTCTACAAGAAGCCCCTGAAATATTTTCAAAATTTATAAAAAAAGCATGAACTTTTTTGATTAAATTTTATTGCCGGATAGCGTAATAGACGCTTTAAGATGATGGCGCAGATGATTTTCGTTCATATACTGAATTTTTCGAAAAATGCAACAAAACAATTCTTTTTCGGAGTCTTCCTACAACTTAAATACTGATAGATAGTTTGTTTTAAACAAAAACAGATCTTCAAAATATTCCTTTAAAATAATCAGTCCTTTAAAAAAGATCACGTACAATTGTTTAAAAATATAAGTACTTTAGATAATTTTACAAATTTTTGAAATAGAAAATTTGAATTTCCCCCGCTCCATTTGACGAGCTGCCATTCTGAATTTCTTTTGAATTCTGCTGATTGTCGGGACGGATATGGAGCTATTACGACGCTGTATATTTCATTTATTTAATGTCAAAAACAGTTAAAAATTGTATGTAATGTACTGCGGGGAGAAATGTATTCAGTGAACGTTTTCTTAAATTTGGGTATCCCCGTACCCTAACGCAAGATGAATTCTACAAGATGAATTCTGAGTCCAGAAAGAAACGAGCGTAAACGCGAGTCGCACGAGCGTTTACTCTTCGAGTTGCATCGATTTAATTGAAATTATCCCAATGAGGTTTTCTCTCTTAATAAAAGTATGTAAATATAACATGAAAGAAAAACAGAAAATACCGTAATTTTGAAGGAACATTTATTACTAAAATTTGATATTTCGTTGTTATAATATTCAACTATGGATATTTGAGATGTGTTTCCGAGAAGTTCGTTGTTGGCGACATGAATGGGAAAGATATAACATACGGCGGCTTTGGCCGGTATTACACTATAAAAGATATATGACATATCTTTGATGAAGAACTTTGTGGAAGTCTTTGAACTTTGATGAGAAAACTTTGACAAGAAATTTTTTGAGCGTATTACATTTCGACCAATATTTTATGTAGGTTTGCTCACGATTTACGATGAATTACGCACAAATAGTTGTGTTTTGCTACTTAATGTTTTATTATAACTAATCAATGGTTAATGCTAATGTAATAAAAGGTAAATAAGAAAACGTGTGAGGGTGAGGCCTTAGAACAACGACATGGTGAGGTTATGGGTCGCACATTGTGCAGCATTAATTAAAGACCTTCGAACTGAAGAATTATTTGAGGATGGATGAGGAAACATTCAATTTTCTTTGTCGTTCTTCCTTCTTTCGAAATTCAGTCCTCTGATTTGGAAGTTTTAAAAAATTATCTCCCTGAACTGGGCATTTTCCAAACACTTCACGGGAAAATGTGTCCCACAAGCGTTAATTCGTTTGGGTGGTTTTTCAAAATTTTCTAAGAATTTCTTCTAAGAATAGAGTAAAATACACTTATAAAGGCGACATAGGTCCCATTTCCACTGTTAACTCATAATTTTCGAAAATTGGAAAAGTTTGAATTTTTCGGCGTTTTCCTACAACTCTAAAATTGAACACAGATTTTTCTTCAAATGAAATTTGTTGTCCATAAATAATTCTTTCAATAAGGTCATATAATTTTTTTTGAAAATTACAAACAGACGAACAGACACAAGAACAGACACATCAACAGACACACGAACATACAGGCTTTTCACCGTCATTCGATTTTTCTGTATCAACGACCCACAAAACATTGTTTTCTGGCAACACGAGTTTAAAGGATGTTTTTCTACATTTCTACAACATTAGTGAACCCTTTTTTCGTTACCAGGGCCCGGATTAATTTTCTCTAGATTCTCAACAATAATATTCGAATGTTGTTGAAATAATGCCTTTATTATGTTTTTCTTATAGATTTGTGAAGAATACCAAGTAAGAACAGAAGGTTCCTTTCTTATTGTATTTCATTTCATATTGTTAATAAATCTCATTTTAATATTCACTGATTATTGCACCTTTGGAATTGATTGAAAATTTTCGTTGAATAGAAACAATGAAAAACAATTTTTTCTTCCTTTCTGGTAATTATGTCGTAAGAAGAAAAAGTATTGTAATCATGCGCTGGGAGACGGCGATTTTTCGACAAAAACCTCTAAATTCCGATCTCTGGTCGCGACGAAAGTTGATAAATGTTATTCCTGTAAATAGTGAATTACTTCGATACGTTTGAAGACAGAATCCATGTTTTGTGGGTCATTTTTACTAAAAAATCTATTTACGACAAAACGTCTGTCTGTCCGTCTGTAGTTAACACAAGCATCTAAACGCCGCACGTTCGTTTTTAGTCAAATCTGTGATACATGACAGTTTAAAATCATCTTTGTGAGAGACAAGAGTCATAAGAGTTTCTGTGGTATAACAGGTAAGCGCACTGTTGGAGAAGCTTAGGCACGTAAGATCGAATCTCATCCACGGCGAATAATTTTTGCGGTTAACTGTATTGTTAACCGCAAAATAATTTTGCGGTTAACTGTATAGTTATAATAATTCGTATCCATTATAAATATCACATAAAGCATGTGTTTTTGAGGCGCCACTACTTATTTTCGTGTATTAATGTTTTTAAAAAACAAGTATAAATATGCCCCTATTGGGATTCTGGCTTCAGAACTTCTGCATGCGCGCCCGTGTTGAGCTCTAGCGTTATCGCAACTTTCATCTGTGACGTAATTCAACCTTGGCCATAGTCGCCGAAAGATAAGACCGGGAACGACTTCCACAGAGGGTTCTAAAGACCACGGCTTCTGGTTGAAAATATTTCTTAGTAAAATGAGCTATGTAGTTGCGTGGGTTGTAATCGTTTGAATTCTTATTGCGAATTTGATACCTTTGACACATGTAGAACATTTCTCTAATAAAAAATCTAAGTGCAATGAATATCACGTAACTATTCTTTTCGTAATAAGTGTACTTGGACAGCAATGTTCTGCATGTGTTGCGATAACGCTAGAGCTCAACTCGGGCGCGCATGCAGAAGTTCTGAAGCCAGAATCGCAATAGGAGCATATTTATACGTGTTTTTTTTAAAAACATTAACACACTAAAATAAGTAGTGGCGCCTCAAAAACGCATGCTTTATGTGATATTTATAATGGATACGAATGATTATAACTATATGATGAAATGTAAATAAAGCATTATGTATCATTGTTAAAATTAATGTTACTTTTCTTGTGATACTCAGTATAGTCTCTAATTGTGTAGAAACAGTTATGCAGCAGAAACGATTTCACTTTGGATTTAAGCTTTTCTATTGCATTTAATCATTTAATGTCATCTGGCAAAGTGTTGTAAAATAATGTACATGTATTGTATGTGAATTTTTTGTAATGAGCTGTTGATACTGTCACCTGATGAATATGATTTCTACGTTGAGTGTTATAGTAATAGACTTCGGCATTTTCTGAAAATATATTCCCGCCCTTAAGCAAGTCATTTTTGACAAAAACCACTGATTCGTAAATCAACAGACAAGGTAATGGTAAAATTCCTAGATTAATGAAGAGTGGCTTACAAGAATCACGTGTGTGGGATTTGGTTATTACTCGTACAATTGGTTTTTGTAATCTAAAAGCCTGGGAGTCTAATCTATAAGATGTATTTCCCCAGAATATTATGTGTGGCGTCATGGAGAAAATTACACAGACATTTACAAGTATGTACAAGTTTTTTTACATGTATGCACAATAACCAACTTCTGCTCCGAAACTACACTCTTGTAAGTATTTCCCTGTGGATACCCCACATAGCTAGGGAGGCCCCGCCTCCTCTGACGCTACTCCCGCGCCACTACCGTGACCTCGTCATCCGTGCAATGGGCACGACACGCTCCAGCCTGGGCGTAAAGGTTTGCGCATCGCGCAAGGTTTCCAGAATAAAACCCACCGTGTGAGCTCGTCGGCTCGATTTTATATCAAGAGTGCTGCCGTCACGTGACCGTCCTAGGTGTGGGAGGGAGGCTCGCGTCTACCACTTGACCTTCCCGGTCAAGCTGGCGTCCCCTTTGTCTAAATGTATCCCAACACCGGGCGCCTAGCTATTCATGCCCGCAGGTATGCGATACTTCCGCTCCTCCCACCCACGGCCGCCAACGTGACGCTACAGACTCTTCCCTACCCAGAAAAGAATTTTTCCGCAGGTAACCAATCACAGGAAAAAAATCTTCTGTCCCTGACTGTAGTAGCCTAAATGGTAACATTTTTTTTATTATCTATTAATTTTTGAAATAATTCTCAAGTCGAAACTGGACTTTTTATCATATTTAATCCCTTTCTCATTTTCATCTCTGATTATCACAAATCTACAATAGAACATCCTAATATAACTTATTTTGAAATTACATATATACATAACAACTTTCCATTTTTAACTTTACGACTTTAAATTTTACTATTTACAATATTTGCGTTAATGATACTACCTGTAATAAATAACAACTTTCCTATTTCCTGTTTAACAATACAAGACATTATTTTCTTTGAATTTTACTAATTACATGCAAGACAACAACTGATAATGACATATAACAACCCTATTTTCTGTTTTGACATTTCAAGGAATCAATTATTTTTGAATTTTACACATTACAATATTCATTACATTTGATAAACTACATATATCATCTGACAATTTATCTATTTTTTTTGTTTTAACATTACAAGAATTGTATTACTTTGAAACTTACTATTTACAATATCCAGACATATGGAGACATATGTCTTCTACCTTTATACGTACATATACTATACAACATAAATCTAACGCCAATCGGTCTAATTACAGACCATACTTAGTGCTCTCATCTGCGCTTGTAGTGTATCCAGGCATCAAAACATTCGACTCAAAGTGTCGATATTTACATGCTCAAGCCCCTTTTTGTGAATTATGTTGATGTTGTAATGCTGGATCATTAATGACAAGCGCATTAGTCGAGGATTATTCCCCGCGCAGTTTTTCAACCACACTAGAGGATTATGGTCAGTTTCAATTATCATAATCACTTGGCCATCTAAATAGCACTTTAATTTCTGGAGTGCCCAAATAATGGCACTGCACTCTTTTTCTGTTGTACAGAATTTCTGTTCTGCATCAGAAAACTTCCTACTTAAGTAAAGTATGGGGTACTCATGCCCGTCATCATCATGCTGTGCCAAAATAATTCCCAATCCCCTATCGCTGGCATCTGTTTGAATCACAAATGGTTTAGCAAAGTTTGGTGCATGCACTACTGTGTCGCTACACAGTGCCTCTTGCAGCTCGCGAAATGCTTTCTCACATTCCGGCGTCCACGCGACTTTCCCCTGGCGCTGCTGCCCTTTCAGCAGGTCACTTAACGGCGCTGATTTATTCGCGAACCCTGGGATGAATTTCCGATAATAGCCCGTAAGTCCCAGAAACGAACGCACCTGTTTCTTTGTTAGAGGCACTGGAAACTTCCTAAGTGTTTCTACCTTTGCTTCAACAGGTTTCATTTTACCCCTTCCGACAATATAACCTACGTACTGTACGAAGTCACGCGCGTACTTGCATTTCTTTGGTTGTACGTGAAGTTTAGCCTTTCTGAGTATTTTGAACACCTTGTCTTGATGGATAATATGCTCTTGCCACGTATTGCTAAAAACTGCAATATCGTCCATATAAGGCAACGCGAATGTCCTGCAGTCGCTTAACTGTGACGCCATCAGCGACTTCATTGATATGGGGCATTTTTTACCCCAAATGGAAGGCACAGTGGGCGATACGTGCCAAAACTAGTCACGAACGCGGCGTATCTCTGCGCTCTTGGCGTTAATACGATCTGCCAATAGCACTTTGCTAAATCGAACGTAGTAATAATGCTAGCCGCCGCCACTGTTTCTATCCGCTCTTCCATGTTTGGTAGGGGTAGTACTCAGTTTTGACCACGCTGTTTAATTTTCTGTAATCTATACATGGTCTGGGTTTTCTCCCGGGTGCCTCGACTAATATCATAGGTGAAGTATAGTCCGAGTCCCCTACTTCAATAATATTGTCCCTCAACATTTTCGATATTTCCTCTTTCAATATCTCTGACTGCCTCCGCGACATACGATACGGCGCGCTACGTATAGTTTTGGACTTGTCGGTCACCTCTATATCCATTGTCATTACAGCAGTTAGGCCCGGCTTTTCAGAGAATATATCTTTGTATTTTACAATAGTGTTGATCAGTGCTTCACGAAATTCAGATTCGACTTCCGTCCCTTCTAACACTGATTCAACATCGACTGACCCTGGGTCAAGATTTACTGCGAACTTATCTAATTCATCTTCTTCCACTTCCGGATTCTGCCTGTTAGTCCTTAAAAAGTTTAAATACTCGGTTCGTTGATGATATTTCTTAAGCATATTGATGTGATAGACCCGCCCTTCTTTCTTGCCGGGCAATATCACTACATAATTAGTTTCGGACACTTGTTCCTACACTTCTCCCGGCCCGACCCGCTGTACCGACAACTTGCGTGTCTTATTTGGCGCCAACACCAGAACGCGGTCCCCGACAGCTAACGTCCTATGCCTCGCTCTCTGGTCATAATAAACAACGCCGAGCGCCTAGCTATTCATGCCAGCAGCTATGCGATTCTTCCGCTCCTCCTCCCACCCACGGCCGCCAACGTGACGCTACATATGCCATATATCAGGCGGGAATGAACATTCGCGAAATATACACAATGAGCAGTATGAAAGCTGACTGAATTTGCAAGAATTCTGAACGCGTAGCATAATGAACTTAATTTTGTGTTCAATTCATTTAAATGAACGTTCCATTTAAGGTTTGACTGAACAGAGAGACCTAAAAATTGTGTTGCCTTAACATCAGTCAATGGTACACCGTTCATTTTCAATGGAGCACAGAATTGTTTATTCGAAATGAAAAACTGCATTAAAACCGTTTTCTTTTCGTTTACTATTAATTTGTTATTTCGGAACCAACTTGAAATTGTACCATTTACGGTTTTTTTTATTGCAAAGGATGTTCGTATCATCCGCAAAGATAACCGTTCTTCCGTTTCGAATCGTCGAGGGCATGTCTTTTACGTAAAGTAGGAACAGAATAGGGCCTAAAATCTTATTTTGGAAATAATGTCTTATCCTCCATTGTTGATCATTGATAAACCATGCTTCAGGTGTAATTAGTTATCTTGTACAAAAATTCTACTTATTTCGGGAATGTGACGAAAATATAGGCCTCTATCAACTGCTGAACTTACTTCAGTATTGAAGGAATATGTTGCAAATATGACATGCTTGCATAATGCTTAAAGCATGATGCTTGCATATTCCTCCTAATGTTAATGAAATGACAGATATGTAAAATATAGATGATCTTCTGGAGAAAAAAGTAGAAGAAAAAAAATTGATTCACTGTGCAATTGTCAACTCATGGAAAAAATATAATATTGCGAATGAAGAAAAGATGCCACAACTATAATTTCGCTCTTGCTTAGCAATGTCTAATAAAATCTGAAGACTGTGCAAAAGGAAGTGAATGCAATGAATCAATGAAGGACAGGGGACTGAAAAATTCCATTTTGGTCAACCTTCAAACACTTTCCTACCTAAAGCAGAACCTTATGATGAACTACGGATACCGACAGAGCTCAGGGCATCAATTTGTCACTACAGTGCCTCTGACCATGATGTCCTAGTTTTCGTGTCCCAACAATGACAGAATTTTCGACACTAATTACATATCTAGGTCAAGTGCACCTGCCGTCCGGAGAAAACGTCGTGTGACCGTTGCTCTCACCGGTGATTTTCTTTGGTTTCTATGATCAATACTAGGCAAATGCTGGAGTAGTACTCTAAAAAAGGGTCCAAGGACCGCGATCATTCCATCCTCATCCTTGCCCATTACTTGCAGTACACTACCACACTTGCCGGGAGACGGGTGGGAGCTTAGAGCTTGGTCTAGGCTGAGGCAATGCCCCGTTAGTGGGAGATACCTGTTTTGGGAAAACACCGCAAGCAGACAGGTAGGTCGCCGTTGGATCTCGCCGTCCATTGGCGGAAAATTACCGTCACATCCACGATAATTGCACTACATTTAGGAGACTAATAAACTTTGCAGTTGATGTGCCCGGAATAATCAATCAATCACAATGTAGAACTCGTGATCGGGTGAGACCAAAGCCAGGAGGTCCAGATTGTTGAAAAGCATTACAATTTACAAATGTACAAAAATGCGATGTTAATCACCATTTAAACTGTTTGCAGTTGTCTCATGTCAAGATGAATTGATTTAACCTAAGGTCCCAAAGTTGCGTTTATGCAACATTTTATTGTACATTGACTATTAGTTTTAAAAAAATGGTAAACGAGATTTTATCCTTTCTGTTGTAATATTAGATTTACAATTAGACTGCTACATAATATTACTTTTAAAAAATATTATTATTTGAATGCCGGGTCCTTAATAGGTTAAACGTCCTTTACATTATCCAACAACAAAATGTAATAAAAACGATAGTGCTCCCCCTAAAATTAAAATATTCGTTTCAAATTCAAGGGCCCACATCAGCCAGATCGATTGGGGAATATCAATTTTGGAGGAAATCGGTTTAGCTGCTGGAGTTGTTTACAGAGGTTTTGCCGTCAATCAATTTTTCGGTATCAAGGAACTACAAAACGTGGATTGTAGTTGCACCGCGTGTTTGAGGATTTCACCCCCTAAATTTAGCATCGTGTTTTATCTGCTTTTTCATTGCCAGTGTTCTGTAATAAGAGTTTCTCTGCCGAAAATTCGCTGTTTCTCTGCGTAGCATTACATAACTTTCTCTCTCCCACGATAGTGGTAGCGGGAAAGTAAAATACAACAGACAAAATTTTAATAAATGAAATAGCACATTTTTTATAAATGCCAGAAAAGTGAAGCAGAGAGCATTTCCAACGTGTTCTCTGCAATAAATTGCCAGGGTGCATGGCTCAAGCTGACAAGCAAGGGCCATCAGACGACTATTTCTAGGGAAATCAAGGGTTCACTGTATATACTGTGAATACCGGTTCTTAAATAAACACCGTCAATTTGTTAGAATTTTCTTATGTTTAATAACTTAAGTTCTGTATCATCTCCTTACAGCAAAATGAAGATAAGAACAGCTATGCTCGTAGGATTGGATAAGACATCACTGTTACAAAATGAAAATGTAGAATTTGGTATAAGTGCATCAACTCATAACAAACAATTGAGTAATGTATTGGGTTGCTATGGAGGCATGTTTGTTTTGGGGAGAGGCTAGCTAGAGTTCGAAAGAAATGGACACCTGACGATTAAGTCATATTTAAAGTTAAATAAGCAATTAACAGTCTTCAAGAGTTTAGAAGATTGGTGAAACCTTGGGGAAGGTATTAGATATAATGAATTGGTGATTCAGGAATACACAAGATATGTGTGAGCAGAGAGCAGGTAACCATTTGCCAACTGATTAGTCTTCCAGAACTAATGAACATGGTTTTGTTTTGCTGGAACTTTTAAGTATTTTATTTCATACTACCTCAAGAATGAGGTGAATGGAGAGCGACATTGGGTAAGCGGAAAGCAGCAGCAGTTGAATTATATTGGAATTACCCACGATCGCAGGCACCTACCCCATCGCAGGAGCACACACTGTTGCGGGATGCAAGTTTATTAGATACATAACACACTTTCAAATGTTTTGGAGATTAAGATACAAAAATTATTATCGCAATAGGTGAATATAGTAACTTTCATAAAGTTTGGGATAGGATCTGTAGGAATTTTAAAATAATCACAGACAAATATTGTTCTGTAAACAAATATATTTGTACAAATGTTTTTAATTGCAATAATAAAGATTCAAAAACTCATTTTAGCAATCTCGAATTGCAACACAATGCTTGATATATACAAATGATTATGCTTTATTTAACAATGAAGGCACTGGTATACTATTGTTCCTTATGTTTTACTTAGGAGGGAATAAGTACTTGACAATATCGAAGTCAACAGTCCTGAAAAAAGACCATAATTCAAACATAAAACATTTGGATGACATTGAATAAGTATTAAGTTATGGATAAATTCCATGCATTACATTTAAGAAACAAACTTTTAGGGATTTATAATACAAAAACACATGGGATATCATAACATTTTTTGTTAATTACTTAAATTTATTAATTTTTTGTATTATCCGTTCCTGAAAAATATCTCCACTTTCTCCTCAGACAAAACAAGCACAATAACGCTTTCAAACTTGGGGAAAATTAAACTCACTTGGCAATTGTTGTGATAAAGTCCATTCCCACACAACATTTCAACATTTGAGCATCCAGAGATGAATCATTCACACTTAAAAGTTGAAGCTTCACAAGAGATGATATCTTTTAAAAACAAAAACAAAACAAATTGGCAAAATATGTACAATGTAAAGATGAAACATAAACAAGGTAATGCTATACAAAAGTTAGCAAAGGAAAACAAAAGATAATTAATGATAGTAAGTAATAAAAACTCTTGTGTTATAGCTTTAATTACCTGTGCAGAGACACTGGCTGTGAAATTGACCTCTGAGTCAACAATAGAATAGAAGATGGCAAGCAAACGACCAACTGTAAATGCTTTGGGACCCAATAACATGTCAGCCATCACATCATCATGGCTCCTAGTTACAATAGTCAAAATACTTTAATTTTAATAACAGCAATAATAATACACAATAATTAGTACAATGAAAATAATAATAATAAATACATTTAAATGAAATCAATTTTATTTTATGTACAATTAAGATAAAAATACACAAACACTTCCTAAATAAATCATAATTCCAATTATGGTACAAATGTATGTTAAAAATTATAGAAACTAGAGGTGCTACACAATGGCACAGACTTTCTTGTAGCAAATTTTTCTAATTTCCTTGGTGTGGACTGGTTTTACGGTCTTGCTCCATTCTCTGGCCAGCTGCCATCTATCGTCACCGAAAGTACATTTTCTCAACTTTTCGGTTTCTTAATAATCGAAATAGGACTTCAAGAATAGAGTAAGAGTAAAACCGCATCCTAAATAGAAATTATCATTGGAAATTTTGAAGCCATTTTTAAGAAAATGGCGATTAAGCATAAATGTGCAAATTTGAAGCTCTTTTTCACAGGAATCTATTGAGTTTTTGAAAAACTTCTTTTGAAGTGATTTGAAGCACTTGCACTCACAAGTGCAAGTGCTTCAAATCAGGAATAACGTATACAAATCCATGGAAATGGGCATATTAACAGCGTGAAAGATATTTTAAAAAAATGACATTTACGTAACGTTTGAGAAAATAAAAGAATACACCAAAATGAACTTTACGTCATATTGGTGCTACGTACAATTAGCACTACCCATTGGAAAAATCTGAAGTATCAATTTTGAGGAAATGGTGATTGAGCATTTCTGAAAATGTAGAAATTGTAATTTTTGTAATTTTTTTAAATTGCAAATATTTCACGCTGTAATGCATGAAAACTACTAAAATTTTCACAAAGGTCTACATGACCTTAATGAAAGAACTATTTACAGGCAACAAATTTCATTTGAAGGAAAAACCTCTATCTTCAATTTTGTAGTCTTAGGAAGATGCTGAAAAAAATTCAAACTTTTGCAATTTTCGAAAATTCAGAGTTAACCATGAAAATCAGACCTATGACATGTTTATAAGTGTATTTTACTCTATTCTTACAAGTAATTAAAGAAAAAATTTGGAGTTGTTTTTGAGAAAATTTTGATAATGTCCGGGAGGGGGGGGGTCATGTAAAGGACCCCCAAATTTTAAAGAATTTTTTTCAAAATTTCAAAGCTTATGTTATAATTGTCAAAGCAAAGCAATGTTATGATTGTTAAATTTAGGTCAAAAAAATTTTTTTTAGTATTTTTCAAAATACTGTGGGAAACAACTTTACTTCCACTTCCCTGTCAACATTATTATTAGTGAACAAGTGGTAATTTATCTGATGATTTCAAGAGTTCAAGTGATATTTATAGTGAATATTTCAGAAATAAATTTTATGATTCTGTAAATAAAACAGCAGCAATAATTACCACTTCTGAAGAGATAACAAAAAAGTGATCATTTTGTATGGGTAATTTGTCTTCAATTAGTTTGTATGTTCTGAATTCTTGCAAACGTCTGACTGAAATTTCACAAGTACAATAGTTATGTAAACATTACAGCATAGTGTTATTAATGCATTGACTAAACACAAAATATTTGTGTGATCCCTGACTTAATTTGGTTCTGTATGTCAGATTCTTCAAATTATTGGATTTCAGAGTAGAGGGGGTTACTGCATTCACTTTCATTTCATTTTTACGCTAAATATCTATTTTTATGCTTACTAATTTTGCTTTAATTTTCTACAGAGAAAGTACTGTGCTAAAATTTGATCTTGATATTTACAAAGATTCACAATGAACAAGTGATTCTTACCGTGTGTTCCTCTTCCCCTTTCGTCTTCTTTTCTCACTTTTTTTTACAAAGAGTGCCTTATCTAACTTTTGAGGGCTATATGAAGCAAGGAAAGCAGCTATCAGGAAAAATTTGCTGTAGTATGGCAGTTCAAAGCTCAAAGCCCAGCGAGATGGACAGCTTGAATTCTTTTGTACAACAGTCCCTTCTGCTGCAGCACTGCAAGGCATAAAATATTAATATTAACAATTTAAAATATATTTTTCAGTGGAAGCAACATTTGCTTCCTTTTCACCCCCAAATTTTATGTCAAATATAATTTTAAAAATGTTATTGGAGCACTGCTACAAAGAATCATGATTTTAACCTGTGATTAAGGCTTTCTGGGTGTATCAACTACCATGCTCATTTGTTCTGTAAGTGTTGCACATGTTACATCACGAGAGATGTTCCTATCCTGCTGGAATGCGAGATCCAGTAACGACCTAAACATAGGCATGCAGGGTTTTCTCCATCCAGATATCTTTCTCAACGGAGCAGTGCTCCAGCCAGGACAAGCTCTAAGTCCACAGCTGCTCTCCTGACATGTGTGATAGTGTAGGACATGTAAGAGTAAGTGTATGTGTATGTGTGTAAGAGGGGAGGAGGCAAGGATCTTGAAGGAAAGGCAATGCAATGCACGTTGTCCGTGGTCCGTTGTTAAATATTGCTCCGGCAGTCATCTGATACTAATCGAAGAAACCAAAGAAAACCACACGTCAGAGCAGCTGGGTGCTAGAATTCTCCTTAAGATAGTGGTTAAATCTGACCTAGTTCTGTAGCTAGTGTTAAAATCTATCACACATTTCCAAAATTCCAGTTAAACATTAAGGAAAATGTTATAATTTTCAGTTCACATTTTGCTTTCAATCATTGTGACATTTATTGATTGTTAGGAGACTAACAATGGGTCTGGATCAAAATGGGCCTCCTCACTCAAAAGATACCAAACTCACTGGACATTACAGAAATTGATTAAAAAAATTCTTTGATTGTAATAGAGATGGTCACACAAAGGAGTTCCATTGCAACAGTCTCAAAGCAGAAACAATGTTATATTTCATTTTCCTCCGTTGATGTAAAATTTCATTCAATATAACTGTCCACTCACTTTGGTACCATACGGAGATAGAGTTGGCTGCCTAGTGTGCGGAAATGTGGCAATAGTATGGACCAAAGCCGCGATGGATCCACACGACCACTTATTATGGGTTCACAGTGCTCCAGAAAACGAGATCTTACCTGCAATCAATTCACAGTAATACAGAAACAAGAATACAAGAGTGTACTATATTAAACATAATAATTATGAACCCCAACTAGTAGGTTTTGCATCCCTTCAAAAAAATGTAAGCAATAAGCAGGGGGTAACTACATGCTGCACAATCCAATAAAACGAGTCTAAGTAGAGAGCGGATCGATAGGCACTATAAAATGGAAAATAGGCAGGCAAGACACTAAAAATTCTCAAAAATAGGCAAGTAAATAGGCATTTAAACTCAGAAAAGGCACTTATTTGTAAGTAAAAACTAATCAGTGTTGTTATATTTTGCTTATTTTACATTTTATTATGGTAACAATTACTACAAATGAGATATGTACAAAATGATATGCACATTTACAACGCACATGTCCAATATTTACTTTTCCAAAACAGATAAGACAAAAAATAAGAAAAAAAATTCCAAAAAAAATTTTTAAAATATAATAAGGATGCAATAGAAATAAAATATACACAATTAACACATGACAAACATGTAATGGCCACAGAACTGAAAAAAACTAGTAGAAATCCATACAATGCAGGAATAAAACTGTACAACAAGATACCAAGCGCAATAAAACAGTTGACAGGTAACAAATTTAAAAAATATCTTAAAGAATACCTCATCAAAAAAGTTCTGTATTCCTTGGAAGAATTATAAAACAGAGTAAGTTTTCTGTCTAAGTTGATATCTAAATTGATGTTGTATAGAAAATAATGAAAATAGATTGTAATTTGTAATTTGACATTAACGGGGTATTTTTAAAATGTTATTAAAAATTATTTGTTTATGTATTAACTTTGTAAATTGTAATATATGTATTAATTTTGTTAATTAATATTATTAACTTTGTAAATGTTAGAAACTTCTATTGTAACTATTAAATTAATGCATTTTATAACTTAAAGATTTATGGATTATATGTTTTAATTAATCAGTATGTAAGTAATAATATAAAGTCTGTTACTGTTATACACAATATTAATTTGTGCAACTTTGACTATGGTTCCAAATTGTAATAACAATCAAATGACCAGGAAATAAAATTGAATTGAATTAAAATTGAATTGAATATACATGTCAACCACTAAATCTCACGTATATAACAAGCAAAGTTATTTTAATAGTCAGTAGTATATGTATCTGCTAAAGTCAAGATGAAGGTGCCAAAAAAACATGCTGAAAAATATCACATACTGAAATGGCAGTGTATTACCAAATACTGTTCAAGATGTGCTGAAGGAAACTGTGATCTCCTGTCACTCAAAACATTTTTGAATCTTGAAAATGATCTTTCAACATCACTTGAACATAGCATCACGTATACACATGCATACTTCATTGAAGACAGTTCGTTAGGTACAAAATTAGATGTCTCACATTTGCCTTCTAATATCAAACTCACTTTTACTATTGTGGCCCAAACTGGATTACGTTGCAGTATTTTTTTCAAATTTTGTTGTTACTTCTTTACTGATGTTGCCTAGGACGTGGCTAAATTCAGTCTGAAGATTTTGAATTATAGTTACTGCATCCACAAGAAGCGCACCTCTCTTCCAGCTTTGTTAAAAATACCAGGAATTTTACTGAAATTAGTGGCGATAATTGCTAGATTTTCTGCAAGAATCACAGTTACTAAGGCATTTTTTTGCTTCAGATATAGCGACAGCTTCATCTTCGTCAAAAGAAAATACAACCTCTTTTATATTAGTGGCTTGCTCAACATAATACAATGCAGCTTGAAGCCATGTACCCCAGCGTGTCAGAATTAGTTAAGGGGCAGTGGAGTGCCTGGAAGAGCCTCTAAAAACAGAAATTCGGGACGGTGCCTTGAGAAACACTTTCTTAACTGCAGATATCATAGAATTGACAGCGGGTAAACGTACTCGAACAATCTCTGCCATACGATGAAGAGTGTGGGCCAAACATGTGACGTGTGTATGTGCCTTCAACATGTAGGATGAAACATCAAATAAAGTTACGCAAGCGAGTTTAAAGTTGCGGTTGGTGAAACCATACGTTCAAATGGAAAACGTCCTCGAAAAGTGAAAGTAAGGCTTACGTAAGTAATATCTTACAATAGGCACTTAATTCCAAATCAGGCACGAGAAAAATCCATTATGTGACACTGATAATGAAATGAATTAATTTATCGATTGCCTGTGATTACGAGCAAAAGAATAAAAAAGCAAAAAGGGTGAAATCCGCTCTCTAGTCATAAGTTAAAACAAGGATCAGTCAACTAAAAAGTTGCTATTTTATCTCCAAATTATTAAACAAATGGAGAGGAATACGAACATTCATGGTAGCACTTTGGAAATCCATGAATGCAAAATTCCTCCTGTTTTGAGAGGGGAGATTGGGGGAAGCTATATTTCATGTCCAGAAGCAAAGAATGATTTCATTGACTCATTGGTTCACAAGGGAAGGTCTCAGACTCAGAACCCTATCTTAAAAACATGACTACATGTCAGTCTAAAAAGTTCCATGCAACAACATGCAAACACTCACCATATGCTGCACTTCTAAAACATCTCGACAACAAATGTAAAAGACTCCTAAGAAGAGACGTACGTACTGCACAAAAATGGCATCTAGGTCTCCTCCCCAAACACAATTGTGACACACTATCTTCAGGATTTCATCTGAAAAGAAACAATACATATTTTGATTACATGTTCAACATGTCCTTAAAATCATCTGAAATCAATCATCGGAATGCCTTCTGTAAAAAGTGTGGTAAAAAAATTTCAGTTGAAAACCATGACTAGGCACATTACAAATACATAGAGAAAATATTACATTAAAACATGAAATCATTTACTGAAATTGTCTATTCAACTTGCAGAGATGGTAAGCATTATTCCAAATTTTATAACATTCAATGTAATGAGAATTTAATAGGGTGGCCTTTCTCCTTGGAGTTGACTAGCGGAAAACCATCAAGAGCTTCAAACGTGGAGCCGGAGAATGAAGATGAATTACAAATGGAAATTGATGATTCTGACAATGACAAGGAACTGGAAAATGAAAATGGAATACAGATCGGAAATAGTGATGATGAAAATGATCTTATGTATTAGTAAGTATCTTAAGTATTCAAGCAATCGTTACGGGTCATTCTCAATGTTAAATACCAGTATCATCATCATCATCATCATCATCAAAAAAACTAACTCTAAAGGCCACTAGATTAAGAGATGCTAAAATGAGATAAATTTGTGAGTGTCTTTATTTGCTCAAGAAATGATTAACAAGCATTGTTTCATAAACAGCTGCCTTGTCAGTGCTACATCCCCAACAATAATGATCAGTTTTAATAAATGAACCAATAATTTAGCAAGAACATTTTAGGTCGAAAGACTGGAGGTTTCTAAATATGGACTATCAAAAGATATTTCAGTTAAAGAGTTAAGACACAATACACAAGAACATATCTCCGCACATCTCTATCACAAGACATCTTATTTTGAGACTGAAATTTTTAAGAGATGACATGAATGCATTAGAAGCCAATAGAAAACAGTTCCAGCATCTACTGTAATGAGTGTACAATTTTGACTTTACTGTAGGAATGCCACTCTCCTATGATTCTACAGACCACAGAGCCTTGCTTGCTCACAACATTCCCATGTCATTTGCACACATAAACTGCTGTACTTTAACAACTGTAGCTATTAAACAGAAACAGTTCTTGTACAATCATTTTAATTTTTTTCATGATGCCATTTCTACTGAAAAAATTTTGATAGGACAAAACCTTTGAAATGTAATTTTGAAGCGAGTTTATCTAAAACAAACTACAAAAACAGGTGACAGGGATAAGTATTTTTATATGATTTTTAAAGTTCTTTTAATTTGTAAATACAAAGCATTTTGGAAGGGTTGATCATTTCAGTCATTTTGAAAAAACAAAATCAGACTTTTTTTCTTCTGTTTTTCAAGTTTCTGATTCAAGCTCACTTCTTATTCATCAAAACATGTGCAAGTATCTTCCCTAGACACCATTAAACAAGTCAGAAACATAATTAAAAACATTGGATTTAATTTGAGTGCAAACAATAATATGACTGGGATATTACAAATATATCAAAAGAAATAATTGTACTGCCACTACATTATTGGTATTTTCAAGAAGCTAGATGCTGCTAATTTTCAAGTTCATGATACTTATCATTGGAATGCTCAAGTTGGAACTTTCTTCTTATTCCTGTACACTGCACAAAATAAACTGTTTGGAAAAATACCTTTGGTATACTGAGGAAAAAATACTTCAAAAGGGTCAACTAATCCAGATGGTGTTAAAAACTTCACCCATGGCAATGTACTGATCAACACACAGCACACATTCTTTCCTGTAAGCTCTTGAAGCCGCAAAAAAGCAGGCAGAAGGTGAGATTCCATATTACGCAATTTCTCACAGTTATCGAGTACCTAGAAAAGTGTGTGAATAAATAAGAAAACAATGCAAGATTCAGAAATAAGAAAGGAAACAAAGTCTATAATAAACAAGAGGACTTTATTTAACTAAGCATCATTTCCTTAGAAAATCATAGTTTAGAGAGCAACAACTAAGTTGATCTTAACATACTGATATCATTTCAAAATATGGCATTTTGCTACACGATAGTTTGGTGGAATGCAGAACATGGAATATTTCCAGTTCAATGTCCATTCCTGTTCATTTCTAGTCACAAGTGAAGTGTTAACAATAGCCATTTCACAAGGAATACAATTAACAGATATTTTCTTCTAAATTTAAAAAGCACAAACTGTTGTTGTTGTTTTCATATTTTTTCATTTTACCAGGTGATCAGTATAAAATGCAACCATGCTGTTCAAGGCACTGAGAGAAAAGTGAAAGTTTTGCAACACTGCTTCTGGGACAGCTCCTTTGACTGCATTTCAGCGACACTCCATTCACCACCACCCCCTTCCTGTGGTGTGGATCATACCCACTCAAAACAAAACGGACCGCGTCTTCATTCATAGTTTCCTTCTTTCACAGTTGACAACTGCGCCTCAGTATAGAGCAACACAGTTTTGTGGTGGAGGAGTATTTCCAAATTCCTTTTAAAGAGTGCCGGGCAGCTTTCAAAGAAAAATTTTCATCTGAGTCTCTTCCGAACAAGAGTACCATATTTTGGTTAGTGAAGTGATATTATAAGACACGAAGTGTGTTTGATCAGAAATGCAGTCGACGAATTACAGTGCTCACGCAACGAAAACTCGAGGAAGTTCGGGATGTTCTTTTAACTTTCCCGAAAACATCATTACGGAAACGTCAGCAACAATGAATTCTTTCTTATAAAAGTGTGCAATGTGCCACTACAAAATTGAAAATGCGTGTGTTCAACTGCGGACATCTCAGAAGCTTAAGATTCCTGATCGAGCTGCTCGCATGAATTATTGTAATTGGCTACATCAATTCGTTAGCAAAGGTCTTGAGGCATTTGATAACATATTTTTTAGTGATGAGGCTTAGTTTCATCTGGATGGATATGTTAACCAGCAAAATAGTAGACTATGGGGTACTCAGAGACCACAGGAAACAGTAGAAAGACCATTAAAAAAATATTGAAGTATGGTGTACGACTTCTCGTTGCAGAATAATTGATCTGTTGTTTTTCAAAGAAACGGTGACCGCGGATACATATCAGAATATACTGAGAGATTTTGTATCCCTTCTAGAAAAGGATGAGAGAAATTGTTGGTTTCAGCAGGATGGGGCGACATCACATACTGCCAAGTCGACAATGCAATTTCTGAAAGATTTTTGGGAACAGAATAATATCTCGAGGTTTGTGGGCCCCTCATTCTCCTGATTTGTCACTACCAGATTTTTATCTTTGGGGATGCCTCAAAAGTAAAGTTTATGCAAACAAACCTGCTTATCTTAAAGAGCTCCAAAGAAACATCGAAGAAACAATTCACGTGATTGATGAACAAGCTTTACATTGGGCTGCAGCAAATATTCTCAAGTGAGTTAATGCTTGTTTGTTAGCAAATGGAGGGCACTTTGAAAATTTTTTGTGAGGTTTCTTTGTTTCCGACACCAATGTATAATTCATAATTTCCTTTTCATCATTCATAATAAATAATTTCCTTTTCTCCTTTACCGATTAACAAACTACCTTTATTATTTTGGTTGCAGGGAATTCCAAAACCATTATGTTAAGGTTAAATAATGGGGATGAAGGGCAAGGCTGTGATGTATCATTAAGCAGCGACTATCTTTCGCTGATAATTTCACCAGTGATTATTAGTCACTGAAAACAGAGCCCGCTCTTTCTAAACTACTTTTTTTTTAAAGTAACATAATTTCAATAAAAATAATAATTATTAATTATTATTAATAACAACACATAATAATAACAACAATAATACTAATAAGGATAATAATAACAACAATAACAAAATAATAATAATAAATTTGTTTTGCAGATCTGGAATTAATAATTTTAATGCATATTTAAAACAGCTAGTATAAAACATCTGTACATTTTTGAAGCACATTTGTTATCACCAAAACAGTGCTTGTGCAGTGAAAACTAGAGGAAGTACGGGATGTTCTTTCAACTTCCCTGAAAAAATTATCAAGGAAGCTCCAGGAGCAATGTAATCTCTCATATAGAACTATACATTGTGCCACAAAAAACTGAAAATATCCGCATTCAAACAGCCGACTTCTCAAGAGCTTAAGGTTCCTGATCGTACTGCTCGCATGAATTATTGTAATTAGCTACGGTGAATTGCTAGCAATGATTTTGATGCACTTGATAAAGTGTTTTTTAGTGACGAGGCTTGGCTTCATCTGGATGGATATATTAACCAGCAAAACAGTAGTACCGAAAGACCATAAGAAACAGTAGAGAGTCCATTGCATTAAAAAAAGATTGGAGTATGGTGTGTCATTTAATGACGCAGATTAATTGGTTTGTGTGTGTGTGTTTTATTATTATTTTTTTATTTTATTTTTTTTATTATATTTTAATTAGTTAATTATTTTTAAAGTAACCGTATTCAGTAATAATAATAACAATAACAAGAAGAAGAAGAATAACCAACATTCGTTCTGTGAATCTGAATTTATAATTTATTAATATTTATTTGAAACAGAAAAGTATAAAACATACATTTCTGGAGCGTATGTACCTTGTTATGAAACTAAAACAAGCAAAGTTTACTATTAAATTTACCTCAATGTATATTTCATATAGCAAGTTTATTTCACTTTTAAACAACATACAAAGGAATCGTTCTTGACCATTCAATTTTCTTTCGATGTCAAACAAGCAGGCATGTGCCTTTCTCTTTGAACTCGGTGATCACCTGCTTTCCTCCTCAGGGTGGTGTTATTGGGAGAGGGGATTAAGCGTACTTCCCGACAGTTTACCTGCTTGAAACCACCAGCCGCAATCCGACCCGCTCAAACATGGTTGCCAGTCTGCCTGTTGTGGGTTGCGTTTTATACTGATCACCTGGTGCATGCATTTATATATATATATATATATATATATATATATATATATATATATATATATATATATATATATATATATATATATATATATATATATATTAAAAATTAAAATTTTAATTCTTTTTTATTTATTTTCAAATGCAATGCAAAATAACACTGAATCCACAAATTTCCAAAATTCTTTCCACATTGTTTCATTGACATTGTTAATAAAGAATAGTTTTCTCATTAAATTTGAAATTTTTTTAGCACATTATTTACTCTCATTATTACTTTTTTCATAAAGAACTTGAGTTCTACGTGGACTCTTGAGAGGTGAATTTATTAATTTCCGTAAGATTTTCTGTGAACTATCAAGAGGTTCTTGTACCTTTTAAATCTGGAAAGCACATTAAAATTTATAAATACCACAGCAACCCATAGTGAGAATGAAAATAATTGAAATCATATCACTCCATAATGTTCAAAATATTTGCAAGCAACAGCACAGAGTTCCATCAACCACCTGTGGACCAGTGACAACTAGTCAAGATTTGAGGTTAGATTGTTGAAGAATTTATTAATATATGTATGTAAAAATATTTAAAAGAGGAAATTTTTAACAATTTTTGGGAAAACATTTATTCCATTAAACATTAGTTTTAAATTCATACAAAAGTACATACCACAATAAAAGCATTTTTTTCAAAGTAACTGGTAGATAGTGCTGCAGTAAACTGGTTTATAAACTCATACATGGAGTCACAAGTTTTTTGTGGCTCTTTGTCTTCATCTACAGAAAAAAATACACATGTCAATTATAAAATGAATTCAAAATCTGTAGAACATGTGACATCTAACTAATTCCTTAAAGATGAGTATTACATGCTAAAAATATGAAAAAATTACATTTTTTAGTATTCAACTTAATGGAGCAGCAGATTAAGCTATTTCAAAGAAGTGTTTGTACTAATGGTAAATGAATCCACAGTACTCAAAATATGCCACTAACCTGTTAATCCTTTAAGGATCGATCCATAAAAAATCTTAGGAAGGTAACATTTCACACAGTCGACAAAAACATGACGATAGCCAAGAACATTCAGTAAACGTGACGTTACATATGTTTTTCCACTTGCATGAAGACCATATAAAAAAATACTTTCAGGAACAACATGCTTGGGCTAAAAAAATCATGTGTATTACTATAATTGGCAAAATAAATAGAATATCTTAATTTTTCAGTTATTTCTATGATGGTAATACGAGATAAAACCAAACAACTTTCCTTGGGAATCAGCAAGTAGTACAATTTTACAAATCTCCATCAACAGAAAATTATCCAAATATTGATGAGCAATACACCAAATGAAGTTAACACATTTTGATCTCAAAATTCTCACCCTGCCCAGAAGCTCAATCAATCTCTCAATTGGTTCAGAACGACAAATCACACTTTGAGACAGCTGCTTCTGCCATTCAGCTTCTTCATCTTCACAAACAAACTCCAATGCCCTCCTGAAAGCACATCAAAAAAGTAATATCTGACTGAATCTTTACACTTTCAGAGGATGGTTTACTTGGCAGGAAAATCAATGTTTCAGCCCTTGTTATCAGGGTCTCGAATTGAATTTATCCATAATTATTTTATAGTGCTCTTGCATTATTTTGGTGACAATAAAAATTAGTTTAGCAAAAAGTCACCATCTGAGTTCACCAAGACATGACAAGAAATGTTTTTCTTCATTGATGGGCATAAACTAATTTTGATAAAACCCATTATTGTAACAATATTTCTCAGCTGTAATTTGAGACCAAGATCTAGTAAATCTTGGGACTGTCTGTTCTTCAGCCTTTAAATCCCCTATTTTAATTCTAGCCTGGTAAAAATACTGTAGTGAAAATGAAGATAACTCCTCAATGATCAATACTTATTAAATATTTCATGCACCTTATTACTGCCTGAAATAGATCTTATTATCAAAAATCTAAACAGAGAGATTTTTTGGTGAAATTACACATGCATTACTCAATACACAAAACCAAAAATGTAATTTGTAATATATTTATTTCCAAGATTTCTAAACAGAACAGGAGAGGAAAAGAGGATGATTATAGAAATTGAATAAGCAACAAGAGACACTTAGGGAATAATAGGATGATCAATTGATTCAGACAGTAACCATTTTAAAAATAAGACAAGTAATGTTTATATTGTATCTTCTTACAGTAACAACATTTGAAAGAAAATTGAAAAATTAATGCAAAATCTATAAAATATAAGGGCTTGATAAGCAAACAAAAAACTTCAAATTCAATTGGTACAATGTAAAGCTGATGTAACAATGTTACGATAATCAAAAAAACTTACAACCAGTTTTTTAACAGATTTTAAATGCATACAGCATCACTAAAAAAGAAAATGTATTTCTCACAATGAGTTAACAAAATCGAAGAACCATCAGATTGAGAAATTATTTATAAACATCATCAATGATTTACCATACTCATCAACCTTTTAATTACTATTAAACTACATTAAAACTACTATTAAAATATTTCACTCCTAAAATAAAAATACATGAAGTTCTCCTACCAACATACAAGTTAAACTAGTGGTGCTACTGAATGGCACTTATTTCTTAAAGAAAAGTTTTCTAATTTCCTTGGTTTCGTCTACGTTTACAGTTTTGCCCCTCCTCTAAACAGCTGCCATTATCACGCCCAAAGTACACCCCCCCTCGACTTTTCGGTTTCCTAATAGTAGAACAGAAATATTACTTTAAGAATATTAAAGAAGAGTAAAACCTCGTCCTAAATGGCAATTTTCATTGAATAATTTACAGCCGCTTTTAAGAAAATGGTATCTAACCCTCACTGTATATGCGAAATTTGAAGCTCTTTTCACAGAAATCATTCGAGTTTACAGAAAACTTCATTTGAAGTCATTTGAAGCTCTTCCACTCACGTGAATGTAGTAATGTATACATATCAATGGAAATGTGCATATTAACGGCATGAGAGATATTTAAAAAAAATTACATTTGTATAATTTTTTAAAAAAACAAAAGAATAGACCAATATGGCATTTGTGTCATCTCATAGAGTGGATATAGCACTATCCCTACCAAAAGTTAAAAGAAAAAATTTGGAGCCATTTTCGAGAAAACCTTGTTTTTGTAATTTTTCTTAAATTGCGCATAATATTGTGCGAAAACTATTAAAAGATTCAAAAAAATGAACATGATCTTAACGAAAGAACTAAATACTGAGGACAAAATTTACTTGAAGGAAATATCTGGCTTCAGTGTTGTAGTTGTAGGAAGACGCCAAATAAAATTCAAACTTTCACAATTTTCGAAAATTCAGAGTGAACCGCATAAATCGAACCTAGGCCTCCTTCACAAGTGCATTTTGCTCTATTCTTACAAGAAATTAAAGAAAAAATTTTGAGCAGGGACTTCATGCATAGTACCCCCCAATTTTAAAGTATGTTTTTCAAAATTTCAAATCTTCAACTCCACCAAGATGGACAAGGGTTTCTTCAATTTGAAAAAGATCGTATGCATGGTTTAGGTGCTAGTAGTGTTCACAGATGGACGGACAGACAGACGTTTTAAGCAAAAACCCTTTCTTGGCACCAGGGGACCCCAAAATGTGTATCCCCAAATCTCAAAATCGATTTTCCACAGCATTACATAACTTTCTTTATACTAAGTAAAATATGTAAAAGTGGTATGGAAAAAAAATGAAAAAATGGTACGGAAATTTCATAATGGAATAATTTGAGTATTAAGATGATGAAACATCACACTTCATTTTCAGGAGTATCAATTTTGCCTGTAATGAATTGACCTGACTTTTCCTGTTCAAGTACATTTTTTCTTCTTCTGAACTTAGGTTCCAGTACCAGTTTCTTCTGGGCCTTCCTACATTTCTTCCACTGCAAGCGCTATAGTCTGCTATCAGGCATTCTTCTTAGACATTGATACCATCTTTTCTGATTTCTTTCCAGTTTCTCCAGCAGTAGTTCAACATCCAGTTGATTTCTTAACACTGTATACTTCTTTTTATCTAATATGTTATAACCTAGAGAACTTCTCTAAAATTCCATTTCTGCTGCCTGGATTTTAGAGCATCTTTTTTTGATGCCGCTCTTGCATCATCTTCATACATAACACTGGTACAGCTACTGTGTTGATGAATTTTATTCATGTTTCTTTCCTTGTTTAATTTTTTTTAGAAAATGTGTATCTGCCACAGATATTTCTAAATTTATTTAGTCTTTTATCTAAATCTACATCTTTTTCACACACGATGTGGCCACCTAGATATTTAAAATGTTACCTGTTCAATAATTTTTCCATCTATCACAATCTTTGTTCTCACTGGGTTTTTTCTTTTATTTGCCACAGCTTCAGATTTTTCTGTGGATATTTTATAACCATATTCTATTGCAGTTTTATTCAATCTATGTATTGTAATTTCTTTTTATCTTCAGTGTTATCACTTGGTCATCTACATATAAACTGGAGTTTAAAAAGGTTTTTCTGAAATAAATCACTGGATCTACATTCATTTTCCAAGTCCTAAACATGTCTGTTGACTTTGTTGGTGGGAATCTCTTCTATCGATTTTCCATTTATGATCAGTTTAATGCTTGTTTCATATAGACCCTTTATCACCTCTATCAAGTGTGTTCTTTCCATTATGTTCCATAGCCAGCTTCCATTAACATTATCAAAAGTTTTAAGTATATCCACAAATGTTACGTGTGTTTCAGTTTTTCTTCTAATATTCTCTTTAATGTGAAAATGGCATCTGTAATTGATCTGCCTTTTCGAAAACCCATTTGTTGTTCTGATATAAGATGGTCTGCAATTATTTTTGTCTTTCATTTTTTATTCTCGCATAGATCTTGTATGTTTTATTCAATAAACTTATTTCCCTGTAATTGTCTGGGCCTCCTCAGTTACCTTTCTTATAATGTGAGATTACTTTTACTCTTTGCCACTCTTTAGTGTATTTCTCCAGCACATATTAAAGAAATGAAGCAGGTGTAGATGGAATATCATTCCTGAGTATGTTGGATTAAGAAAATTATTAAGTGCAGAAGCTTCATTAATTAGTCTGTTCGACCATTAAATTCTTACATGATCTTAGTTCTTTTAGTAGTTCTGATTTCATGCCATTCATACTGGATGCTTTTCAATTTTTACATTTTTTAAGTACTTCTTGTAGTTCATCCATTGTTAGGTCATCTGCATTTATATTTAGTTGTACGTTTTATTATTTCACATTTTTTGTCATACCATAAGTTTTTATAATGTTTCACTCATTTTCCTACCCTATTGCACTAATTTGTACATTTTCTCTTTCACTAATACTCGATATTTTCGTTACTTTGTAAACTAATGTTTGTCCTCCACATATATCATTTTCTAATCTTCCAATAAGTCTCACGAATCTGAATGAGCTCTTCTAGCTTTGCTCCTAGCTTTTTTGTATTCTTCTTTGTTATTTTCAGTAGGGCTGTCAAATTATTTTTTATATCTCTCCTATATGTGCATAACACTATTTTCAATTTCATCGTTCCAACTTTTTAAATCTTTAATTTTCTGAAATTTCTTTTTACATCCTACTGCTTTATCTGCTGATTCCTTTATTATTTGTTGTGTATTTTGACTTCCTATTTTCTCCTCTGTGGTAAGGTTCTGAAGATGTTTATTTATTGGTATATATTTCTCATGCTCTCATCTTTTATAAGATATACTTTGTACACTTCATCAGTCTTGGTACATCTTGAATTCTTTTTCACTCATCTCATTAATGAATTTATACGGAGCATTACTAAAAAGTGATCAGTTTACATTGCAGCTTCTTTTAACTGTTGTGTCTTCTGTTAATTTTTATATTATTTTGTTTCCAGTTAAATAATCAATAAAGAATCTAATACCTTGTGCTGACCATGTATATTTATGAATGTCTTTCTTCTTTTTAAAAGTATTTGCAATATACTACATTCACTTAAAGCTGCAAATTCTCTCAATTTTTCTCCACTAATTTTTAACACTTTCTCCCACTTTCCTAGTCTTTTGTAAACTCTCATTTCCTATTGCATGTAGATCCTCTACAAAAAACGACTTCATATCTTGAATTGTACCTATCTAATAGCATATGTATGGTTCTGAAGATTTCCTCTGTTTCTTCCCTTTCCTTCTTCCGAGCCATGAACTCCAGCCACAATATGTCCTCTTTTGTGTTTTAATTTTGACAAAATTATCTGGTTGTTTACAAACTGAACCTCCTTTATTCTTGATTCCCTCTTTCTGTCTACAAATATGGCTACTCCTTTTCGCAACTCTCTCTGGCTGGTCTACTCCACTATAAAGCATGGCATAATTTTCTACAAATTTTTATCCTTTTAATTTCTTTTTTTGTTTTTGTTACTACAGCTAAGTTGACATTTATCTTTTCAAAAATTTTAGCCTGTTCACTTTCTTTCCTTAATATACTTCTTACATTCCAGATAGCAGTTTTAAAATATTCCAATATCTGTTTATGTACTCGCTTTTTCTCTGCTTTAGTTATCAGAGTTTTCATTCCAAGGCCATCATTATGGACACTGCAAGTTTAATGCAATAACATTTTTTAGATAGGCCAGTTACCAGACCTCTTCACAGGAGGAGGGGGAGGTTATTTCAGATTTCCCGTCTTAGAGGGATTGCCTTCTCCACGGCTTTAAGGACTTTCTTCCTATCTAGAGTTCCTTTCCTATTCTTGAAGCTGCCATTGAGGTTCACTTCTGAAGTATTTCTCCTTATCCTTTGACCTGACCAACAAGGGAGGTCCGACCAGAAGCTATGCAACCATTGGATCTCGGGGTCATGGAGATACTCAAGCTCCGCCACCACCGACAAGATCATTTACTCTCTAGGCAGGAGTACATTTTTACTGATAAAATTTGTACTTTTTTGTGTTAGAAATTATTAAATAAAAACAAGAGTTGGATACCCATTACTAATTCATCACCTCTGATTTCAATATGACAGGAAAAAAAATACTAAATGGTTCACACACAATTGTGTCAAAAACTATCATAGAAAACCCTTCTCCCTATTTTCCAGAAAGTGTCTACTCTAATATAACAAAAGAGAGCATGGAAAAGTCAGTATTTCTGTCAGCAATAATGTATTGTTTGGTATTACAGAATAAATAATACCAAATAATCTCTTATGTAATAAAAAAACAATATTCCCAAATTTTTTCCAATTTAAATTTTTAAATTTTCCAATTTTTTAATTTTTTTCTTTAAAATTTTGTCTTAAATATTTCAATAATGTACGTCTGGGTCCACTTCTCTTTCTTCTTCCAAATAAATACATAAATCAATTGTAAATTACTCAGTAATATGAAACAGGTTTTTTATTACAGAAATTATGCTGTAATATAAACAGATCATTTCATATTAACCAAATACATAGCTAGGTTTTATGAAAGAGGAATATGCTTTTAAAAATGGTGCAGAAATTTGTGACATCAGAAAGTTTACTTTGCGTGAATTATGCTTCATACATTCAACATATAAAACATTTTCAAAATACTCTGATGTTAGTGTTTATAAGCAAAAACAATGATAGTGAATTTAACTATGTAATTTCAAAAAAATTAAAACACTGCTTACAATACATCCCCTGGGAAAGTATGAATTTGCTTACAAATAGTTGTACTCATGTTGTGCAATTAACAGATCAAGAGCTACAAACGAGACATGGGTAAGAGTTTTAAAAACAAATGAAAGCATTAAATTATATACCAAAAATAAATAAAAAATAAAATAAAATTTTTAAAAAAGCGCAAAGGATGAATCAGGTTAAATATAAATGTATTTAAAAGAGCCTGATACATTCACTTGTTTCAATGCTGTCAATTTATGCATTTAAGCAAAGCATATTCAAAGTCGCACTAATGTTTCATATAACCTGTGCTGTTTCATATACACTCATTTGAGAGTAATTCATAATACTATTACTTGTTTTTTGGCATAAAAGTTTTCTGTTGGCAGAATAGGATTAAGAAGCAATGATGATAAAGACAGAGTGGCTCCCAAAAATATTCATGAGGCTACATAAATTAATATCCACCACTTACACAAATCATGTCTACAAAATGTTTTGATTGAAATGTGTAGCATTATACATATAATTGATTTCAGTTCAGGAGAGTACTAGGATTATAAATACATCTATCCACATTTTAGGACTTTTTGCAGGAAGAAAAAGTCTTCCTGATAGCAAATACATTTCATATCTTTCTCAGAACTAAAACGTTATGGGTTCTTCTGTCTGAGTGACCACGCATCCTAGGCATAGCAGAACATTACAGCCATTATACAACTACCTTTTTCAATATGAAATGTATTGATACAGTGTCTCCCACTGTCAAAAATTCAGACTCCAGGCACGAAAGCGTATGCCTTCAACAAGTTATGAATTGATAATTTTCATCCCTCTCACACTTATTTGTTTGAAAGGGGTAATTGATGAAATAAAACTCTGATAAATTTCCTTTTGAATTAGTACATCAGAAATTTTTCTCCGTTAAGCATTATTCATATTACAATCACTTGCAAACTCACTTGGCTAAACACATCAGCAATAAATAACTTAAATCCTAATCAATTTCTTTCAATAATATTGGTACAGTAATTACAGTAATGGGATAAACAATACTTTGATAAATGTTTAACTAAAACATTGCATTATGAAAAATTAGTCTTAAAAACAAGAACTTATAGGTTTTCAATACATATTTTTATTATTTTTGTTGTGTACAGAAAAATTCACATGAGAATTAAAAACTAAACAGAAAATAAAATAATTTTTGACTTCCAAACTTTTCCCAAATATTTCCCTTCACAATCCAAAAAATTATGTTATTGAAATGTTCTGTTTTGCCAGTTAAAACTTTATTAGATTAAAAATGAACAGTATCATAGATGTAAAAACATATTTCCTTAATACACCCTTTTTAATTGAGACAAAGCTCTCAGTCAAAATTAATCAAAACCCATCAACAGATTGAAGAGTTAAAAATATCAATGCTTAATTAATAAATGAAAATATGAGATATACGATATTTATAGTATATTACAGTACAATATATTATAGTTTTATATTATTTTATATGTAACAGTACAATACTTCAGAGAACAATATTTCATTTCTTTGCTGAACTGTAAATTGCAAATAACCCTTCATTTTTAAAATATACAATTATTATATTTAAAACAAAGGCAGCTATCTCTTAGTAATACTGAACATGAACTATGTATCTTTTTATTTCTCAATATCTAAAATATTTCTTCCTTTCATTAGTTTTACTTTAGAAAGACAAATCATATAATAATAGAAATCATTATGCTTCGTTTAACATCTTAATTTCTTTTTGGTAGTACGTATATGTACATGATACTAAGTGTCTTGCAAAGAAACAAAATGTAGCAGTAAATTATAACACGTTTTTATAAAACTTGTATTAAAGTTTTTTTGCCCATCTGTAATATTGATAGCCTCAAAATTATTGCAAATTACTGCATTTGTTTTGAAAGCTTTGTAACATTGTAGGTTAAGGAATTTTTTATTTACCATCTTTACCTACATAATTTTTAAAATAAATTTCTGTACTCATTGATGATAATACTTAAGAGGTACCTACATTGTGTAAGAATATAAGAAACATTCTGATTCCTGAAAATACATAATAGAATAGTGTTCTTGTTCCAGAAATTAACTAATTTACTAGTAACATATTCTTTTGTAACCCTATTATAAAACTGGTTTTAAGTAAGTGATTAGGATTTGTAGTATAGACATGAACTTCAAAGTTGAGTTTTGATTCAGTAAGAGCAAAAATATAATAAAGTTTGGTTATTAGAGATACCGATTCCCATTTCAGGTATCTTTCTGAATTCTTAATTCTAACTGACCAAATTAGATAAATCAGAATAAATAAATTTATGGAATATGTTAACAACCGTTAAATCATTATTAATGTTAGTAGTTCGACCTTTTTAAGGGACACCAATGTGCTATTTTTGCAGTAATTTATTATTAACATTTGGACCCCCTTCGGGGATCTTTATTTAAAAAAATCGCATCTAAAACTATTTACAAAATTTGTACAATCAGGGTATTAAAAATAGAAACAATACAATTGTAAAACATAATAAAATAAAATTAAAAATAATAAAACAATTTTTGTATTCATTTTTAGTCAAGTTTTAGAAAAAAAACTTCAAAAAGTTAAAATACTGAAAAACTTGCATAAAGGTGTTTGTTTTAAAAATGTCAAACTATTAACACAAAATATACATATATAAAATGCTTCTCAACACAAACTATTAAAATCTACAATTTCAAAGAATATGTTTTGAAAACTACTGAAGAACCCCTTCCCTCTCTGTTAGTTTTTGGAAAAATAAATTCATCTTTAAATAGTCCACTAATAACTATCAATCACTGTATGAAAAGAAATGGTCACTTCCACTGAAAAATCAATGGTACCATGAGTTAAACTTTTCTATTTACAAAACATCTACAGTACACATAAATTAATCATTAAAGATGAACGGCTTCTCAGTAAAATATATATAAATTATATTTTGAACCATACAATATTCCACATTACAATGAATTGAACCAAGAGAAGTCATTAAGAAACAGGAATTAACAAGTTTCCAACAGTACACTTAATACAGCAGGACATGGTACTTTAGGATTAACACCTGGTCAGCATCTCTCGTTTTCCCTGGCTAAAGCTGACGCTGGGTCAATCAAGTAAGCTACAGAAAGTTGACAGCTCACTCCAATCTACGCTGCCAACAGCATGTGAATATCGCCACATGTGCATGACTGAATTGTGATTGTATATGATCTATCTTTTTCCATGGCTAAAGCAGACACCGAGTCATTCAAGATACAGAAATTTGTCAGCTCTCTCCAATCTGCACTGCCAACAGCATGTGAATATTGCCACGTGTGCATGATTGAATGCGCGATTTTGTATGATTGAATTTTGCATGTGGGATACAGCGTTTGAGTTTTACTCAACAAGAGCTTTATAGACCATCAACAAAGACTTATGAGTTTTGAAAAAGGTATCTTAAGGGAAAGGAAACTTTAACTATGCAAGACCTTGTGCGTTTGGCAACATGCACCATGTCATCACTGGCTGTCAGTGACACAGAAAAATCTCCCAAAGTATAGATGAACATTTAAAAACCATGGTAAAATGGAAATCCATTTAAAATTTTGTCATAAAGAAATATCTTTTGTAAATTGGTAATCAACATTATACTGTCAAAGAAATTAAAATATTTACAAATACTTCTAAATTATTTCTATCTCTACTTACAAATACTTCTAAATTATTTCTATCTCGCAGGTATATCCCTTTATCAAAGTTTAAAAATCAGGTACGTGGATGAATAGAAGTAAAAATATTCTGATAATGAAAGAAACTTTGCATATAAAATCAGATCAGTCCAGCATCCATAATACTATAGGGTCTTATAGTGAGGTTGTCATTTCCTCAGTGGCTGTGGATTCAGTATCAACTTGTTCATCAACTCTGAAATGTGGGTCCCCGAAAATTGAATTCACTTGCTCGTTTTCCCAATGTAGCATGTCCGCTGCCAATACAACAGGACCTCTATGCTTAAAAGGCTCTTCCTTCCAACCTACAGGAGGACATTCTTCTTGCAGCACAGCTGGGCAACGAGGCTTTGTCAATACATCATTTACAGGCTGTGTCAGCACAGCAGCACCACTTTGTCTACGACATGTCATTATACACAACACAATGAGACACATTGCAAAACACACACCAACTCCAATGCCAGCCTGTTCCAGAACAGACAAGTGAAAATCTGGATCTGAGATTTCTGAATGTTGGATTTGCCCAATATCATAGACAGGAGTGTTGCTTAACATGTTAGTATCCAACATTTCCTCTGATATAAGCATCGGGGAAATAAATTGAGCTGGAGCAGTATCTTCCTTTTGCACAATAACAAGAGTAGAGATGATGGAAATTGTTTGAAGAAATGAACTGCAAGGGGGAGCGGTTGTTGGTGATAATGTTATTTGTGGACTTTCACTGATGATAGAAGCATATTCAACTACAGAGTTTGGCTCGTTGAAAGATGGACTGAGGAAGATATTGCAACTGCCACCACAATTACTGTCTGAGGGAATAGTTGGTGCTGCTGATGCAGACTGCTGAATGTTATCACTTCTTACTTTGCACATCTCACTTCAGGATCACAAGACAACACTAATGGAACACTTCTGGAGCTTTGTCAGGTGGGTAGTCCATATAAAAACTCCTTGCTACTATTTATTTAACTCATCATCTTCTTTAGAATGCAACAGTATTAAGAAAGAATACCAATTCAAACAATATCAAACAGTTGCTTCCATACTTAAGTTTCACTTCTTCTTAGTTAAGAAAGTTTCCGGAGTAAGTTGAAATGATTTGGTAGTCTAAAATGTAGACAAACAATTTACGAATTTAAACTTTACCACTTAAATGCCTAATAAGAAAATAATTGAGAACATGTAAAGATAATGGAAAGAAATAGAGGAAAGGAAACTCGAACCTCTTATTGAATGTATACAAACAATAAGTATTGCTCTTGAAAAATCATGCACTGGTAATTTTTTACTGATCTCGGGATTGAGAATACAATAAAGGGATATAAAGTGAAAATTTTGGAAATGATTCCGTTTAAAATGGCTTAAAACCGGCTTACTTGCAATTTTGTATTCACAATCGTTTAAGTAATATCATAACACATTTTAATATTTAAAAAAGAAAGCAATGCTAAATACAGAATTCTTCCCAAATAAAAGATAATATACCTACCTCAAAGGCATGCTGATTGAGTTACGATACAAGGTATAACGAAGTAGTAACTTTGATTGCAGGAACGGTGGTATCCTTTAAACATAACCAAACGTCAATTACATGAAGATAATTTAAGTACAATGCCCAACTAAGATTAATACCTACGTAACTAGTAACAGATATAAATATAATTTTCACAATTTGTTGCGGGCCTGCGAGCAGGCGTAGCAACACTTGCCGCCGCTTGCCGCCACTTTTGGTGCCCGAGTGCTGTGATTGGTTAGTCGAACAAGTGTTTGACAATGATCACGTGGCTTGTGAATAGCCAGTAACACATGCAGAGTTCAGAATGACCAAACTGTCAGATTGATAGTAGTTTGACCACACAAATCCGTGACCCAATACAAGTACATCACTCCAAGTAAATCCTACACATTTTATCCGTAGTATATTTTTTGAGGCGAAAATACTATTTGGTTGGAAATCGATAGTACCTTAACTGTTTGTACAATTGGTCGTATAAACGTGTACAGTGTAACGTAAAACATTGTGATGGCACGCATGTTAGTTACCACAGTACCGCGAATTTCCAAGTACCAAGAAAGGCGCACAAAAATGTTTATGTTCAAAGGGATGAATTAATGCACATACAGAATAAGCAAAGGCCTGGTGGGGATCTCAAATAACTTTTTTTTTTTTTAAATTATCTTAGTCCATATATGTGTTAATATGTTTCAATAATAAATGTTAAATTGCAAATAACTCCGCCTGTGTCAGCTACGTCTGCTAAATTTTGCCCGGCTGTACGATGTACTTGCGAAGCTTTTGCGCTACGAGTGAGCCGAGTAGCGTAGTGACAGCGGACACTGCCGATCTCAAGCCCAGGGAAAGGAGGAGGGTCTCAAGTGTAGCATTGTTTCCATTTACTTAAGCCACACTTCTATTTTCTTTCCTATTTGGTTTCTCTGGACCCCTTATGTTCTCGACCCCGACAATTAAGTTTCGAGGGCTAGGGAGTCATTCCTTTTCTGATTTTCACATTTTCTCATACTATTACTCAACAAAAGTCTTGTAGGAAATGAAAAGATTTGATATGGATATTGTTGCTCATACTGAAACGAAAAGGAAAGGAAAACGTACTGAAGATTTAGATGGGTTTGCACATTTGTATAGCCAGGGTTGGGCAGTATTGTGTTTGAAATACGCTTTTCAAATACTTTTGTATTTGAATAACTGTATTTTTGAGTTTTTTGGACATGTATTTTAGAGATGTATTTACATACATAAAATAAGTGTATTTAAAAAAGGAAATACTTAAAATACTTCAAATATAGTTGAAGATATGAAGGATATTTTGTTTTTTTTTTTTTTTATTCTGCTGGTGAATGAACCTCACTGAAACAAAAATAAAAGCTCCATTCAGCTGTTGAATTTAAATTCTCTTCATTTTAAAATTATGAATCTAAATCATTAAAAATGCTGGACAATTATCCAACAACAAAAAATGTGTTTATTTCTTATAACTAGAGTCTGGACAATGCCTATTTTATATGTAATGCCTGTGTAATATGTGGTGCAGTAGCTTATATATAATCTTATAATATATTGCACGAATATGGGAATTTCAATCGGAACTGATAAACTGCTCACTTTGCTTGTTGATGACAATCAGTTGATATTGGAAGAAGATATAGATGATATTCTGACATGTTGAGGTAGCTATTTGAAAAATACCAGAAATGAGGGGCTACAATAAATATCCCCATAACTGAATACATTGTAGCTGTCAATGTAAACAGGAATTTGATGCTTCAAGGTGGTATTATCAAAGAAGTTGATAGCTTTAAGTATCTTGGAGTAACATTTACCAAAAATAATAAAATTGAAGCTAAAATTATTGAAAGAATAAGAAAAACAAAACAAGTTACAAAACAGCTGCACAATACATTATGGAGCACACAAATAAGGCCCTGCATGAAGATAAACTGTAGAGAGCATTGTCACTCATGGAGGAGAAGTATGGACAACAACAGAGCAACTAAAGAAAACATTAAGAGCAGCTGAAATGGGTTATTGTCAGCTCAGGATTCAGGACAGAATAAGAAATGATAATGTGTTGACAAGATAAACATAGAGACCACAATTTTAGGTTCTGTAGAAGCAAAATGTTTGTGATGGTATGGGTAAGTGTGTTGAATGGATGAAGGAAAGTGCCCAAAAAAAATTATCAAATGGACCCTTGTTGAAAGAAGAAGAAGAAGAGGGAGACCAAGGGGCACTGGAAGAATGCAGTAATTAAAACAATGGAAGCAAGAAAACCTGGAAGAAAATGACTGGAAAGATTACAGCAAATGGAATCTAGAATGCAATAAGCAACTCTTGTAATATATTCACAATAATAATGAAAATTAAATAAAATTGCAAAATTTATAATATATTTTCATATTACTTTTGTAATTTATATCCACATACTCTCAATATTTCAGAGCCTTATAGTTCGATCACATTTAGACCTTTGTAGGACCTGAATTGACTTCCAGGTTTAATCAGGTCTGGTCTGCCTGTGATGAATGTATTTATTTACATAGAGCAACTTGTTTTAGGAGGTCCAAATTCACTGACTACAAAAAGTAAATGCAGAACATTCCAATGAAAATTATCTGTGAGTGTTATCTGGTTTCTAGTTTAAGATTGAATCAAACAACTATTTGAGAAGTTTTATCTGTTTCTTAAACTGAAATTCAAAATATGTTAAATTTTCTCAGGTTTGATAAAGAATGAATTCAGGTGAGTGTAGGTTTAAGTTAAAATGTATGATTCATGTTATAAAACTAAAATTACGAAACAATGAAAAAGCATATCAGGATAATTGAAAATAGTTACCTAATCCTTCCTGTTTAATTTTTACTTAAGTCAGACTAGTCTCTTGAAAATCTAAAGTTTATATGAGCTTTGCAAAAGACAATATAAGCGAGATGGAAAGAAGTTATTGGAATAGTTTATATTTGGGATAGCATATTTCTCAGGACCAATACAGTCTAATTGGATATTTTTAAAATGTACTAAAAACTTGTACAGTGGAACCTTGGATTGCAAGTAACTTGGTTTGCAAATGTTTGGCAAGGCAAGGAAAATTTTGAAGATATTTTAACTCAATATACGAACAGTGTTTTGCAATATGAATAGAACTGGTTAGCCTCCCCTCCCCTTCCCTTAAGTGTAATTGTATGTATAGAAATTTTTGAACACTCAGTGTCGTAGTTAGATAAACTTTACTATGTATGGGAGAAAAGTACCGGAGGAAGATTTTCTCCCATCCTTTCTGCCTAAGAAATCCCATCTCCTTTACATCCTTTACACTCTCAAAAGGGGAGGGTCTTGTCTTGCCCAACATTACACTTCTCAAGTTCCTTCAAATAGATATCTTGAAGAATAAAGATCATATTACTGTAGCAAAAAACTTAAATAGAGACAATTGGTGAGCTGTTTGAAAAGTGCTAGTGTTTTAATTCAGCAAAACGAAAAACACTAACATACATTACTATTTTGGTATGTTTCTTAGATGGATAGAATGTGGATTATTCAGGATAAAACACAATATTGTGAGAAAATATGCTATTTAATGAATTTTTTTATTTTACAATAAGCCAAGTTGTGTTGTGCCAATTTCAGAACAAGCAAGTGAGGGAACATGAGAATTTTTTTACTTTTGTATGTTTATTTTGTAAATAGTAACACAGTTATTGGTGAATTTTCAAGAAGAGAGGGGCTTTGCGAATTTTGACTTTTTTTATGAGAAACTCGAACATGATGAGTCTCTTCTAATGGCACATTTGCATTCAGTATGTCAAAATTCAAAGGGTTAAGTCATAAGATCAAAAATATTTTTTTGTGTTCCAGAAGATTACCCACTTTTGCTATTGTTTAGAATTTATATTTATTTTGGCAATGTGCAACTTGCTCTTTAAGTTTCAAAACTTTGATGTTTTTGCTTTTTCCAGTAAATTACCAAATCCTTGATGATAATATAGAAAACAGAAAGGCCTGTATATCCCATGTTAATGTGGCTGTACATTTGACCCATTATCTTAAAAACTATTCAACTTTGTTCTTCAAATTTTAAGAAGCAGGTTGCATGAAAATTTTTATGTAACTACAAGCAGATTTATGTCTTTTGAATATTTTTTGTAGTTTACAGCACATTTGAAGTGAAATTCAGCATTTTTACATTACTTTTTCTGTATTTTTATGCAGAAATCCTGAAGTATCAAACATACTGTACTCATTTTGCTACCATTTATTTATTATTAGTTAATTCACCTCCTACAATAAATTGAAAATTATCAATTGAGTAGTTTCAGAGATAATGGGACAAATGTGTTTAAAAATTTCATTTTTCAAAAACCAGCGTTGATGATAATCCTTTTGCGAAACCAGTTACCTCTTCATGGTAACAAGTAAAGAAAATACTTTTACTGCATAGATATTCATAGATTCAGAATACTCATACATAAAAGCTTTGTAGTGCAAAAAACATTAAAGAATGTACACTTCTTGAGCATTCAATGAAAACCAGAGCCTTGTGGATGAATTTGTTCAAAAGATATGACATAAATGAGACACTTGTAACAAAAGGTCATAATCTATAAATTATTTTATTCAGAGAACTAAATATTTAAAGAATGTTAAAATCCCAAACATGCTAAATAATGAGATTTGTGCTTTTATGTACCTAATTCTTTAACTTGCACAGAAATCATACCAATCGTATTTCATGAATTCAATCAAATAGTTAAGTTTTAACAATCAACATCAAGCACATCTTCAGAAAATCAAGAATTTACATCTTGTGCAAAAGAAAAATCTATTAGAATTCAACTCAGTGTCATTTATTGCAAGATTTTGTCAATTTGTTTGTTGCTCACAAATTTTTTTATCACGAACATAGGGAGCATAATTTTAGGATGTTTCAAAACATAAAAGCTAATGTATAATTTACTGTGAAATAAGAAGACTTAAAAAATCACACAATGGAGTAGATTTACTATACTCATATGAAACAAATATAATTTTAGATTTTTATTGACTGGGACTTAGTAAAATTCATAACTACTTCAGATACTTTGGATTTTATTTACATAATTGCTTTTGACAGTTCTTATTTACTTTCCTACTTATATTACAAATAGGTATTGTGTGTTATAGCTAAGGATATATTTTAATGTGTAATTTTTATACTAGCCCTCTGTTTTCTTTACCCACAAAGGGACACTCACCTGTTCAACAAACTTCTTGTTAGTACAATGTGATGATCTCTTCTTTTGCTCAATTGAATTTCATTCTGCAGCAAAGTGAGGTATACTGATTAACTATTTGACTTTATTAAAATAATATATTTTATTTAAAATGTCTATCTCAAATTCATAGAACTTGAGGATGAATATGCAATTAAAATTAGGAGAAACATGTTGAAAAAAAGGGATATCTAATTCATGTAAAAAAAGAAAAAGAAGATACTTATGATGTTGCTGGACAACAAGACATTCCTCCATTAACACATTGACTGCCATGAGGTCACAGGTGGGCCTCCCGTGGTTTGACTATGGTGACATGAGACCCACTGGTGGGCCCCAGCAATACTCCCGGTGAATGCCATAGGGGTCATGGGTCGGTCTCACACTGGTGTTTATTTCAAGGTCTCTCTATCTTCCCAAGCAGACTTCAAATTGATTTAGTTTCAACTTTTTCCAATACAACAAAGCACAATTTGTAACAGAATGCCCTTCGTGTTCTTAATTCCTGCTTGTAGCAGTGTTACTGTATCATCTAAGATTTGTTTCATGTACTTTATTTTGTAGTTTTTCCTTCAATAAGTTCCTTTTCATGTTAAAAACACTTAACATTTATGTATTTGTTTTTCCTTTGAAATATATTAAATATCATTGAATTTGAATAAGTGCTCCCTCTTTCAAAAATTGTAGTCCACTAGTGACCCTCATGTAAATATGTACGTGTAGGACCATGGGGTCACCGGTGTCCTTCATGTGTGAATTACATAAGTGACATTTAATTTTATTTTTAATAGTATTTTTAATAGCATCTAGAAATGATTTCACCAATAAAGTAAAAAAACAGTGTAGCTCCCAGAGACCATATTCTTCTTTAGCATTATGACCCCCAGATGTTCTCCTTCATTGTGCCTTTGGCAGTCAATGGGTCCATGAGTGTCATCCCAGCCCAGTAACTGGCAATGAACACATATTCAAGTTCCTAAAACACCTCAACTTTGTGACTTCTCAATTACTGGAGGTCATTCAATGATTCATTCCGTATTTCCAAACACAAATTCTGTCATGTATGTACTGGAATGTGTCACCACAGCCACATTGCCAATTACAATACATTCACAGGAATTCCATTTTATAAAGGGTTTTTCTATTGTATGTCATGAAAAACTGTTTCGTTTCCATGCTGGACAGATTCCGATTTAAGCTGAATAAAATACTATTTAACTTCATGGGCCAGAGAAGTTTTCCAATTAAGGCAGGTTTCCAGATTGTTTAGAGTCCAGACTGGACATATTTTATTGAATCTCTGTACTCATTTCATTAAAATCTTTCGTATTTTTGAGGGTGCCATTATGGAAATGCTCTGGGTGTTTTCTTGGAGATTGTAAAGTGTACCAGTGCAATCTGCACAATTCCTGTGTATCTTTCAAGCTAGTGTTATACTATATTAAATAAAATTATTTTGAAACATTATTTAAATTCTCTTGCAGGGACTGGTTTCAACACAATATTAATATTTCCCTTTCCCAGCTTTCTTTTGTTTATGATACCCGTCCAAAAAAGTCAGTTACTCAACAGTTCCAAAACATCTGAAAATTTTCCATTCTTTAGAGGTCCAAGAATTTGGAAATCTTCACAAAGTGGTAAACCTTTTAGGGTAAGAAAGCAAATGAAAAAATACTCTCTTTATCACTTTGTACCAGTATTTCTGTTAGATGTAATTTTATTTGGTTAATAAAGAACCTACAGTTCCAGTTTCTTTGTGCCAAATCAAATATATTATTATGTATTTGCAATGTCATGCCCAATTTTTGTGTTGTTGGTCAATGAGATTGTTGTGCTTCCAATTATTAAATCCTGATGTAACAAAGGGAAATCCTTTCTTGAAGAATAGGTGAAATGTAAAACAAGACATACAACCTTTTTTTACAGAATAACAATAAATGGTATTTCTTATTACAACTCCCATTAAGACTAGATCTCTTCCTGGTTACAATCATTTGGAAAAGCGGCACCTTCATGCACATGTGATAAAAATTTAAGGATATTTTCATCATAATTTCATATATTTTCATTCATTAGGAAATTTGCATCACAGAATCTAGATGCAAAGTTCATAATAATTATTAATTTAACCTTAGCATAACCAATGGGGCCCCAGAGGCTCTCCGAAGATTGTTTGTTTTTGATAGCTTTCAATATCTTTAGAAAGCTGAAAATAATTGATATTGTTTGTGATGTGCAAAATAAGTAATGAATTAAAATGATGTGTAAAAAAAGCAAGTTTTCAAGTTTTTTTAAAATTTGAGTTATTACAGCATTTTTGGTTCTAGATCAAAAGAAATTGGTACTATTCATACAAGTTCTGTGTTAATTAGACTGTTGGTGATGTAGATACCTTATTAATTCAAAGTAAATAAAACTGAGGTTGTCTGGTATCAATTTTATATTTCTGCTGAAGATCTTTTTGATCACGTAGCGATTATCGTCAGAGCTTGTAGCTGCTGGGCTGAGAACGAAGTTCTACAAAACGAACTTCGTTTTCCGCCCAGCAGCTACAAGCTCTGACGATGATCGCTACGTGATCGAAACGATCTTCAGCAAAAATATAAAATTGATACCAGACAACCTCAGTTTTATTTACTTTCAAGTTCTGTGTATTTATAAAAAAGTTTGGATGAATTTTAAATCTGAGTATAATAGTTTAATACATTGATGTTATGAAGATACATTGTCCTTTACTTGCCGTAAAAAATATAATAGTCATTCATCTTAAATAAAATTGTTGCAAACATTTTTTTCTCAATAGTAGAACTTGAAAATGAAATAGGTTTTTGTTTAAAAAATAAACTTGTACATTAATTGATGCTTCAGTTTATTAATTTAGCAAAATCTTGCATCCTGAGGAACAATAAAATCAAATTTTCCACTTTCTTTAACAGAATATTTATCATCTTCATTAAATTGCTGTTTTTATATCATCATTATAAATGACCTTTATCGTTGAAAGAAATTGTTCATAAAATAACATTTTATGGCACATATTATGACATATTTTCTGTTTGTGGCACAAATAATTGCGTCTCAAACTTTTAGCCACAGCAAGTGAATCTTGGAGGATGGCAGTAATTTGCAGTCCATTAAAAGGCAGTGAGCAAATTGTGTGATGGAAGAGGTAAACTACACAGCCGCCCACTGTTTTTTTTGCACAGATATCAAGTACCCATGAAGTCCTAATAAAGTTGTTTCTAAAAATTAAATATTATTCTCTTACACATTTTTAGTGCTATTAAAAAAAAATAATGTAGGCAACTCATTTATAATGTTACTAGCAGAACCCAGCAGTCATTGTCCTACCCTCCCTCTCTTTTTCCTCTTTCTCTCTCCTCTTTTTTCATTACCTTTTTCCATCTTTCTCCTTCTCTCTTAACCCTTTCCTCTTTCCCCTCTCATTGCCCATTCTCTCTTTTTTCCTGTTCTCTTTTCCCCTCTCTTTTTATCTCGCTTTTCCCTATCTATTTTTTCTCTTTTTCCCGTCTTTTCTTCCTATATTTTTCCCTCTTCCTTTCCCTCTTTGTCTCATTCACTCACTCACTTGTCATTTTATGAGATTTTTTAAACATTTTGTGTTCAATTTTTTAATAAATTTCTTTTAAACAAACCTTGCCCTGACAATAACGAACACACACACACACACACACACACACACACACACACGCCACACACACACACGCACGCGCGCACACACACAGCACGCGCGCACACACCACGCGCACACACACACACGCACCGACACACACACACACCACACCACACCACACCACACACACACACACCACACACACACACACACACACACACACACACACACACTAAAAGAATTATCCAATTTGCTGCAGTCGTTCGAAAGTTATGCACTTACATACATTTCGGCGAAAAGTTTTTATTTATATAGATTTTATTGCATTTGTGTTATACTTTTTAAAACGTGCTTCTGAAGTCGCTCATTTCATCAAAACAAATAGCCTACTTATGCAACAAACCTTAAAAACTAGTAGCAGAATATACTATTAATGCAGAACTCTTTATGTAGCAATAAAAAGTACAACATTTGCTGGTAAGACAAGCTTTATTTCGGCATAAGGTGATATATAGTATAATACAGAATTGAATTATTTTTGAACACTGATTCTTCTAGTTCCACAGTGGTCCATGATACCCACACTTAAAATTGAAATGTCTTAAATCATCAAGGTTTATACATACGCTTACGGCAGCAAGTCTCAAAATATTCGAAACGACGTTGCCGCTACGGATGGGGACAACACGACGCAGGACGTACGCAGGGTCGCAGGGGATCGGGTGGAGGGTCCTCTACGTATTTTCATCGGTTAGGTTATTAGCAAGGAGGTGGCGACGAGTCCAGGGCGAGGCTACCATAAGAGGCCGCAATCAAGGACGTGATCGAACCGGCCATCGAAGTCATCGCCCAGGCCGCTGTCGAGGTCGCAGTCTAGGCCGCCATCGAACCCGTAAGTCTGTTCGCGGTCGAGGCCGTTGTCAAGGCCGCTGATGAGATCGCAGTCTAGGCCGTCATCGAGCCCGCGGGCCATTTCACGGTCTGGGTCAAGGTCAAGGCGGCCAGAGGGGGGCAGCTACCATCAAAGAGGCCAGCGAGGGGGCTGCGACCGAGGTCGCCATCGACTCACGGACAGGCGCCCTTCCCGGCCGCCGGCGTCACCTCCAGGGACGCCATCTTGAGCGGGAAGCCGCCGAGGGTGGGGCTGGCCGCGCCGTTGCCCGTGGCCGCCCCGGCCGCCGCCCCCGTCCCTGCCCCGCTCCCGCCTCCGCCTCCGCCCCGCCGCGCGTGCGCCGACGAAAGAGAGCTCGAGCTGATACCCGAGTCGCTGGACTTCTCGCTGAGGCAGCCGCCGCCCGCGGCCCCCCCGACGCCGCCCCCGCGGCCACCCGCGTTGCCGCTCTCGCAGCCCAGGCCCAGGTCCGAGCCGCCGCCCACCACGAACTTGACCATGGTGAGTTTGGCGTCTGTCTCGCACGAGTCTTCGATGAGCGCTGGAGCGTCCGCGTCGCTGCACAGGGCGCATCAGGTCAGTGGCAGGCAGGGGAGGCAGCGTTGCTACGCACACCGGGCAAGGGACGGGACTCTTGCCGCGGACGAAGGAACACAAGGAGTTCGAATGGGCACGGAAGGCAAGGTTTCACCACTCACATAGTAAGATGAAGAACTGATTGGGTGACTATAGTACACAAACAAGTTTAAACACATTTTGCATTTTAAGGATTCTCTACTAAACAATAACCCTCTTCTCTTCTATTTTCAATGACCACTGAATAAATGTTATGCCTTAGTAAGAATTTTAACTACAAAACGTATGACTGCCCATTTTACAGAATGTTTACAAAGAATGGATTCACAAACTACGAAATTAAGAGCCAAATGCAGTTCTCAAGATAAAGACTGATATTTCTAAGGGATTATAAAGATAAATAATACCAACAATAACTATAAATTTCTAAAAGCAGCTCCTTTTGTGTCAATGAATTACTTGTAAAGCACATGTAATAAGAATAAAAAAAACCTGTTAATGGGTAGGAAGTATTGTTCATTGAAATTCCTTTCTTTGCTGGGGGTCTTGAAATTGGTTGATAATGCAGCTGCCCAATATTTTATCTGGACGGAAAATATTTCACCCGTAAATTTTACAGAACACATCAAAGATTTTGACTGCAATTTGCAATGTGTCCACCACCACTACTCATACATACAGTGTTCAAGAGTAAATTAAGAGCTGCATGTCCAAAACCAGACAATTTAAGTCAAGTACAAATTCAAGTAAAGTGACTTCACTGAGTTACTGAGTTCACTGAGTGGAAGTCGTTTGTGACACCTTTCAAACAATGCAAAGGGTGATTTATGATCCTTGGTTTTAATAGCCTGTGGCCTTTCATAATAATCTGCATACTCACAGGTTGAGGGTGTGTTAAAATATAATGTCACAAAATTTCTTACGTTCTAATCAATTTAAAAAAGTATTATAAAATGTTACGAAGTGTAATAAATATTCAGAAACTTGACAATCCCCATGCCTAATCAAGGGCATGCAGCTCTGTACTCCAACAATTGGCATCCTATTGTCATTTTTATAATAAGCAAAAGATTGCTCTAAGACCCACGGCATTGGCAGGACAGAGCCGACTTAATGATAAAACACACTTCACGGCACATGGGGTCCTGAAGTTTTGGGAGTCAACAGAAGAATTTCCCATTACAGGCTCCATTATTAAAACCTTCATATTTGTGTAAAATATATGTAAAATATTGGTCGAGTCGGCTCTGGCCGTGGCAACACGCACTCACAATCAGTGCGTTCACGCTGAAGTGAACCGTCGGCGGCAGTCGCATACACTGTCAGAAATGGCATTAAATCCAGTGTAAATTAATATATTGTACACGAAACCTAATATAAGTTTGTACATTAAAAACAGCTTAATTTATTTGTTAAATTTAATGCACAATTTAAAATCAGTGTAGATTTAATGTAGAGGTTCTCCGGTTTCCTCTACCTCTCTTCATTCCTATCGTATATTCATAATTACCAGTTCATCAAGATTATTCGTTCATTCCTTCAAAATATGACCATAAACTCTAGCATGGTAATGTACACGTGTACATTAAATTTAATGTGCTTTCATGATAATTACTTTAATGTAATGTAATTTACATTAAAGCAATGTAATGTAATTTACATTAATGTAATGTAATATACATTAATGTAATGTAATATACATTAATGTAATGTAATATACATTAAAGTAATGTAATGTAATTTACATTAAAAAGTAATGCGTGAATTTCTGACAGTGTACGTATTGGGAGGTAGCCTGGTCGCAGTGGCGGAGGTACTCACAGGCGCGCGCAGCGGCGTCCGCCGGGGGAGGCGGCGGCGGCGGCGGGGGAGGTGGGCGCGGGCGGGGCGGGCCGCCGGCGGGCGACGGCGGGATGTTGGGCAGGTAGGGCGGCCCCTGCGCCGACGACAGCAGCAGCTCCACGGAGCCGTGGCGGGAGCCCGCGCGGGACCGTCGCCCGCCCGCGCCGCCGCCGCCGCCGCCGCCGCCGCCAGCGCCGCGCCCGCCGCCCCCAGCCCGGCCAGCCCGGGCGGCAGCGTCGCCGACCCGCCCCCGCCGCCGCCCCCGGGGCACTGCAGGTTGTTGGGCGTGTCCCGGACGGCGCGGCCGCCCGCCGACCCGGCCCCGCCGTGGTGCCGCAGGTGGCCCGGCGCGCCGCCTCCGCCGCCGCCCTTCTTGTGGTGGTGATGGTGGTGGTGGTGCGGGTGGTGCGAGTGGTGGTGGTGGTGATGGTGGTGGCGCGGCGACTGCGCCTCGTAGCAGCCCGAGTCGCGCGGAAACTGCAGGCGGCGGAAGGCCGACGGCGAGTGCCGGCCCCGCCCACCCACGCGCACCACGCCCGGGTCGCTGGCGCGCTCCACGATGCAGTCGTCGTCGTCGTCCACGTCGTCGTCCCCTTCGTCGTCGTCCTCGTCGTCTTCGTCGTCGCGCCCCGAGCTCGAGCCGGCCGCCTCGTCCGCCTCCGAGTCGCCGCGACTGTCGGGAGCTGCCGGAGAAACAAACAAGTTTTAATTATCAGTTATAGATTTATTTATTATTTTTTCTTTGTGAAGATCGACCACCTCGGACCACGCATCACGTTATTCTACGAGGCCCAGTCATGTTTATCCCGGAGAGATTAACGTGTTTTTACTCGCTATGAGGAACAGCTTTTCCGGCTGTATCTACTATGAGAAGATTGGTAGCCGTGAATTATGAAGTATGAGGTGACAGGATGATAATGAGGCATGAAGGGAAAAGCACAAATACGTCCATGCCTACGCACGAATTGACCTGACACTTGCAGCTTAAAGGAATTTTAATAACCTTACATACGAATGCAGGCGATCGTGGAGATCTATAGCAGGAAAATACAATGGTATAGTTTTTTAAGCTTTTTAAAATGACCAATTTTTTCATAGTTATACCGAACAAATAGCCTGGCAATGCTGGGGATGGCAATTGGTGATCTATGATCAAGCGTAAGGCTACCAGGCGGTCTAACGCATTGGATGAAAGCGTGTCGTGAGGCAGTGGCATACTTACAGTCACAGTCGTGCAGTAACTCGACGGCGGTGAGCAGCTTGGCTCGGTGCTCGGGGTCGCGGATGCCCAGGTAGTCGAGGTCTGCCACGTCCAGTTCCCGGAACAAGTCCAGGTCTTCATAGCCGTTCAGCACGAAGAGCGACGTGTGCTCCTGGTTGGGACAGGCAGATCAAGTTATAGAGACATCATCTGAGTATGGGAGGTACTGCACTCCAGTAAGTGCCTTACTGGAGGGCTAGGCAGCGCAGGCGCATTAGGTGAGTTACGATCTTCAGCATGCCTAAATCGTGACTTATCATTTTTCAGATAAGATCGTAAAATACAATGTGGGGGAGATGTATAAATAATGGAGGAAGCATTTGAGTTTCGTAGAGTTCAAACATAGGCTCCCACTTCTTAGGTGAAACCCGAAACCGCACTAAAAATTCACTGAAACCTCCCATGGAATGCCCGTACAAATGCACTGAACATAATATTATGTTAATTATCCTTCGCTTTCAAAATTCTTTTAAATTCAGTTAGTCTTTTTGAGGCTCAATGCATGTAGTTTGCTAATATAAATGCCTAAGATATGACGAAATATTCTGAGGAATATTCTGAGGAACGGCGGGGAGGGAAGGGCACGGCGAATTGCATTTAGTAACCTTTCCGCTCTTTTGATAAAAAAATCCCAGAGTCTGGATAACATTTTTTAAGCCAATGAGAGGGCGAAGTGCGTCTTTCTGATTACCTGATGATGACTGACAAAATCGGGTTTGCGAGATTTTGCTGAAATAAACGGGACGTGGGAAAAGACACCGGTGCCTGTGAATGCAACACCCTGGATGGACGCACGGCGAATTGCATATCTTCCGGAGCGTGTCATTTCATCTGTTCTCGGGGAGGCAGATCCACATTATATTCACAGCCTCATATTTGACATGCATGGCCAGACCCTGAAAACGTAGGTTTCCGCGAGGGGAGTTAATAGATTTTTTGGTAACCGGGAACGCAGCTTTCAGCTACGTTTCGGCCATCATGTCACATTTCACCCTGAGGAGGGTAGAAGTATGACGGGCGAAACGTTGGCAATTCTGCCTAGGACATAACATCTTCCGGAAAGCTCTGAAACTAATGAACAAGCACTGTCTGATTTGTGAAGAGATATGCCTTATCTCCAGGCGCCCCACCTTCACAACACTAAAAAGACCTACTCTTTTTCGACTGACTAGTTTCTACTCTTCACTTTAATAGTTTTTTGAAGAATACTCATATAAATATTTTTTTTCTGTTTTATGAGACGTTAGTCGACTTAATAATCAATCCAAGAAAATTTACGCCGGGAAAACTTAATATCTTCTGAGATACGAGCAATTGTTTAAGAATGTTTTACGAGATGAATAATGCTGTTCTTTGGTGATGTTCTTTAACTGTAATGCATAATTCAGCCTACCAAGTCGTCTTTAATTTTTTGGCGAAGAGGACAAAATGAAAGACCTTCCAGCAACAGTGGTTGAAGCGCCTCTGGCATTTCGAAGTGCTGGTACTCCAGTACATAACAAATGAGAACCTTAACATTGATATTTATCACTGATTTCATGGTTTTCGCAATTTAAAAACTATTTCTAGCGAGTAAAACAAAGACAATTGATAAAAATAGTCCATGCCTACGTAAAAGACACGATCGTTGTATAGACCTGTGTGTGCCATTCAACACCGGGTTGGCTTCGACGGAAGTGCATTCTGTTCACGCTGCATCGATGAGAGGGTCGCATACACGTCATTGCAGAGACTTCGTGAATTGTATTTCGTCACTAAGCTAATATGAAAGTAACTGAGAAGTATACTACTAAAGAGAGTGATCGTAGAAAGCACGACACGATTACCGTTCAGGTCTGTACACGTCATTGCAGAGACTTCGTGAATTGTATTTCGTCACTAAGCTAATATGAAAGTAACTGAGAAGTATACTACTAAAGAGAGTGATCGTAGAAAGCACGACACGATTACCGTTCAGGTCTGTACACGTCTTGCAGAGACTTCGTGAATTGTATTTCGTCACTAAGCTAATATGAAAGTAACTGAGAAGTATACTACTAAAGAGAGTGATCGTTGAAAGCACGACGCGATTATCGTTCAGGTCTGTACACGTCTTAGCAGAGACTTCGTGAATTGTATTTCGTCACTAAGCTAATATGAAAGTAACTGAGAAGTATACTACTAAAGAGAGTGATCGTAGAAAGCACGACACGATTACCGTTCAGGTCTGTACACGTCATTGCAGAGACTTCGTGAATTGTATTTCGTCACTAAGCTAATATGAAAGTAACTGAGAAGTATACTACTAAAGAGAGTGATCGTAGAAAGCACGACGCGATTACCGTTCAGGTCTGTACACGTCTTTGCAGAGACTTCGTGAATTGTATTTCGTCACTAAGCTAATATGAAAGTAACTGAGAAGTATACTACTAAAGAGAGTGATCGTAGAAAGCACGACACGATTACTGTTCAGGTCTGTACACGTCTTTGCAGAGACTTCGTGAATTGTATTTCGTCACTAAGCTAATATGAAAGTAACTGAGAAGTATACTACTAAAGAGAGTGACCGTAGAAAGCACGACACGATTACCGTTCAGGTCTGTACACGTCATTGCAGAGACTTCGTGAATTGTATTTCGTCACTAAGCTAATATGAAAGTAACTGAGAAGTATACTACTAAAGAGAGTGATCGTAGAAAGCACGACGCGATTACCGTTCAGGTCTGTACACGTCTTTGCAGAGACTTCGTGAATTGTATTTCGTCACTAAGCTAATATGAAAGTAACTGAGAAGTATACTACTAAAGAGAGTGACCGTAGAAAGCACGACGCGATTACCGTTCAGGTCTGTACACGTCATTGCAGAGACTTCGTATTTCGTCACTAAGCTAATATGAAAGTAACTGAGAAGTATACTACTAAAGAGAGTGATCGTAGAAAGCACGACGCGATTACCGTTCAGGTCTGTACACGTCTTTGCAGAGACTTCGTGAATTGTATTTCGTCACTAAGCTAATATGAAAGTAACTAGAAGTATACTACTAAAGAGAGTGATCGTAGAAAGCCGACCGATTACCGTTCAGGTCTGTACACGTCTTTGCAGAGACTTCGTGAATTGTATTTCGTCACTAAGCTAATATGAAAGTAACTGAGAAGTATACTACTAAAGAGACTGATCGTAGAAAGAACGACACGATTACCGTTCAGGTCTGTACACGTCATTAGCAGAGACTTCGTGAATTGTATTTCGTCACTAAGCTAATATGAAAGTAACTGAGAAGTATACTACTAAAGAGAGTGACGTAGAAAGCACGACCGATTACCGTTGGTCTGTACACGTCTTGCAGAGACTTCGTGAATTGTATTTCGTCACTAAGCTAATATGAAAGTAACTGAGAAGTATACTACTAAAGAGAGTGACCGTAGAAAGCACGACACGATTACTGTTCAGGAATGGGCGATAGACGCACACCGACTGGGGCGCACCTGCGGAATGCGTTTTCTTCGAACTGACATCACCGATGAGAGGATTTGATGCAAATTTATACACACATTTGCGGTCTTCAATTAAATGTCATATGGGCGGAATTCTTTATTTTGACCCCCGTACTTGCATTTACCTCCATACCTAAACTGGATGAAAGATATGATGGATGGGTAAAAATGATGCTGTTATGAACGGAGATGAATCAATTGCGAAATGAAAGAAGATAGTGGGAACTCCTGAGAAATTCCACTTTGAAAACCCGCTTTTTCCCCAAATAATTGAAGAGATTATTTTAAAAGAGAAGAATCTTCATTTCCGTTTGTTTTCAAAATTTATGTATCAATAATTTCTTAAGACGCTTCTTCTTCATGCTGTCACATATTGTGTTGAAAAATAGATTTTCCTTCTTGATAAACAGTATCCAAAAGCCACTGAATCTAATCTTGAATAGTGAAGTTGAATTTGGATATTTTATCTTCTGAAAAAATTGTATTTCTCGGAGATACGACACTTTAGAATTAAATTTTCAATTCCTTATGGAGCAAGGATTTGAAAGCCACTTTCCAGAGGTGGTTGTGTAACAATTCAGAAATTGTTACACAATAGGAATCATAAATCGGACATGACAAAACGTTTTGGTTTAACTGATGGAAGGGCTTCTTAAAAATAATTTATAATGATCAATAGCAAAATGGTTATATTGCTCGATGACGTAAAAGGCTTGTAAGATTGATTGACCGATGAAGTCATTCTGCTTGTAAAGAGTGATTTATTTACGAAGTTGCATCTGTGAGTGGTTGTTGAAATGAATTCTGCTATATTAAACTGATTTAAAAGAAGATTGTTGGTAAACTTTCTTAACGTCCACAAGAATCCCCCTCTAAGGAAGAAGAGCTACAACGCCAGCCACGCCATCGCGCGGGGGGCCGGCCCGCGCACCTCGAGGCTGATGCGCTGCAGCAGCTCCTCCACGGAGGCGGGCTGGCCGCGCAGCGCGCGGGTGGGCGGCGGGCGGCCGCGCCGCCGCTCGTCCAGCAGCTCCACGTTGATGAACTTGAAGACGCCCATGCGCCCGCCCACTGCGCCGCGCCACAGCCCGCTCGGCGGCATCGCCAGCACCTCCACCACGTCGCCCTTCTGCAAAGCCATACAAGCACACACTCGTTTTTTTACATTCGTTCGTTCATTCTTCGTTCATTCGTTCGTTCATTCGTTCGTTCATTCGTTCGTTCATTCGTTCGTTCATTCGTTCGTTCATTCGTTCGTTCATTCGTTCGTTCATTCGTTCGTTCATTCGTTCGTTCATTCGTTCGTTCATTCGTTCGTTCATTCATTCGTTCATTCATTCGTTCATTCATTCGTTCATTCATTCGTTCATTCATTCGTTCATTCATTCGTTCATTCATTCGTTCATTCATTCGTTCATTCATTCGTTCATTCATTCGTTCATTCATTCGTTCATTCATTCGTTCATTCATTCGTTCATTCTTCATTCTTTCATTCTTTTTTCATTCCCCCTTATACAAACATCCGTACGTGCAATACATACATTCACAATTCAATAATTGATTGTGGTTTAGGGTGTTTCAACGAAATTGGCCATTAGCGTCCGGTAACGAGAAGGTAAGATCGCGCGCTGTCCGTGACCCCTTGCATATGACAGGGCTGCTTAAGTGAGCGACCCACTCGGCGTGTCCAATCCGAGCACTTCTTGGGCAACCGGTGTGGGCCGCAGCTCGTCGAGTCAGTCCGGACCGCAGAGAAAAGGAGGGCAGGTGCTCGGGCTATTCGGCTGGGGTCAGTGAAAGGGGAGTGACACGCGCGTAACTGCAGCAAACCACCGCGGACAGACCGGTCAGAATTCTTACAGTTGAAGATAGTTTGGGCTTGGATGCACAGATCAGGGAGTCCACTTATCAGAGCAATCGACCAAAAATTCGGTTCCAGAAGATGCCACAAACTCACTGATGTTAAATACGTTGAGCAAATTTCTGGTGTCTCGCCGGGTTCGTACTCGCGACCAATCAATAACCGGTACCCACGACCACAATATGTCTTCGCAAAAAGGCCACCATTATGTGTGTGTGTCCATGTTGTCGAAGATATACCACACTCATGGATGGAAAAACAATGTTTTGGCACTCATTATGGGGCCTTCTTTAGGCCAGAAATCTACAGACATTTTTATTACAACATAAAATACATTATAATTTTCAATTTCCTACAAAAATTCAAATTAGAACGCAAACTTAGTTTATATATATAAAGACGCGAACATGTGTAAATAAAAGCTTGTCTATTTTCTTATCTATTTTATTTTGTATATTCGAAGGATGAAATACAATTTAAAAAAGTAAACAACATGACACTTCAAGAATATTAACATAACTGCAAATATTTTTAACTTTTTTACATTTCTAGAAAAACACTTCGCATAAATTTGGCCTTTACAGTTCAAAATCAGTTTACTTATTTCGCAATGAACAATTCATTATTTCGTAAAATATGCAGTATCTGTCAATAATTTGTTAATTACATTTTTAAAACATACGTTTCCATAATTGACATATGAACTGTTATTGAACGCGCCTTCAAAGCCGGATGATCATTTAATACGAAACATCGTCAGTCAACTTTACAGACATGAACCCTATGGGGATTAGGTGCTTCAAAATGATGGGGGCACTATTTTAATTGCAGTTTTAGGGCTTTTATCCAGCCAACAGTCTGTTACCCTTCATGTCCCAATGGATCGCATATTCGACCATACACTAGACACCAACACACCTACTGGCTCCTCTGATCTATGGTCAGCAGAATGAGAGGCCCTCCGCGACGACACATACATAGGAGACAGAGAACAAACAACCATGCACAAGGCGGGTCTCAAACTCGCGACCCTTCGGAACGCAGCGCTGGGTCGACAAAAACTCTTACCCAACTCGACCACCCAGATCGGCTAATTGTATAGTTAATAATAATACTAACAATAATAATAATAGCAACTCAGTCGCGGCAGCAACGCCGACCTGGATGGTCGAGGTGGCTAGAGCGTGTGCCGACTCAACGCCTCGATCTGAAGAGTTGCGAGTTCGAGTCTCGCCTTGGGCATGGTTGTTTGTCCTTTGTCTTTCATGTACTTGTGTTGTCGCGGAAGGCCTTGTGAGTCTGCTGACCACAGACCGAGGAGCCCGCAAGTATGTCTGGTGTAAAAGGATAATATGTGTCCCCATGAGCGACATAGTGGGAACCCAGCTCGGATAGTCAAAATCGACATCCCCTAAAGCTGGAAATGACCCAGGAAGAAAAAAAATAGTACACTAAAATATGTGTAAACCGGAACCTGTATAAGCCGGAAACGTGCCTCAACCGGAAAATTTCTCTGGCTCGTAAAGTTAAATGGCATTTTACACAGCATAAAACGCAACTTCTTCAACGAGGAAATGGAACGGTGTTTCGTGTCATGCGGGAAAACTTTATAAAACGTTTAAATATTTACAAATCTTTTGAAAATATACACATCATAAAATGGACAACGTTGCATAAAACGGAAACCTCCCTTAACTGGAATTTGTGTTCAGATCGATTCCAGCTTAAATTTTACTGTATTATTTAAATAGTACAGTATTTTAGTATAGTAAAATAGTAGATTATGTAAATAATATAATTAGTATAAATTGTTATAAATATTATAATTAGTATACATTATTATAAATATTATAATTAGTATAAATTATTATAAATATTATAATTAGTACAAATTATTATAAATATTATAATTAGTACAAATTATTATAAATATTATAATTAGTATAAATTATATAAATAGTATAAAACAGTATAGTAAAATAGTACAGTATTTTACTGTACTATTTAAAGTTTACTCTGACCAACAGTGAGAGTTGCTAGGAGGAGGGGTACCCACCCTTAGTCGCAGCGCGTCCTTGTCGTAGGGGCTGGGCGTGTAGTCGACGAGGGCGCGCGCGCGGGCCAGCACGGGGCCCGGCGCCGTCGCGGAGCCCAGCGGCGCGGGCGACGGCGCCTCCTCCGCAGACAGCGACCCGTGCGGGCTGCCCGCCGGCACCAGCGCCTGCGTGCCTGCAACCACCGACGCACCCGCTGCAACGCTCCGCGCCTCCACCGCGCTGCTAGCGCTGGGAGCGGACTGAAGCTGTTATGACAGACCGGACCTGCTGGTCAAGTCCGGTCTGACCATGCTAAGCTGGGCGCTAGCTTCCCCTTTCCCCATGTAAGGACGATGTGATAGTCCACTCTAGTATTGACCGCATCCTTTGACAGAATACTTCAATTTCTTTCTCGCTGTTTTCTTACCCGTGTTGATTTGATTGTTTTCTGGAAATTTCCAATAAAGAAGTTCCGGTTTGCAATAAAAAAGTTACTGCTAAAGAATTTCCAATAAAGACTTTTTCATTCTTTATGTTTTCACACATCCCTATTTAATCTCAAGTCGTTTACACTTTCCCTTTAATAACTTTATAGTTTTAATCTCAAAATCCTACTGATTACAAAACTCACATTTTATGCTTGGCATACAAAATTAGTGTTTATATTTACGTTTTACAATAGACTATCAACATTTTACTAAAAACCAATAATAGGAAACCTAATAAAATGTATTTCGGAATCTAACTTGAAATCTACCACGTAAGTAAAACTTGTAGTACGATGTAAAAAAAACCAAAAATAAAAAAAACAACAACCAATAATTGCAGTGAATCGGAAAAACATGTTATATAATATACGTTGTCACAATGATAATGAGAGTGATGGAGGTGTTGGTAGTGGTGTTGATAGCACTGAGTTTGTCAATGGTGTTGAATGTGTCGATTCTGTTTACGGTGTTTGTAGTGATGATTGTATTGACGGTGGTGATTGAACTCTTGGTGCTGATTGTATTGACGGTGGTGATGCGATCTTGGAGGTGATAAGTGATGACGCTGGAGACTGTGTTGTCGGTGTTGATTGCACTCTTTGGGGAGTAATTGTGTTAACGGTGATGGTTGCGTGGTGATTGTACTCTTAGTGATGGCAGTGTTGACGGTGGTGATTGTACTCTTAGTGGTGATTGTGCTCTCGGTGATGACTGTGTTGATTGCGTTGCTGGTACTGACTGGAGCCCGAGCCGCTGGGCAGGCTCTCGGCGGAGCTGGCGGACGGGAAGGCCTCGGAGGCGGCGCCGTCGGCCCCCGGGCCGCGCTGCCGCGTCCCGCGCCGCCGCCCGCCGCCCCGCCGCCGCCAGGGTCCTGGCGCGGGCGCGCTGCCGCCCCACCAGCAGCCCCGTGGGCGCGGCGCCCGACTCCGTCTGCCAAACACACCACGCACACGTCACTTTGTACACATACATTTATTTATTTATATACAATATGCATGGTCATTTTTGCCACAAATAATAGATAATTCTAGAAAAATAAATACTCAGCAAGTTTTGTACTTCAACCATTCTAATAATTACAATAATAATAATAATAATAATAATAATAATAATAATAATAATAATAATAATAATAATAATAATAATAATAGTGTAACGTTGAAAACATAATTTATTTTCCAGTACCTTTATGCTCATCTTTCTCTTAAAACGTGACACACTTCGACAACATCTACTATAATGATTAAGGCTTAAGTTATGTCTTACCTCTATCCCAGGCTGAGATAGCGACTACCACTACGACTCGAATGTTTGTTGGTATGCCCACCTCGCAGAGAGACATTCGCGCTTTTTGACACAACCTAGCACCGAGCCCTGACCACTTACACGCAGAGTACTTTGACGAAAACTTTCCAGGACCCATTACTTATCCCCTGCGTTCATGCATTGCTAAACATTGTATTTTCTTCTGCTCACCCGATCATTTTGGCATTGTCCAAAACTGTCAAATACCTCCCCGGTCCCGCAGCCGCGTACTTTGGGATGTTCGATAGATATTCAATTCTTGATTGGATACGATATTGGTATTGGGCATCGACACAAAAACTAAACAGTGTGCACTTCTCCATAAATGATAAATGCTCATGTACTGCGTGTGTACTGCGCGTGTACTGCGCGTGTACCGCACGTGTACTGCGCGTGTACCGCACGTGTACTGCGCGTGTACAGCACGTGTACTGCGCGTGTACCGCACGTGTACTGCGCGTGTACAGCACGTGTACTGCGCGTGTACCGCACGTGTACTGCGCGTGTACGGCACGTATACCGCGCGCGTACTCACCGCGTGCACTGTGACGTGCGGGTGCACGGTGCGCGGGTCGCCGTCGTCGCCGGAGCTGTGGCCGGGGGACACGCCATCGCTGTCGCGCCGCCGTTGCTGCGGGCAAGAAAGCGCTCCCCTTAGACCTGACAGATACTGGCAAAAGAAAACAACACACACGTCTCACTGAGATACTAGAGATTCTTCCGCTTTCATTTGTTAAAACAATTCACTCACATTCGAAAGAACGGAATGAAAACATGAAAAGTATGCTCACAGAAATGGGATAAATTTGATTTCAAAATAAGATAGTGTTGAATTCCTGAACATCTAATTTCAAAAGAAAGATGGCAGTAAACGTACGGATGGAAATAAATAAAGCCGCAGTATTTCATTGCCATGGATATAAAAATCTGAGGGATTACATGAAGATCCGTTAATTGATCATGAAATTCTGCACTCTTTTGAAATAAAATACTTTTCTCTTTTTTTTTACTTTGCAACATCTTTCTTTGTTGCATTCACTTTATCACTACCAAACGCACTACTTCTTACACACACACACACACACTCTCACACACACACACACACACACACACACACACACACACACACACACACACACACACACTATCAAGAACAAAACGTGAAACGAAATTGGGTTATTTTGTTTCTACAAAGGGGGGACAAAATAAATTTAGATTTTATCATGAACAATCTGATAGTTATTTACGAAATAAGTATCGTAAGATATCTTATAACACTTCGTGATTGGAGTTTTATCAAAGGAGTGTGTTAGGCCGAGCTTGATAACCAATCGACTAAGTTAATAAGATGATACGATAGAAATATCGTACAATGTTTTTTATCCACTTCGTAAAATTTCAGACGCATTGTAATTTTTGTATAAATTCGACTACGTCTCCTTCGAAAGGTGGCAGTCTGATGCTGATAGTCGTTAATACGAGGCCGCAGTTAATTAGAGCACTAGTGCTCGGACAGATGTGTGTCGAAAAGTTTGACTAAGATAATGAAAGTGGATAAAGTAAAGATAGATCTTTCAGTGGATCAAAGTTTCGTAGTTCAAAGAAAAGAGAGGGTTTATGAGATGCATCTTTCTCTCCATTTCCTTCGCTTTCACACTGGCACATTGATTAATAATCCATACACACGAACAGAACAACAACAATAGGATTAATAGTAGTGAGAGGGTGGGCGGAAGTGGCACTCACGATTCGCCGGAAGCCGCCGCCCGCCGCCGCCGGCAGGTAGGAAGGCGAGGAGAGCGGCGCCGCCTCGGGCTGCTCGGAGCGACTCGTCTCGATGGACATGGTGGACAGGCGCGACCCTGCAACGGAGGGGCGTGAGCAATCGCCAGCAGAGGGAAGGCGCCACAGGTCTACTCTGGCACCAAAACACTTCGGAACCTGAAGGGCTTAATACAAGAAGGTGTTAACTTAGAAAATGGCCAAAGGAGATATTTGAAATTTAGTAAACTTGCATGGAACTTTTTCTTAATATTAATGGAAATTATTTCTTTTTTACATCACAAAAATTGTGATTTTTATCAAAAGTAGCAAAGCAACTAATAGAAAAGTCAAGGAAAAGTCGTTTTGACGACAAAACTAAAAAGTGAGTAAACAGCTTCATGCACTATGCCCTGGGTTATGGCTTATATTTTCTCCATTAACTTCTCAATAAAACATGAATGTCATTTATTACATTAATTTAATATATAACGTCGATGCGCAAGAAAGTGACACATTTGAATAACTGTCATTTTGGAGGGGAATCAATTTACTCTTGAGAGGAGCCGATTGATTCACGGCCAAAGTGTTTTACTCTACACACCGACTGTCTCGTAAATTATCACTATGAAATTTTTACCAGAAAAAATAAAACTATTTTCTAAACCAATTTGCTGACTTATAGGTTGGCGCTTGATCCACTGTCCACTGAGGGCAGAACACCGCCACCTCCCGGGAAAAGCTACACTAACAGGACTAATGACCAGAGCAGCTGACATGTTCGGAACCATAAATCAAACATTTCACTTAAATAAAAATGACTGTAATTGAAATGTGTTATATTTCCTGTGCACCAACAATCTAAAAAAAACAAACGAGGTTATTATAATTATATTTTGAGAAGCGATGCAAATCTTTCGAATGAAAATAACAAGCACATAACCGCAAACCAAAGCACATGCTCGTCCCCAAGTTTGGTTCACATTGGCCGACTGGTTTGTGCCTGCATGGCGCCACGCGGGCGCGCCGAGTACGTACCGACGCTCTGCACGTCGGAGCTGGCGTAGTCTCCGCTCTCGCGGTCGCCGCGCCCCAGCGGGATGATGGCGCCGGGGAAGGCGCCCGCGGGCGGCAGCAGCAGGCCCCGCCGCGCGCCGCGCGCCCCGCCCACGCCGCCCATGCCCCCGCCGCCGTCGCGGGGCAGGGAGATGTCGCCCGCCGACCGCAGCGAGATCACCCCCTCGCCGCGCGCTTCGGGCCGCAGGTTCAGCGTGAAGCACACCCTGCCAGCACACCAAGCGCCGCTGCTGCATCTGCACTCCGCGAGATTGGATTAGGCGCCGCCGCGTAGGATTAGGTGCCCCCGCGTGGGATTAGGCGCCGCCGCGTGGGATTAGGCGCTGCCGCGTGGGATTAGGCGCTGCCGCGTGGGATTAGGCGCCACCGCGTGGGATTAGGCGCTGCCGCGTGGGATTAGGCGCCGCCGCGTGGGATTAGGCGCCGCCGCGTGGGATTGGCGCTGCCGCGTGGGATTAGGCGCCGCCGCGTGGGATTAGGCGCCAGCCGCGTGGGATTAGGCGCCGCCGCGTAGGATTGGCGCTGCCGCGTGGGATTAGGCACGCCGCGTGGGATTAGGCGCTGCCGCGTGGTACAGGCGCCGCCGCGTGGATTAGGCGCCGCCGCGTGGGATTAGGCGCCACCGCGTGGGATTAGGCACCGCCGCGTGGGATTAGGCGCCGTCACTTGGGATTAAGGTTACCGCCGTTTGGATCATGCTCACTCATTCGGGATTAAAACACTTTAGATTAATTCGCATGTGAGAATTCCATACTATTTACAAATGTAATAAAATTAATTGAGGCGTCCAGTGAGAGAGGAAGCTAATACAAAAAGTTCAAATTATCGATTTATAAACGATTTCGATTACGAACACATTGAAAATGTGAACAAATTGACGTTTTGAATTTTTGGGTTAGCTCTCTCTCACTGGATGCCTCAATTAGATTAGGAGGAAGTACACCTGATAAGGACAAAATATTTGTTTGAACCTTTCCGTGTCCATTAGTAATACTATGTGAAATAAAGGCCCCGATAACGTATATGAGCCTTTCGACGAGATTTGGGGTTGCTTCATGGTGCATTCTGTGTCATAGGTGGCGGCTGGAAGCCAGCTGCTCTCCCATGCTTGGATTGGATGGGATCAAATGGAATTAGGCTTCCCTAATTTGGATTACATGCGATAATACAAGCTAAAAGCTTTAAAATACTAAATTAATGTGGTAACGAGTTGTCTGCTGGTACAATTAGTTGAGTGAAATTAACTGAATTACTTGACTTAGCAATTAATAAAGAAAAAATGTATAAGTTTGGATATTATTGTAGCAGCAGATGGCAATGTGTTAATTAACATTTTGTGGCTCACATTAGTTTATTCTTATTAATAGATGCGTTCAAAAAATATTATTTCAATAATTTCTATGTTCGTTTCTGAAATAATTAAATTGATTTAGAATAATTTGTAAACAAATAGTTTCATGCTTGTTACAATATGTAGAAGACGGTCTAATTAATATTTCTTACTCATTTAAGATTGAATCGTATAGTTAATTTTCTACAACGTGAGTTGTCGTAATTTCATTGTTTTACCAAGAAATTACGGTTAGCAACTGGTGGCTGCAGAAAACACTTCTAAAGGTCTGTTGGCCCACGACCGCCGAACACGAGGACGAACATTTTACAATTTCTTCCTCAATCTGCAACTCCGCTCATGAAGTCCATAAAAACTTCCAACAACTGCCGGCAGTAGGTTCCGTTCATTACCACGAGCTCGAGGGGAAGTCGTAATGCCCTAATGAGTAAACAACGACAGCAGTTGTGGAGTACGTGCAGCCCACATGGGGCGTTACATTTTTACAACGTCGTGCCGCTTCCCATTATGGGCGTTCTCTGCGGCCGGGATTTCGTGAGTTCCTGCGTCCTGGTACATCTCCCCTCGGGCGAAGACGTTTGAGGTTACATTGTTCTCTTTTAGTTCAACAAAATCTACACTGCATTGTATGCATACGGATGCTCAGAAAAGATAGTTCCTAAACGCGAGCAAGATTCGATGAAGCTTCGAGCGCAAAAAGGACTGGAAATGTCTCTGGCACAGAATAGCGAATAGTTCGAAATGGCAAATATTTTGCGGAAATTTTTATGGACAGACAGTGAGCCCGAGGTCTTGGGTATGATCATAAGGCTTATGGATTTTATCACAAGCGAGCTCATAAGCAACCTCCCAAGCAAGCTGTCAGAGGCGGTTCATGCACATTTTGGTGCCTCTCAGGATAACTGAGCAATTTTACGCTACCTTGGCCCTTCTCAAAATGAAAACATTATATGAGTAATGGTGTACGATTAGTTCATTACTGTCTTTTGGAAGCTGCGAATGTTAAGTGAAGTAATTTTACATTTACATCTATAAAATACGCGTACCTAAATAAAAGCATCGTAAACCCCCTGTAGTGAGAAGACTAGGCTGGCCGTTGCCTTCTAAACGCGTCCTTCTGCTCCCAAAGAGAAAGCAAGGAGGCAACGTCTTAGCAACAAAAAATACTTGGTGCAAAATAATTCAGCAATGAACAGAAAGACAGTTACTGAGAATAAACTGAATTGGGAAGATATTAGCAAGAATATACCTGTGGTAATGCTGGTCGTCTCCTTTATATGATATTTGATTCCCTTTATTACTCAATTGAGTAAATGAATTCAATTGACTATTTGTTTGTATTTTCAATTAATCAATATGACTATTGCTTATCTATAAGCACGAAGCTTTTAAATGTTCAATTACTATGGGGCGGATTTAATGAAATGCCATTTTTTCACTTAAGAACAATGTCGTTAAGTATAGAAATTAATTTGATAATTATGTAATAATTATTTCATTTTAATGGTACTTGCTTAAAACAAAATTTAAAAGATAATATAGAATTCCTGAGAAGCCTTTTCGATTTCTTCGCTCATGTATCGTAATGTCCGCCGTTGTGAGTACTATATAATCTAAGGTTTCTGTGACGCCTATCGTCGCCGTTGTCACTTTAGCCGATTTCACGATAAATAAAGGCAGAGATATTTGTTAAGAACAGTCCAAACAAAACGTCTGCAAGCTGAGTTCACTTCAACAAATGGAAGAAGTCTTTATTACGTCAATAACATATCCAACAGCTTGAGTTATTCATCTGAAGAGGTTGCAATCACGTTTTTACGTCATGTTTTTCTTTGTTTTTAGGGCATTTTAAAAACATGTTAAGATCATTTTGGAGATGTTTTAGATCATCAAAATTCGCCCCGTATTCATTGCCATATTTCTCAAACCAAAGCCACATTTGGCACTCACCTGCCGTTCTGGATGGTGGCGGCGGGCGCGGGCTGGCCGCCCATGAGGAAGTCCTCGGGGTCGCTCTCGTAGGGCGGCTCGTCGTACCAGTGCGTGGGGCCGGCGCCCCCCCCCGCCGCGCGCGCCTCCTCGTCGTACATGTAGGTGTCGTCGCGCGCGCCCGCCGGCCGCAGCTGCCCCCGCGCACCCGGCCGGGGCCTCCTGCCCTTTTCAGCCCACACTCAGCCCACTCTCAGCCCACTCTCGGCCCACTCTCGGCCCACTCTCGGCCCACTCTCGGCCCACTCTCGGCCCACTCTCGGCCCACCTCAGCCCACTCTCAGCCCACTCTCAGCCCACTCTCAGCCCACACTCAGCCCACTCTCAGCCCACACTCAGCCCACACTCAGCCCACACTCAGCCCACACTCAGCCCACACTCAGCCCACACTCAGCCCACACTCAGCCCCCACTCAGCCCACACTCAGCCCACACTCAGCCCACACTCAGCCCACACTCAGCCCACACTCAGCCCACACTCAGCCCACTCTCAGCACGCTCTCAGCACGCTCTCAGCACGCTCTCAGCACGCTCTCAGCACGCTCTCAGCACGCTCTCAGCACACGTTCAGTACACGCTCAGTACACAATGAAAGGAATTGAATCGAGGCGCTCATAACAATAACGGCACATTCCGACCTAAGATCGGTGTGAGAAAAATGACTTCCTGCTTTCATTCTCGTTCACTTACACTCCGGACAATTTTTGGAAGGTGGAATTAGGGGATTTTGCCATTTTCCAATTTGATATTTCAGCATATAATAGTTATTTGGCATAGTTTACATTCATACTTTTAACTGAAAATGCGAGACGGATGAGATCTGCCATTGTTTTCGTCTCAATTTATTTGTGGCAATAACTATTTAAGAAATTTGTCATGGTTTAGATTCGAAACTGGCAAATTCGTGAGATAGCCTGTTAATGTTCATATGCCCCATCCCCTTCAGGAAAAAGTCAAGAATTAATATATAAAGAAATTGATGAAAGAGAGAAAAACACTGTTTTCCCTTATTGCAGTACATATTTTTACTTGTTAATTTTTACTCGCATGTATGTTTCGGCTAATGATCGAATCTGGCTCGTTTGATAATTAGCTGGTAAATTCAAAATGGATAAATTAATTTCGAGAAATAGCTTCAAACACTTATATTATTAGGGATATTAGCTGGATTAAGTGCACACCCCAGATGACTAGGGTAGGTGAAGTGCCTATTTTACCGGTAAAGAGGAATATTAAATAAGTGATAAAGATGCATAAGACTGATGGTGAGAAGTTTTTAAGGCTACTGACAAGGTGAGTAGTTTCGATTTCCACTGTATCAGACGATACCATCTAACCTAACATAACATTACACTCAAATTTAATTGTAGGGTGTGAATATTGCCATTTGATCAGATGCGCCACTGCTATTCAAAGAGGAGCTTCAATGTATCCAAAATTTAAGTTATAACGAAGCTTATTATTGGATAATCGCGTCACAGCTGATCACTGTCAATTCGCCTTACAATTAAATCAGAGTGATTATATAATTTCTGAGCTGACGCTCCGCCACACATTTCCGATTCGACCTTCGCCTTTCACAATAAAATAACCTTGATTCTGCGGAATGCAAAGTTTTCAACGCATTTTTATGCCAAACTACTTCTTACATTCAATCACCTTACTCCTACTATTTCCTCGTAGTGAAAATTAACATTTCCCTGGATGTAGTCCGAAATATTCCATTCGCACAAATTTATCCTTAAATGAAGAATAATGTGCAAATTATCCATTAGTCGTATTTCGGACTAAAACGTTAACAAACTCTACTTCTAATTTGTACATTTTATTAAAAAAATGTTATTAAAACAATCAAACATGTAAACAATATATACATCTAAATATTTCAATCGTATTCTATTTCTCTTTAACACAGTTCACTTTTTCTGCTAGAAAGAATCTGAATTTAAAGTCATGTCTACATTTTATACTTTAAACATTTAACCCTTATCAACCCATGTCCCTTACTCAGGCGCACAGGACTGCAGGATTTTGTACATAAAAGCCTCAAAATATTGTACGCGCGAGAAAATGAGACTCCTGTTTTGTGAATGACCCGGAAATTACGATGAAAAGAGATCCTTTAACTTATTTTTCTTTATAGTTCTCGATCGTAAGCAAATATATCTCGTGCACAATAGAAGAGCGTTGAGTAGCTTGCGGACAAGTAAGCGATCGTATTTCCGAGATTCTATAAAGCGTCAGCCAGTGACTTTGATTTATCGGATATTCCGGGAACAAAGGAAACGTTCCCATTGAGCAAATTCTGTAAATTTGCAAAAAGGAAATCACCAAACATGTATGATTCTCTTGTGTCACTTCGTCGTAAATAAAAAGAGTGTTATAAATCACACAAGCATTTTACTCCAACGTGTGGCCCTTCTACTTTCAATTCAGAAAGAATGTAAATAATCATTAAAATGTTGGACTTTCCCAGCTTTAGACCGAGTTAAAAATACTTGTTATCTTTGGATTCTTGTAATATTCATTCCAACACTGAATAAAACCCATTAAAATGTTTCACATTAACTGTACGAGGAGCGAATTCCATTCAACGACTGGCACTATATTGAATGTGAAAGCACGCGGAGAAATAATAGCGATTGGGGCCGGGCCTATATTAAATCCAGATATTGTAGGCAGAAAAAGTGTTTACGAAGAAAATACTATAACATAACTTTATTAACAAACGAAAAACTCTTTGTGTTTTGGCTGAGGGGCATGTAAATTTAATCATTCCATATTTTCACTTTATTGTATCGCAGCCAAAAGTCAGCCAATTTATTTACAATGTTAACTTAAATGCAATTTCTGAACAAAAACAAATTGAAACGTCTAGTTATAAGACATAATTGTGGAAAAATATAATTTTGCTGGTTATGATGATTTATCAAATATAAATTAGTGAAAAAATACTTATTACTTATAAACTTGTACTATTACAGTTTTCTTTTTCTGCTTTACGTTTGCAAAATAACTTCTAGTTTACTTTTTTTTTGCTACATGAAGCCTAGTCTTCGTGTGGATTCACATCAGATCCTTCACTACCTTTGTTTCACGCAGTTAAGCAAACTCGACATATGGAAATTGTGTAGCGCAGCACTTTCTCTTTCGTAGTGTGTCAAGAAAGAGCAAAATCCCTTGTTGAATGTGCAATTAAGTACCATATTAATACATTGCTATTATTTTATTCATGTCAAGGGTGAAATGTGCAGAAACAAACACCGTCAAAATAAACACAGGATATTATGATCGTTGTCACTACCGGAGAATCATGTAACTAGGGGTAGATTAAGGAGTTTAAAGCTCCTAACAAAGTAAATACTTTACAGAGTAATATTGGGCGATCTGATCTTGGCTGCCTGATGATAATTGGGATTATTAAGTGAAGTGAATTTGAATTTAATGTCAAAACAAATACCATTAAAAAAGTAAAATAGCATCTTCATTATAACAAAAGACATGTCATTAATTCGTAACCGTGTTTTGGAAAATATTTCGTATTCGCTGTAAATAATCCGTCAAAAATAAGTCGTCTTTATCTCTCTACGTGAGCAAATTCTAGGTAGGGGACTACTTTACATTTCCTCTTTTTTTTCCAGTGCATCTCTCCACCAGGCGTTTGACAGGCGTTTTGATGAGTTCTCGTCTTTCGCACCGTTATCGGCACGTGACCGCAGCTCATGCGCAGCGACACTGCGCAAGTCCGCGTGGCGGCAGCTTCCCGTAAACGAAGACGTCGCGGCCGCAGTATGTGGCTCTCTAGAGACGCATTCTTTCTCGCTGTAATTTCGTAAACACGTTCGCCGGAATCGCCCGAGATTCATGTTGCTCGACAAATCTTCCGCCGCCTCGCCTCTCGGATTGCGCGCCGCGTTGCACTTGCGCTCGTAAACAATTGCCGCGCAACGGGCGCTCCTCTATAAACTTAATGCGCCCATTTTCCTTCCTTTGTGCTCCGATTACGGCGCAGATATCAGCGGGAAAATATATTCCAGATGCATATCGCGATATTAAACGTCTCTACGATGATATTTAGTTCGTACTTTTAAATTCATGTCGGCTTCCATTTAATTTGCAGCTCTGTTTGTGTGTGAGCAGGTATTCACTTTGCAATTCATAAATGAATGCCTTTAGGGAGGATTGTTCTGGAGGCATTGCGGAGTCGTATGTTATCTGCGAAAGTCTGCTAGTAATTGGAGGAAAGGGAAGTTAGTGGGAATACTGGAAAGAACAGACAGCGAGCAACAACCTAACTCATTTGACATTCACCTTTGTAGAGAACCTTGAGAACGATTATAAGAAAGATGTTTCCGAATCAGAAATGTTTATTATGTGCTCACTCATGTTTTCTTCACATAATGAAAAAAATCTAAAGCCTGTCGTTTCATCAAGCCTCCCGCCATCTCGCCGTGAAATAGTGCATCATAAATATTTGGAACTACATAGTTGTGTGTGTTGAGCTGCATCGAACCAACATGTCTGAATTCCCATTTCTGGAAGGCATCAAATAATTACAGAAGAAACGAATGAAAATGAAACAAAGCAAAACCAACAACGAACAAAAAGAACAACAAAACACGAGTAAAGCATGTAGGATAAAAGCCCAAACTATAATGAAACCAAAGGAAACAAGGACAACTCGAAGAGAAAGCAAACAAAAAGTAAACAAGAGAAACAAAAAATCAACACAAAAAACAACAACAACAAAAAAACAACAAACTGGGTAATACGACCCTTCGGCTTTACTAGTTAATTAATACGACTTCTTGTATTCGCCACTTCGCTCACGACATATGTAGTCCTACATATTGTGGATCTCCAAGAATGGCGTTTTTATTTCCTAGAATTATTATTATCTTGCTTTTTTTCTTTTGGAACCCAACTCTTCTCTTACCACTTCTCAGCTCATATCTCGGCCCTGAGTGTGTGTATGTGTGTGTAAGTGCATGTGAGGGTATGTACGTGTGTGTATGTGTATGCACGCGTGTGTGTGCGCGCGCGAGTAGGTGTAGACGTGTGTGCGCGCGCTTAAACACATACGCGCGTACACACACAGGGTGAACATACACTCGCGCGTACAAACCGGCGTACATACACTCGCGCTTACAAACACAATGTGCACACGCGTGTGTGTGTGTGTGTGTGTGTGTGTGTGTAAGCGTTGCCCGCGCGTGTGTGTGCGTGATACTCACCCGGTGGATGGTCTCCTCGAAGCTGGGCGTGGCGCCGCCGTTCACCTGCATGACGCGCACGCGCTCGTACTCGGGCGGTCCGCAGTCGCCCAGGGAGTCCGGCGTGCCCACCTGCGCAGCGCAACACACCACACCTCACCTCACCTCACCTCACCTCACCTCACCTCACCTCACCTCACCTCACCTCACCTCACCTCACCTCACCTCACCTCACCACGGCGCCCTCTCAAGGCCAGAGCCAGCCAGTGTTGCGACAAGGATCGGAAGGCATTCCCCCAAAACTTGCATAGAATTCCTCCCACCATTACCAGAGAAGTTTCAGAAAGTAAAGTTTCTCCTAGTGTCCAAGGATGAGTTTCTGTTTATTATCATTTCTTTCTTTCAAGTCCCCAAGATGGATTGTTTTCGATACACAGTATGATTCGTTTCACACGCATAAACACTTCACCAGTCATCAGGATATTGCACTGATCAAAAAATAGGCTTAGACATTTTGTTGACAAACGCTATGAGAACTACAGTTTTAAGAGATACCTATTAACAAAGATCAACTAGCAAAGTGCGCATATGTTCAGTGTTACCTTGACTGAAGGACAGCATTGATTTTATTAGTATGCACAACCACAAAACGCCACGTTTTAAACTCTTTGGGTTGAGATCAGATATTGGGTGGGAGTATACCTGCTTTGTTCAGAGAATTTGTGTTGTTGGCACAGCGTCTTTCACAGACGCGACATCCAGAGATGCTCGGCAGGGAGCCTAGATAATACCAGCCATCGTACAGAGAATTTTGCACTTAAAAATGTTTAGAAGTGAAATTTATGAGAAAAGGGGTCAAGAGTTATTCTTTTACAATGTAGATATGATTTTCTATGTGAAGAGTTTACATAGGTGAAACAAATTATCTTGTATATTCATAATCACATGACAAAAACAATGAAGTTGAAAGCCTTTTCTCTAAATCAATGCATCGTATTTAGAATTTGTAACAAATTTAAAAACTAAAATGTAAAATTACCTTTTTGATTTATATTTTATTAATAAACTAAATGATTTATATCTTCATTTATCAGAGGATCGAAAGCGAAAATTGCATTTTTTCGATTACTAAAAATTTCCCCAAAAATGTTACTCAAAATATTTTTCTCATTTTCTCACTGCCCACTATATATTTTCGTCACTTGAAAGAAAAGATTTGCAATTCTGGCAACTCTGGCTCGAGGACACGCATGGTGGGAAAGGTTTCAAATGGTCAAATGTGTACATAAGGTGAATCACTACGCCATTTTCACAATTTGAGAAAGGAAATGGATGAATTAAAGACTACATGAAATATAAACAAATACAAACTTGTAAATGAATGGTGAAAGTTCAACACAAATCGTTTATAATATTTTATTAAATATCACTTTTTCACTCTCTTCTCTGCATTAGATATTTTAAAAATATCATAATTGAAGTAATGAAAATGCCACACTTCAAAGCACTCAAATCACATGTAAGCATGCTGTTTACTGTAGGGAAGAGAAAACTTACGTATGAGGCAAGTGAAACAATTAAAAAAAACTGAAAGTTTCCATCTCTTATTTAAAGTCAATTAATTCAAAGTCCGGGATCAATTGCTTGGAAAATCAAATTTAGAAAGAAAGAGTTGCAATTTCACGTAATTCATAGTTGATTGAATCATTTATCTATATCTTGTGTAAGTCATTTTTACACCATAATACATTTGTAGAAAGTCAGCTCTCAAATATCGAGAGTATGTATTCACTATACTACTTCTGCAATTGTTTTGAATCTAATCGGTAGAGTTTAAAAACGAGAGTATGTGAATATATATATATATATATATATATATATATATATATATATATATATATATATATATATATCACACACACACGTTTTAGGCAATGCAATGTAGCGAGTTAAATCTATTTTCCGTTTAAATCAGAGAAAAGGTATGTTTTGGCCATTTTCATGTCATTCACCATGAAAACATTTGTTTTCAGGCGTAAAAATATAGTTTTGAATTTAACACCACATGAATCACCACATGAATTGCACATCGAAATATTACCTAAAAATGTAATTTACGCACGTTACTCAATTACCTCATTTTGTGACCCACACTCTTGAGGTGATTTCCATTTATATGACGAAATTTGCGACATTGCTTAACTATCTTAATTTATTATGTGGCTTATTCTCATATTAAAAAAGAGGACACCACAAGAAAAACTACAACGATGCCTCGCCGGGAACAAACAAGACAAAAGTGTAAATGAATGAATGATTACATGAAGATGCGATGTTGAATAATTTTAAAGCTGTGATGGAATTAAGAGGCAGAGTAGAACTCAACAAAACATGGAACATATCAACTTTGTCCACTACATATTCCTTGTGAAGTGATTTTCACAAGTGGAAGGCTACCTGATTAACTTCAGTGAGCTTCAGAGGTCGTGTATGCCAACATTGTAACTAAGATTCACATTGCAAGCAGCCTTAAAAAGAGATGAAGCGGTGAACTGCTCTTCGGAAAAGTTCAAGAGTGTCTTGGAGAAGGCTGATCGTGCCAAATGCATTACAAATGATAAAATAAATGAAGAAAACGAGATGATAATGCAGAAACGCAAAGAAATCCACCCATAAAAAGAGGCTCCGAAATAAAAGTAAGAAATGAAGAGCTCATGCAGAAAATCAAACAGTCGTGTTTGAATACAAGGTATGAAGACGTCAATTTTTCCAGTGTTACAGAAGGTCAAAACAACGCTCAAAAGCGTTTTAAAAGAAACTGTCGTCACACACTCCTCGTTATCATAGAAATATAAAATGCCATCTTTTAGAGAATAATAACAATGCTGGCACTTTTTATATCTGTGTATCTCACCAGTACTAACGAAATTAACAAAGTGAATGGAGTTCATTTAACATTTAAAAAGTGTTAGTAAGGGAAGGACATAATAGAATATTGATTGAAGTACACAAGAATAATAACTTGTAGCTACAATGATGAAGCAACAGAGAAGTTCATCATTTTGAAGAGTTAAACAGTCAAAAGCTCAGCAGAACAGCAGCCTATAAATACATTTTAAAGTTTGATCATCGCCATTGGGCAAATGTTGGATTAGCGTACTCACGCGAATGCGTTTTTAGGTACGTGTTCACTTACAGCTCGTGTGCTATTAACATCTCCATTATAGCACTTATAGTTTCTATGAAAAAAAAAATTCCATAGAAAGAGCAGCAAGGTTCATTACCAACACATACACTGACTAATGATTAAATGATCCCGAAATCACTGTAGATTAAATTTCTAAATGTAGATCTAAAATTTGATACATTTACTTATAATCTAATTGTACAAACGCTGTAATGAAACATTATTAGTATTAAAAGTTATTTGTTATTTGAGGCAAGTTAGCAAGTCCGCAGTTAAACATGGAACATAAAGTTTTATAACAATGCTTTCATGCTGAAACTGAGACATTATATCTAATAATTGACACAGCCATACCAGTTCCAGTCTTCCCGCAAAATATTAGTAAATCATGTGTTTCACAAAATCGAAACGCTGTACAGGCGGTATGAAAGTCCACGAAAATGTACATTTTTCGATCCCAAATTTGAAACGTTCACAGAAAGGAAGAAAAGAAAGAAAGAAAGAAAGAAAGAAAGAGAGAGAGAGAGAGAGAGAGAGAGAGAGAGAGAGAGAGAGAGAGAGAGAGAGAGAGAGAGAGAGAGACAGACAGACAGAAGAGAGAGAAGAGGACGAAATGATACAGAGTGAATTTAAACATTTCAAGTAGGATCAGAGTGTTGTGCAAATGTGTCAGAGAGGCAATGAATATATGTAGTTTCCTATAACAAAAGAGAAGGATCAGAGCAGTTATATTAAATATTTATATTAATTCACAGAGGATCAGAATATCTATTGTAGTATTTAAAATGAGGCGTAATGGGAGTTATTTGATACAACGACAGTTTTCTCGTCGCAAGCCTTGAATATTTCATCCCCTAGGTGTCGCATAAGGAGTGTTAACAAAATGCACACTACCATATTGTCTAACATAATATCTATTGTTACAATGCAACGTCGAGGGTTGCCTTTCTTGGGGTTCTTAAATTCTTCATCCAATTGTACGCAATTGTAATATGGAGGACACGCACCAAGTGACAGGGGGTCACCTTCTCAATTATAACGAGCCCGCGCATTCTCCTCTGCTCTTCTGGCCGCCCGAGGTAGAGGCGGCGTCGTGGCGCCGGGCCCTGCTCGCAAGGCGAGGCGAGACGGAGCGTGGTTTGAGGGGCTCCGTGGGGCGGCGCTAGGGCCGGCCGCCCCAGGCGCATTACAGGGCCAACACATGTTGCTCCGCTAATTCCCTCCTAGGCGCTCCGCAGTAGCGCGCGATAGTACTAGCGGGAGCGGGGCGGGTGCGGGCGGTGCGGGCGGGTGCGGGCGGGTGCGGGCGGGTGCGGGCGGGTGCGGGCGGGTGCGGGGCGGGTGCGGGCGGTGCGGGCGGTGCGGGGAGACGAGTAAGCGAGTGGGTGGTGTGGTGGGTGAGTGAGTGAGTGGTGAGTGAGTGAGTGAGTGAGTGAGTGAGTGAGTGAGTGGTGGTGAGTGAGTGAGTGAGTGAGTGAGTGAGTGAGTGAGTGAGTGAACGAGTGAACGAGTGAACGAGTGAGTGAGTGATGAGTGAGTGAGTGAGTGAGGAGAGAGAGAAAGAGAGCGACAGACAGACGATGTAGATGAAGATCGTTTGTAAAAAGGCAGGGATAGTGCTAAACAGTGTGTGGCTTGAATGAGAATTGAGAGCAGAAACCGGAAATAATACAGAGAATAATATTGAGGGGTATTGAATACTTTGAGGAGCAATGGCATCTGCTTAGAAGCAGGAAAAAAAAGCGTCTGGATAAGGTGATTGTACAAAGCTGAAGAGAGAGTAATAAAGACAGACAAAGTGGTACGATCGTATGTTGTGAAAGATGTAATCGGAATACAATGTGAAAGATGTAAGTTGGAATACAAGCTTAGAATACTAATACAAATTAAGAAAGCAGATTGAAAAGGGGGAGAAATGATATAAAATACACTGAAATACATTAGATTAGAATGGGGAGATTTACCTAAAGATAGAGAATGCTGCTGAATGCAGAGAGAAAGACAATGAAACACTGGATAAACGTAGAAAACACGTACGCGAAAGAAAATCCTTTAAATGCACGACAAGATAATTTTTGAGAATATTAAAATACACGCAAAAGACTGGAAAGCCATAAATGTAGAGGCAGTGCACAGGCATCGAGACACTCGCCAAGCGGGGGAACATTAGCAGGGAGGGCAGACGCACAAGTCGCCAAGTAATAACGGCGGCGCAAATGAATCTTAACGCATTTCTAATAGCGCGAGAGCCGCCAAGATTAACGACGGCGCCGCGGGCAAAAAGGCGCTGCCGGCGGCTGGGCGGGGACGCGAAGGGAGGGGAAGGGTAGCGCGCAGTCTGCGAGGGTGGCGGTGCGGCGGAGACGGGGGCGGGATGAGAGCCAGCGGACGGGAAAACGTCGGCGGAAAGTGCCAAGGCGGGGAGTAGCTTATGAGGTTGGGGGAAAGAAAATTCAAATGGGAGTATACGGATGCCATGAATAGGTGGTATGTTGAAGAGACAGGAACTGGGGAGGTGGGAAATGTAGTATGGGAATGGGAACTGGGAAGTTGTGCGGCAAACACATGAAAGGATTGGCGAAGTGAGGTTGGCCGGGGGAATAGGAGAAGACAACATGATAGCAGCAACAGTTGAGCGGATAAGGGAGCGAGTGCTGAAAGAGATTGGATAGGAATAACGGCTGAGTTTGTGAGTGTTGCAGACGGCTCAGTTTGGGGGGCCTACTTTGGCGGGGTTACTTTGGCGGGGTTACTTTGGCGGAGCGACTTTGGCGGAGCGACTTTGGCGGAGCGACTTTGGCGGAGCGACTTTGGCGGAGCGACTTTGGCGGAGCGACTTTGGCGGAGCGACTTTGGCGGAGCGACTTTGGCGGAGCGACTTTGGCGGATTGGGCTAGGCGGTACGAACTTGGATTTTGATTGATTTTTTCGTGTTTCCGGGCGCGTCAACTGCTTCGGTCATTATTCCCGTTAGTGAAGGGCGGAGAGACTTTGGCGGAGGACTTTGGCGGAGCGACTTCGGCGGAGCGACTTTGTCGGATTGGGCTAGGCGGTACGAACTTGGATTTTGATTGATTTTTTCGTGTTTCCGGGCGCGTCAACTGCTTCGGTCATTATTCCCGTTAGTGAAGTGCATGTTTTTTCTCGGGAGATGGCAGTGATCTCCCACCGCTGGATGGTGAGATCCGGCGACGACCTACCGTCGGCTAGTGGGTTTCCCCTAACCAGGACTCTCCCACCAGCGGGGAACCGCCCCAGGCGGGACAAGCTCTAAGCTCCCGACCGATCTCCCAGAATATGGGGTAGTGTAGTGCATGTTAGTCTAAGTGTGTGTGTGAGGGGAGAGGATAGGACAAGGAAGAGGAAGGGCAGATCGCGTGCGGTCCGTGGCCCGTTTGGTAGGCTACTGCTCCGGCATTCGCCTGGCGTTGATCGGAGAAACCACAGAAAACTACCAATCAGAGCAGCCAGCCGCTAGAATTCTCCTCCAGACAGCGACTGAATTCCACCTAGCTGAAAAGCCAGTGTGGAAAATCCTGCCGCCGTGGGGAGTGGGAACCTAGGACCTCCCGGTCAGAGGCGCTGCTGTGACATCAGTTGCTGCATTCAGCAACCGCTCCCGGTACGGACATGGATGGAGCGGTGTTCGCGCAGAGGTTAGACAGGAAGGGATTGGCAGTGTGGTATGCGACGAGTCGCAGTACGACGCTGTGGAGACGCGGGTGAAGCAGCGGGGGCGGTGACTGGGGTGGAGTCAGGGCCGCGTTGCATGGCGTCGGAGGGAGCGTGCGACCGACAGCCTCCGCCGCGCTGCGAGACGCATGTGATGAATGCTTGCGTGGAATTAGTGCGGGTGAGATTTACCGCCCCGCAGCAACCGTTGCCCGCGGTTCCTTGCCCTCTTCCCCACCGCCTCCGCTCCTGCTCTCGGTCTTAAGCTTGAAAAGGGCCTCGTACTCGCAGGGCTGTCTCAAACTTTCGATGAGTTTTCACAGACTGACATTTCCGTACTTTCGACTCGCTTCTCAGACCTGCTGGTAGATGAGGATATCATTCACTTTCCTTCTAAAAAATACTCCCCGTGTCTTGTAGCTTGCAAAATATTGAAATTCTCACAATATGATTGCTTTTTAAATTTTATACAATGTATGTGCATGAATGAGGATTAGACGATATATAGATTAACCCTTCATCAATTATTCTTCAATTCTCCTGAAAAAAAAACTAAATTATAAACTCAGTTTACTCGCAATTGACATATTTAAAATTTTATATGTTTTGTTAACGAAATATATTTATGTTCACAACGCAGCAGTGTCAGCAGTAGTATAACAAGAATCTTAGATACGAATTTTCGTATTGATTAATTGATTAATTGATTAATTTCGTATCTAAGAATCAGCTACAGTACCTTTACTTCTATATCAATCGAAATTCGTATCATGCAAATAACTTAATTTCAGACGTAAGACGTATCACTGATTTTATCTTACACCGATTTGAAATAGTGTGGTTACTAAATCAGAGACATTAATATATCATCCTCGAACACATTCAATTCGCCTTCACAGGATCATTATAGCAGGTGGTAATAAATAAAAGTTTGCTTCAGCCATCTTTTAGAAGAGTTCGTCTTGTTAACGCCGAAATCCATGCAACATCAGTATTTGCAATCTTAAGAAGAAAATCACTTTAATGTTTGACGATCTAAGATAGTCACAGAAAGCAAAACTGCATGCAACAGCAGTTCGTTAGGTGTAATCCAAACGCTGATTTGCACCTTGTAAATGCGCACCTCTAGGCAGTCACTTTCCTTAAGCGTTAAGCGTACTTTCGAAGCATCTACGATCCAATAAATCTTCACCTCCCATGTCATCACGTCGTCTTCCCCTACAATCCTCGTTCACGCCGGTTGCCCCCCACGCAGCTCGCCCCCGCCCCCGAGCGCCACGCACCAACGGCGGCGGCGGCGGCGGCGGCGGCGGCGTGGGCGGTGGCGTCTCGACGCCCGCGGCGCCGGCGCCCTGCCCTCGCCCCCCCCCGCGCGCCCGGGCGTCGCCCGGCTCCTTAATTTAAAACAAATTTACTGCCCGGCTCGCCCTCCCGGCGCGCGGCCCCGCCCCCGTCCCGCACCCCACGTCGCGCGGCGCCGCCTCCGCCCGCGCCCGCCCGGCACCGCCACCGTCGCGCCGGCCTCGCGCGCACCATGCTCCGCCTGAGGTTAGAGTTTAGAGAGGTTAGAGTACGAAGAGTGGCGCATTCCTTTGCGCCACCGGTGCCGCCATTTTATATCCAGTGGAACTAAACGGTATTGTGGGGAAGTTAGGAACCACCAATCTGTCAAAAACCAATGATAATATATTCGAAATTCCTCATAATGCCTTCGGTTGTTATCATGTGTCCTCAACTCCAGAATGCTGCCTGTGGGGGCTATCGGGTGAAAGGATATTAAATGGCGGCGGCCGTTCGGGTTGCGCTACTCTCTGTATCCAGGGACTCTACTTAAGGTCTCTTCACCAAAGGATGACCCTCATGGGAACAAAATGCACACGTTCAAATGCGATTAGTTTGTTCGAATAACGTTCCGCTGTGTTATATGTGTGTCTTTAACGAGCGTCTTCGAGCGAATAACGTGTGTCTTTGAAGGATAAACCTGGCGCAATCAGTGAATGGTACGATATATGGAACTGCGCAGGAATTCTGCGCTGATTTGTTTAAATCAAGAGGCTGAACAGTCTCTCCGGTCTTCTTTACATCCTATCACAAATTTCCTTGCTTCTGTTGCTCCTTTCTCATTGTCGCTAATCGACTTGTACATTATACTCTTCCGTCGACAGTCCAGATGTAACGTCTTCTGCCTCTTGTATCACGATAACAGTCGTCACGGAACTATCCACATTTAATACAATTGTCCAATTGCACTCTCAAACTCAGATTTATTTCCGTTATTTTCCAGTAACATATTCTACCTACACCTAGCGATTTTCGATCTCACCACATCCATTTATTTCCACTATAGAGACTGACACATCTTTTCTGAACTCCTTACACACCTCTGAACCACGCTATTGCGAGTTCCTCTAGCACTCCTTTCACAACTGATTCATGAATAATTGGATGAAATAATTAATTATGAAGGAACTTATGATGATTGTGACGATAACAAGTGCTGAAATGAAATACTAACGAAAATAAGATACTAAAACTAACGAAAAGAGAATCTCGTGATCTTCCAATCATTGTCCAAACGCCTTGTCAACCCAAATTCCACATTGAGTGATGCACATGAATTACGTGTTATCAGGTGCCCAGGGATGGAAATCCAACCTGCTCGCCATTTTGCTTCTTGTCTCTACTACATCCGTTTGTCTACTTCTGAATATCCGGGTTGTTTTGGCTGGTTAATGACATTCTTCTACTCTTCCCGCTTTACGTTATTATTCCCGACACGATATAGATCTCCTAATTCCATTACAAAATATCTCATGACCAAATTACTACCAGTACTACCAATTTGAATCGTATGATTAATCCACACTTGTTTCCCCTCATATATATTGAGAAGAGTCACCGTATTTTGCTAAACGATCAACAACGCCTATCTCCAATCGCTTCCATTATCCAGTCGCTCAGAAGAGCTCGACCCTCGATGCATTATTATACACGCACGTTTTCATGAGCGCCGAAATCCCTACCACCATTCCTTTACAAACATTAGTCGAATTATTAATAAAAAAAGTAACAATAGTTGTTGACAAAATCTGAAAACCAGAAACGTTCGCTCCCATGTAATTGACACCATTTGGCATGGAAGCACGAGGGTAAAATTTGATGTAATAACCCTATTGTCAAAATAACTAACCCTCGTACTCCTTCCACTTCCAGCTAAATAATGAGGTAAACAAAACATGCGCTGATAATACTCACAACCGTACGGACCCGACCCTTGCCCACCTCCAATCGCTTCCACTATCCAGTCGCTCACCAAAGCTCGACCCTCGATCTATATGCGCAAGTATTTTTGAGCGCCGGAATTCCTTGCACCATTCCTTTACCAACATTAGTCGAATTATTAATAAAAAAAGTTACAATCGTTGTTGACAAAATCTGAAAACCAGAAACGTTCGCTCCCATGTAATTGACACCATTTGGCATGGAAGCACGAGGGTAAAATTTGATGTAATAACCCTATTGTCAAAATAACTAACCCTCGTACTCCTTCCACAAGTTACAATCGTTGTTGACAAAATCTGATAACCAGAAACATTCACTCCTATATAATGAGGTAAACAAAACATGCGCTGATAATACTTACAACCATACCCGGATACAGCCCTTGCCTATATCCTGCCCACGTATCCAGTTTCTCGTCCTAGTGCGAACTCTCGTGACTATTGCCATCCGCACCGCCACTCCCACCCCATCCTCCCCGCCCTCATCTGCTGCCGAGCGACCCCTGAGCGTCGCTGTGCGAGACACGGTTTGCTATTCAACTCGCGAATTAATGCAAATTTACACGAACGGACGTCTGCGCGCAAATACAGAGCCGGCGACGTACCAGTGTACCTCTCGTCCTGTTTATAAACACCGGTCGCAGTTTGTAACGTAATTCTCGATATGATTAAAAGCCCGCCCGATGTCGAAGGGTGCGTCGACCGGAAAGCGTAAAGCGTGAGCGGCGGCGGCAACACACGGGGGGTTGCAAACATTCTTTCACGTGCAGATACACTGTTTGGCTAATTTACACTTCATACTTTCGGTGTAATCGATTTGGTGTTGCATGCTAATATCCCTCCCGTAGCCACCCGCGTTCATGAAAGGATTTTGTTTATGTGAGGGAGGAAAAGCTACCTCGCACTATCACTGTGCTTTAGCACAATAGCTAACCTGATTTGGATGTGCTTTAAATATCCGATGGAATCATGGATATCGTGACACCTTCATTACGATTTCACGCACATTCCCTGGGGTAGTCCAATTAAATTACCAAGCAATCCATTTGTGAATCAGATACGCCTGTTAGCAACGGGTAGAGCTCTCGGTTCGGCCAGAGACGCGACTAATAAAAACTTGTGGGAAAGCTCGCGCCAGCACATTTGGAGTGAAGCGCCATAAAACTTTATATTCAAAATCTAAAATCGTTAACATGCTAACAGCGAGCATCAAAGCCAGCGAAAAATGCAAAGACCGTCGCCGAAAAAAGGAGCCCGCCGTGGAAGGCCCACCTTGGAGGTGCTCTCTGCTGAGTGCAAGGCAGCGTTTTGAGGCGACTGCGCGAGAGTCGGCGATGGAGACCACAGCAGCGACGGCATCGAGCTGTGTTCTCGTCGTTGCAAGAGACGAAGGTGCTCAAAGAGACTCAAAAACTACGGAGATGGCAGTTTGAGAGTAGTAGAGATCTGTAGTGGAAGATGAGGGTGTGTGGCGTTGGCAGAAACGGTGGAGTAAGCAAAATTATTAGTGGCAGGAAGTAACACGGGTAGCAACAGAGGAATCATAGAAACGGTGGATATTGTGGAGATGTTTGATGAAGAAGGTGGTGTCAGATGCGACACGGTATTTGGAAGTAGTGAAGTTCATGGAATAATGAGGGTTTTCGAAGAAAAGCGCAAGATATAAAATAGAGGCGTTGACAGCAAAATCAGTGGAGGAATGGAGCAATAATAATGTGCATCACATAGGATATCGTATTTCCTACATGACACAGCTCAGAAGATTCTTAGGATACATTAAAGCAAAGGGACAAGATAATGATGTGGTATACAAATTAAGCGAAAGGGTCGAACAATAGGTGACTGGATGGATACAGAAAGTCGAGATGACTGTATAACAATGTACTGGACTGTCTGTAAATGACAGAATGGGAGTACCAAATCCTGCCAGTCACCAACTCGTCCCAAGGGCGCGAGGTGACAATTTGAAAAAAAAAGATAACGATTTGTAGAAGTGAGATTGAGATCGCAGCGTCTGGGAAATATAAAATGACGTTGTTGCGACGTAGAAACAAAACGACACGTTCGACAATTGCGACAGGAGAGCGATGTCTTAAAGCACCAAATTGGGGAACGTGCATTACGGCGCCACGAAGGAATGGTAGTTGTGAGTGTCCGGCGTCGCGGAGACAATGGCGCGGAAAACGGCGCAGGAGAGAGGTGGAACACCGAGCGCGTCGTTTTTTGGGGAAGCGGGCGGGCGGGCTCGGGCGACGCCGTGTCAGCAGGCCCCAGTGGTCCTCGGCGTTTTCGGCAGGGGAGAGGGCGCCTGACAACAGCGGCCGGGGGCGGTGCCCGCGGGGCCCGCCGCCTCCGCCCCCGACGCGCGCGCCGCGTCGTTACTCGCGGCTCGAGCGCCTCTCGGGGGCGACGACCCGCCGAGCGCCAACCCCCGAATATAAAGCGCGGGCGAGGCGAGGCGGGGCGGGGCGGGCGGGGCGGGGAGGGGCGGGACGGGGCGGGGCGGGGCGGGGCGGGGCGGGGCGAGACGGGCGGGGCGGGAGGGGCGGGGCAAGGCCCCGAGAGGTAGGGGCTGCTGCTGGGGGTGCGGATGTCGCAAGAGGCTGCGGTGGGCGGTGCATAGGGGTGGAAGTGCCCGAGGTGTAGGGGCTGCTGCTGGGGGTGCGGATGTCGCAAGAGGCTGCGGTCGCCGCGGCGCACGGAAAGAGCGCCGCGGGCGAAGGGATGAAGTGAAGGGCGAAGGGGCGGAGGCTAGCGGTTGAGATTTCTGGCTAAAAAGTAGAGAGGGGAAAATAATTCTAGACGGGAACGCTCCTAGAAGAGAAGACTTTATGAGAAAAAAGAGTGAATCTGAAATAATACAGATATACCGAGAAATGTAATGAATAAAGTCAGATTATGGAATGCACCATGTACTCCGTGTACAATTCACAAATTTCCGACAAATCTCATGGCAAGCTGCGAGTTTCCCGATGTACTAAATATTATGGGGGGGAGGAATCGGAATGTAAATAAAATCAGGGAATCACATAGATGACAGAATTTCATAAGCAGAAATAACAACGATAAGGTTTATAAATTACATAGAAATATTAGTTGACTTCTTGTGATGCCACATCAAAGATTTAACATGAAGGAAGATAAAATATGTAGTGATAATGTTGACTGCATGAACTCGACGTGAGGAAAATACTATTGCTAAGAAATACTACAAAAAGGATGGAAAGAGATTAAAGAAATCTACAAATGAACAAAAATGACTTGTAAATTATATGAACAAAAATTGACTTGTAGTTTATGTCAGTTCAGTGACCCCCAAAACAGTTAAAAATCAGGTTGAAATAAGCCACATGTTGACTCTACATTAGGATCGGTGCGTACAACAGACAAAATGCGATATCTCCACTAAGAAACGGGCCAGCTTTCGCTGCAGGAAGACGGCAGCTGGCGCCAGACAGAACATAAAAGAACAGAACAGGAAAGTGCGGGCGGCAACTAGCGCCACGACGAGTGGCCGTCCTCGTTGCCGTCCAAGACATCACCATCGTCCTCCACGAGAAGGTGACGGCGCTGCGGGCAGGTGGAGTTCAGCAATCTTCCCAGCTTCCCGGACATCCATCTCTCCTGGCCCCCCCCCCCTTTGCCTCCACCGTCCCGCCTCCACCGTCCCGCCTCCACCGTCCCGCCTCCACCGTCCCGCCTCCACCGTCCCGCCTCCACCGTCCCGCCTCCACCGTCCCGCCTCCACCGTCCCGCCTCCACCGTCCCGCCTCCACCGTCCCGCCTCCCCCTCCACCGTCCGCCTCCACCGTCCCGCCTCCACCGTCCCGCCTCCACCGTCCCACCTCATGATACCGTTCCCGTCCCCGCACAAATCGTCCCCTCCTCCATCGTTCCGCCTCCACCGACCCCTCCCACCTACCCCACCTCCACACTACTGTTCCCGCCTCCACCGTCCCGGCCCTCTCCCTCCCCCGCTCCAACAAACGCCGTCGTTCTCGGTTCCCCCCACCCTCCCGGCCCCACTTTCCGCATCCCTACAACTGTCTCTATCCCCACCTTCCCACCCTGTCTTAACCCCGACATCACCTCCGCCGCCACCCCACCCGCACTGCCGCCTCCGCGAGACCGCGAGGTCGTCGCTCTGACGAGGGCGCCCTTTTCTTCCGCGCGTCGAGGCGCTACTCCCTCCCCCCTCCACCCCGCGCTGCCGGTAGCGGGCGCCCGCCCCGGCCCCGGCCCCGGCCCCGCCCCCGCGCTTTTGTCCTGCGCCTAAAGTGGTTTGTGAAATATGAAATGAGTCTTTAGGTTTTTTTCTTGATTTTGCGCGCGCCGCCGACGGGCACTCGGGCGCGCCTTGCCGTGCCTGGCCTGGCCTCACAACGCCGCCAGCACCTTCTCTGAATACAGCGACGACGACGTGGGAATGAATTATGAAATACCAAAATGTTCATCAGGATCATTATGAAATTCAGTGACGAGTGTAAAAAGACAAAACTTCATTGTTGGGCAGATACTGTTGAAGTCAGAGGATGCAGTAAAAATCCTTGCTGGGACAAGTTAATGGCTTTAGAAATACGATGTTTCTTTCAGGTACAGGCCATGAACTGATGTACGATGAAATTTGGGATGATGCATATGGAACCTACATTACTAATTTTCATTGAGCGAAGAAATTGATAGAAAACTTTGCAGCCTCCAGCCATGTGAGGTATTTACGATTTCGTTAGATACATAGGAACTCGAGAAAAATAAAAAAAACAACAACAACAATGAATCAGTGTCCATTTTGACTAAACAATGCCAATAATTGATTGTGTTTTTTCTCCTATTGTCGTAATCTCACACGCTTACCAACTGAATTCTCATACTGAGAGCGTCACTGTACACAGCGGACGTCATGCAACAGCAAGGTTCCCAAGAAAAATTTTTTGCCATTAAATATTTACTATTGACGTATTCCATTACGAAACAGCAGATTTTTTGGGTATGTAAAACACTGCTGTACTGTATACATACGATAGTAGTCATTGTCTATAGATGTCTTGGTTTGTTAAAATATTTATTTTACGTCGGTGTTATATGAGAGTATTTTATTTGTTATTGAACGTGTATGCAGGTGTATTTTTTGGAAACCCTCTTGGCGTGATTTTGATCAGCATAATTTTCTGCATGACACTTGAAAGATAATTATAAGATAATATTCAAATATTCTAGAACTCGCATCATGATAATAAGACAATATACGCGAGAGGTCTGCTTGAAGTCTACCTACAGTACGCAACCCATCTCATTTAAAAACAGAGCAATGATGCAAACACAACCGAGACAACGTGGCTTTGCACAGTCCATTGGGCGCGGAGATGGGCACGGTCCACCACGACTGGCAGGCGCCGCGAAGCAGCCCCGCGTTAATACTAGGCGGGGGCGGACCCGTCTCGGAGGAGCAGGGAGGGAGGAAGGGAGGGGAGGGGAGGGGCAGTGAGCGGAGGAGCCGCCGTGCTGATTTCCCTGTCGGCCGCCGATCGCTCCCCAGGGACTCGCCCACCGCCGCCGCCGCCGCCGCCGCCAGCGCCACCTCGTCATAAGGGGCGGCGGGCGACCGCGAATCGTCGGAGGGTGGACGCAGCCAAGGAGTGGCGGCCGCGAGGAAGACACGCCATGCAAGAGGGGTGACCAACGCGTGGGGTGCAGAGGTGGACTTCGGGCACACGACTGACACGAAGACAACCGAGCCTGCTTCACTTGGCAGGAGATGTTAAGGAACACTATAGACGTGTTGCAAGATCGTTTTCTTTTATGAATAAATATAAATACTGAACTTCACATTTCCTTACGTTTTAGGCTATAGAATGGCACTAGGAACATTTACAATGTGTTCTTTGAGTGACAGATTGGTTGCTAACAAAGGGATTCAGGGTGATACAGGAGTGGTGAAGGAAATACCCAAGATATTTCCACCGCTAGCGTGAAGATAGGCAGACAAAGAGAAGGACATAAATGATCGAAAATTTGACGAGGAATATTATCTGTAAAGAGCTTACCTTAGATTCATTGAACCAAAAATATTGATGATGATAGGGCTGAGGCTTTATAGAGAGCGAACAGTATCGGCGTGATGATAACACGTGAAATGTACGGTACACTTGACAAGGATAAAACAGCACAAAGTATGAAGCTGTAAATAAAGAAGTATACTATAAACAATTCAAGACAAATAATATGGATATTCTCGACCAAATTCCTTAATATACGTTACGATAGGAGGGAGAGTAAGTCGTAGGTACGACAATCGATAATCTTGGTCAATTAGGTACATGAAGTGATTAGAAACCTCGAAAAGAATTTAACATCCAAAGATGAAGGGCACAAGAACAAGGCAAAGACGAGGGAATATGAAAGGAAGGCGCAGAAGAAACAATAATAGTCGTAGACAGAATATGAGCGAAAAGGATTCTGTAACGAACAAACGTGAACTACATAACAACACAAAATATTGGGCAAAAGTGTCTGAGAGGAGGATACATAACAAACGGAAAATGAAGACACAGGCGGTGGACGCAAGCAAAAGCACGCTGAAGCAACGCGAAGAAAGTGACCACAGCGTCGCGACGAGGTAGAAAACGCGCAAACTCCCATCCTCTCCCCAGAGGCATAGAGGGTCAGACGACGGCGAGTGTGGCCGCAGCGAGCACGTAAAAAGCAAACAGGAGCCGGACCGAACAAGGCCGCACGGGCCTCCGCCTCGAAGCCAGCGACATAACAACGCCGGTGGTGCTGATGGTGCCGATGGCGCGGGAAAGTGGGGTGAGCGGGGAGGCGAGGTGGCGCGGGAAGGCAGGGTGGCGCGGGAAGCGAGGTGGCGCGGGAAAGTGGGGTGAGCGGGAGGCGAGGTGGCGCGGGAAGGCAGGGTGGCGCGGGAAGCGAGGTGGCGCGGGAAAGTGGGGTGAGCGGGAGGCGAGGTGGCGCGGGAAGGCAGGGTGGCGCGGGAAGCGAGGTGGCGCGGGAAAGTGGGGTGAGCGGGAGGCGAGGTGGCGCGGGGAAGGCGAGGTGGCGCGGGGAAGGCGAGGTGGTGCGGGGAAGGCGAGGTGGCGCGGGGAAGGCGAGGTGGCGCGGGGAAGGCGAGGTGGCGCGGGGAAGGCGAGGTGGCGCGGGGAAAGTGGGGTGAGCGGGGAGGCGAGGTGGCGCGGGAAGGCAGGGTGGCGCGGGAAAGCGAGGTGGCGCGGGAAAGTGGGGTGAGCGGGGAGGCGAGGTGGCGCGGGAAGGCAGGGTGGCGCGGGAAGCGAGGTGGCGCGGGAAGGCGGGTGGCGCGGGAAGGCGGGTGGCGCGGGAAGGTGAGGTGCGCGGGAAGGCGAGGTGGCGCGGGGTGGCCGGTGGCGGGGTGGCGGGGTGGCGGGGTGGCGGGGTGGCGCGGGTGGCGGAGTGGCGGGGTGGCGGGGTAGCGGGAGGAGGGTGGCGGGTGAAGCGGGATGGCGCGGTGATGGCGGGGTGGCGGGGTGGCGGGGTGGCGGGGTGGCGGGGTGGCGGGGTGGCGGGGTGGCGGGGTGGCGGGGTGGCGGGGTGGCGAGGTGGCGTGGCGCCAGGCGCTAAGGCGGCTCGCACTGCGCCGGCGCCAACGAGCGCGCGGGGAGCGATAGCTGTGATTGAGCCGCCATTATATTGCGACTATTCCGAAAGGTCGCTCAAGTTCGCTCGCGGTCGCCCGACGATGGGACCGTCGTTCATCGACTCACAGCAGCACAAAACGAATCGAGATGCTCCGTGGCTCCCGTGCTCCACTACAGTTGGGAAGCCCCAAGGAGATTCAGAGAGACTGAATACGCTGAACCTTCCAGTTATACGATTTCTTGATTGAAATGAATTAGCGCTGAATGAAAACACAATTTTATCTTATGCCAAAACACTAACTAGAAAACGATTTACACGATTATTAACCATTTCCGAATGTAAAAAATTCGGCATCTTCTCTATTCTCATACTAAAGAAGTTTCTCAACAACATATTAACATGACTTTACAGACATTAAAACGTTTAAGTATTCAAAGTCCCCCCCCCAAAAAAAAGTATGTTCAATATGTGAGCAAAGCAATATTTAATTCACTGGTTGACATTGCTATTATAACTCTTAATTCGTATGTTCACAATGTATGAATAGTATTCATTTGAAATATGTTTTGAAAATAAAATAATGAGTTATTCTCGGATTTAAAGGAAATATCACACAATAAATCTACAAAAGAATTTACATGCGTCAACTTTGCTAATTTAATTTTTTCGTTTTTTTTTTTTTGTTTTTCACATAGCTACATTTAATATCTTACAATTCAGGAAAATACGACTGGTTGCTTTATTTTCCCGAACTTTCTGCGTTATTAATATTTTATCAATGTCGACTATGTACACACGAGAAAACAGTTTCGTCCATGAAGTAGCAACCACGTGTAAAAAACATTTGATATACCTCTGGTTTACTCAAATATAGTTATCTTTCCCCTTTCAGACCACTGAAAAAGATACATAAAAAGTAGTCAGCAATTAGGTTTAATTTAGAATCCACCCTGAAATTGTATGGTAGTTTTTCTTACAAATTCCTTGCAGGGATTTAAAAAAAAGAATATGTATGATTCCATCATTGGCTAATCGCCGACCATCGGAGTTGGGTAAATGGGTTGAGGGGGAGGCACTCACCCTGGCGAGCCACATGCTCTCAGACCGAAATTACGGAAAATACGAAAATTGTAGTTATTAATTCATTCAGTTAAGACGATATTAATGAATGAGTTTGATGTTCTTTTTATTCATTTTTTTAATTTCCAAGAAAATAATCAGAATTTGCATGAGTTCCTGATTGTGGCTTATCACTGAGGGAAGGTGGGTTGAGGGGGAGGCACTCACTGTGGCGAGAAACATATCCTCAGACCAAAAATACGTAAAATACGATTATTTCCATTATTAATACATTCAATCAAGTCAATGTTAATCAATTAGATTGTTGTCTTTTTATTTTTTTAAATTTTCCAAGAAACATAACATAATTTGCATGATTGCGTAGCTATATCCCATCGCTGACTCCGTGAATTTGTGAAGGTATATGTTGGGTTTTTCATTTCATTGATTGATGATTCCTGGCGCATGAACAGCTAAGGTTTTCAGTCCCGTAAGTGTAATGCATGTTTTCCTCGGGAGGTGGGGTGATCTTAACCCGCTGGATGGTGTGATCTCACGATGACTTCTGTAGATTATTGGGATTTTCCACAACCAGGTATCTCCCCCAGAGCATGTAAATGGGTATGCGTGTGTAAGGGGGAGAGGATAGGACAAGGAAGAGGAAGGAAAGATCGCGCGCGGTCCGTGGCCCGTTTGCTACGGTACTGCTCCGAATTTCGCCTGGTGTTGATCAGGGAAACCAAGGAAAACTACCGATCTGAACAGCCGGCCACTAGAATTCTACTCCAGACAGCGACTGAATTCGACATACGTAGCTACCAAGCTAGTGTCGAAAATCCGGCCACTGTCGAGACTCGAACGTAGAGCCTCCCGAAAAAAGGCAACAACAAGGAGAATAAGCATTATTCTCCGACGGTGGCTAACCGCTGACACTCTTAGTGAGGGAAGGTGGGTTGAGGTGGGAAGCACTAAGCTTGGCGAGACAAGTATTCTCAGACCAAAATTACGAAAAACAAAATCCTAGTATTTCACTACCTAACACATTCAATTAAGACAACATGAATGAACGAGCTTGACATTTTTAACTTACATAGTATAAATTTATATATATATAAATATATATATATATATATAAAATATATATATTTATAATATATATATATATATATATATATATATATATATATATATATATATATATAGGTAAAAGTAGTTCTGAACATTGTCCTAATGTGTTGAAATGTACTTTTATCAGACCTGCTCTAGAAATTAATGTTAAAATTTGAGACAATTGTATGCGCTTGGATTATATTGTTTTGAGCATTTGGAAGCCATGTGAAATGTTCCTAAAATAGCTCTGTACCAAAAAAACTTGCCATAAATAGTGTACATTGATATTTATAATGAATTTTATTATTGACTATTAGTATTATATAGTATTCTATTAGTATAGTATTAGTATTACTATTATAGTACATTATATATATATATATATATATATATATATATATATATTACTATTATAGTATATTATATATAGTATTACTAATACTTATAGTATTACTATTAGTATAGTATTTCAATTTTTTGTATCTAAGAACATTTTTTCTGCAAATATGTTCAAAGGAAAGTTCTTTCTGAAATGTACTCAGAGCTTCACAAACATTCCATTTTAAGAACATCTTTTGGTGTGCTGAATCAGACTTTGCTAGTATGTGTCATAAGAGCTTGTAAATGTTGAGCTGTGGCCAACATGTCTTTTTCATATTCCTTTGTAATATAATTAAAGTATTTAATTTTTTGGTAATATTTATAAAGTCTAAAGAGTCTTTTGTTTACAAAATTTTCATCATGAAAACAAGAGACTGCCATTATTCAAATGACATTGTCTACCAACCATTGTAACCAAAAATTGTAAGTTTTACTACGCAAATGGCCGCACCTACTGTCGGCAAATGTAATAGGTAGAGCCTGTTATACAGTTTCAAAATAAATAAAAAATTTAAAAAAATATTTATATATATTTAACCAACAGAAGATGAGCAGGACTCACCCTGGCGAGGCGCGCGTGCGCGGCGGGGCGGTGGCGCGGCTTGTCCTTGCGGTGCACGGTGCGCAGGCCGCGCAGCAGGCGCGCCAGGCTCACCGACGACCCCTTCTTCTTGCCCGCGGTGGCCGCGCCGCGCTGCCCCTGCTGCTGCTCTGCAACGCCACAACACAACTACATTAACTCACTGCAAGGCTCGGCAAAGGTTTATCAAGTACTGGACACTTTAACGCAAAAGGGGTTAACACACTGCAAGGCTCATCGAAGGTTTATCAAGTACTGGACACTTTAACGCAAAAGCAAGGTTAACACACTGCAAGGCTCATCGAAAGGTTTATCAAGTATTGGACACTTTAACACAAAAGAGAATCCGATGTTAAATATTTATAGAGGCTGGTTATTTCTCTTTCGACCTAATCGAAAGAACAAATGATTGATTGATTGTAAGTGATTCAGGGTGCGTCCACTACAAGGGTCATTAGGTCTGTGTTTTTCCTCGGGCGGTGGCGGTGTTCTTCCCCGCTAGATGGCGAGATCTGGTACCGACCTACTGTCACCTAGTGGAGTTTTTCACCAACCAGATACCTCCCACCAGCGGGGCACCACCCCAGCCGGGACACGCTCTAAGCTCCCGACTGGTCTTCCGGCTTATGTGAAAGTGTAGTGCATGTTAGGTAAGTGTGTATAAGGGGAGAGGATGACAAGGAAAAAGTAAGAAAAATCGCGCGCGGTCCGAGGGCCGTTTGTTAGGGTACTGCCCCGGCATTCATCTAGTGTCGTTCGGAGCAACCACGGAAAACTACCGAACTGAGCAGCCGGCCGCTAGAATTCTCCTCCAGACAGCGACTGAATTCGACCTATCTGAAAAGTTAGTGTCGAAAATACCGTCCCCTTCGGAATTCGAACCTAGGACCTCCCGGTCAGAGGCACTGCTGTGATATCAGTTAATGCCCTGAGCCATCTCTCCCGGTCGAAAGAACAAAGAATATTTGGATATTTTCAAATGAACTTTTCCATGTATACTCGTAGACTATTTCAATAAGAGCAAAACTCTGGGATGCCCCAAATCCATTTTTTCAACTGATGTGTGTAAAATATACTCTATCTGGATGGTCGGATTAAGTTTATGCAGAAAAAATTCCTAACTAGATTCTATTTGCAAGTATAGAGTTAGATAAATGGTAATGTAATACATGTAATGCATCGATGTTTTGTGAGAATAAATATTTTGTTGAAAAAAATTACGGCATCAAAAAAGGTCTCAAATTTGTATGTAAAGATTTCTTTCTATAGCACGTGAAGTGGTCAACCACAGAACAAAATAATGCAGAGCAAAGATTTTCATAGGTCCAATGTGAAAATAAGAGGCTTATTTAACATAATGTTTTTACAATTATTTTTCATTAAACATTAACAATTGTAATCTTTGTTTAAATTGTTATCGTTGCTGTACTAATTTAGAATTATACCATCACAAACGCAAAAGTCCACGGAAACCATCTCTTTCGTTTAAAAAATACAGTACTATGTAGTTATTGAGGAATTAGAAACTTTTACGTATATAATTCACTTCAAAATATTATCTGGTAGAAGGTTAGATTATCAAATTATATTCATTATGCAAAAAATGAATTGCGATATCTTATTATTAAACAATCTACCTATAAACCACAACAAAAGTTAAGAGACCGCACAATTTATCAAAGGTATTACCACAATTGCTTTGGAATTTATCTTCAAGTTTTCATTGAATGAATTGTATTTAATAAGACTGTTGCACGAGTGAATCAAAAGTTTCGAAATGCGCGAAACATTAATTATATTAATAAAACTCGTGTTTTCAGTGCACTCCTCGTACGCATACGCCTTTGATTGCACACGGGGTAAATTTCATTAGTGAAATAGTCAAATTAAAGTTTCATTTAACTTTTCTATAAAGTAAGCGAGAACTAAATTGATATAGAATGGCAGTTGAAGCATTTTCCATTGGTACAAATATAGATGAGCACGCCTTTTGCAAAATACCTACAGCTTCACCGCATGTTAATTTGGCTACACGAAATCTGCTGACTTGAGATCATCAATAATGGCTCCCATCACAAAAGCACAAACCATCATACAAGCTACAAATTATTCCTCTACTAAGCGGCTGACTTCACAATCACTCGGACAGAATCACCGAATGATCACAGTGATACCCGTACAACCGCAACACATCTACCTCCATACACACACACATCTCTTAATGCTCCCGCGACCGGGATTTCTCCCGCGTGTTCGCGATGGACGATCAAGCTACCAGAACGGCATCGAGGCCATTAGAGCTGATTTACATTAATGCATTGACACGCAACGCGGGCGTTTATGGCCATCCTTACGCGATCAGATGTTCCCGGTATGCCGATAGCGCGCCTCTCGCCCGTGTACGCACGTGCCCCGAGTAGTCGGTCAGTCACAATGTCGGTGGAAAGGACACGGGTCGAATGGATTTCCCGAGCAATAAACGGGTTCAATACACGGGCTTCGCGCGCCGTGCGAAGCGAGCAGTTTCACACGCGCGCGGCTGTAAGCGAGAAACAAGACATTCTCGCGGGCGGGGGAATCGAGGTCTCCCATGAAGGACCGCTCCCATCATAAGGGCTCCGGAATTGGGCGAATCGACGTCCGTTTACGACACGGGCGAACACGCGTGCGCGCGTCCTGGAACGGAGTGATATACACTTAAAAGCGAATGTGTATGCGCTGCCCGAGTGACAGAAGGCTGTTGGATTGTGTGGGAGAAGGTCGCGTTCGATAACGGAAATTGTGTTACAATGTGTTTGCGATTTTATTATTGTACTTGTATTTAACTTTATCTAGCACTATATACAAAAACTGTGAGTCTGGTGACGCGATCCGACAACATTTATAAGGTTTATAAATGCTTCTGAATATTATATGAATGTATCCTTGTTCTACAAATTTCAACTTTGAATATTGTGAGAAAAGAAGACTTGATTACATTTACTGTCTAATAAGATTCGATTGGACTTTGAATCTGTTTTAATTGTTATTGCTTACAAGGGCTTAGGATCAGGATTCGAATTAATGGAGAATATGATATTTTTAGAGCTGCTATTATCACGTGCTATTGCAGACCTATTGGTGAGTACTATTTTCCAGCTTGCAGTTGCTGAAAGAGATTTTCATCAACCTTCAATATATAATTTAGTTCCTTATTCGAAATTCCACACCTAGAAACAGCAAAAAGTCTAAAAAAATTTTGTTTGAACTCATTTCCAACAGACTATTGGGAAGACGTTGAAGATTAGAAATAAACTGAGCAATTTCAGTTCCAAAGATGAAATACTTGTTGAACGTTATACATCACATCAATTCATGGGCGATTATATTTGAACACGTACATTTTTATTATTCATTGCAATACCGCCATTCATCCAAAAATGAGTGTGATTGTCTGCCTGAAAAACATGACATTTCTTAATACTGGAATCAATAATTTCATTATTTCCAGCCACAGTAATTTTGTTCTTCTTGCACCTTCGGAAATTTTTAAGATGACTTCTTCCTGTGAGCTCACGTTTAATGAAAATTCACTAATAATAATAATAATAATAATAATAATAACAACAATAATTATTATTATTAAATAAAAAAATAATAATAATTTTAAAAAATAAATAAAATTTGTTTTAAAATTTGTTGCAACAGAGCTGTTGCATCGTTTTTATTATTATAACATTTTATACTTGAATGACACGCCGCAAAATTTCGCAATTTTCTGTTAACAACAAGACAAATAGTTTACTCAGTCTCATTCATTGGGGCACTATAACATAAATTTGTTTTAAAATTTGTTGCAAGAGAGCTGTTGCATCGTTTTTATTATATAATATTTTATACTTGAATCTGAAAACTGCAAGATCTCAATACATTTTTTTAGTAGTGTCACTGCGACAGCAAATGATTTATATATCACAAATTGTTACTCTAAACCTCTCTTGTCTTGAGGCATTCGGTATCTTGAGAAGTCTCGGGGATACGGCAAACGCATGTGCCTCGGCAACCACAACAGGTTAGTTGGCCGTAACCACGTGAGCCGCTCCACTCCGCCGGCGTGTAATATCGGAACGGAAGGTGCTGGGAGTATTGGGGCGGCAATATTGCGGGCGCGACACCCACGCATCCGCTTCGCTGCGGGAGGTCGCACCTGTCTCCACCCTCTCCGACCCCGCCCCCTTCCTTTTCGTACTTCGCCACACCTCCCACTGCGCTCGGCGCCCTCTGCTTCAGCTCCATCCGCCATCTGCACCCACCCTCTCCCCGCTCCTCTCCGCGTCCGTCTCTTCCTACACTCGCCCTATCCCTCGCTACTCACCACTTCCTCCACACCTCTCACTCTCTGCACCTTCTGCTTTAGTCCCATCCGCGATCTGCACCCGCCCTCTCCCCGCTCCTCTCCACGTCCGTCTCTTCCTACACTCGCCCTATCGCCGCCCCTCCATTCCGCACTTCGCTACTCACCACTTCCGCCACACCTCTCCTCTCGGCGCCCTCTGCTTCAGCCCCATCCGCGATCTGCACCCGCCCTCTCCCCGCTCCTCTCCGCGTCCGTCTCTTCCTACACTCGCCCTATCCCCGCCCCCTCCATTCCACACTTCGCTACTCACCACTTCCTCCACACCTCTCACTCTCGGCACCCTCTGCTTTAGCCCCATCCGCGATCTGCACCGCCCTCTCCCGCTCCTCTCGCGTCCGTCTCTTCCTACACTCGCCCTATCCCGCCCCTCCATTCCGCACTTCGCTACTCACCACTTCCGCCACACCTCTCCCCTCGGCGCCCTCTGCTTCAGCCCTACCACCGCCCTGTACCCATTTTTAACCCACTCGAGCACAGCTCCTCTCAGTATCCCGCTCCCTCCCAACTTCCGCACCACCCATTTCCCAATTCCCAACGTCCACCCCATCCACTTCCCAATTCCCAACTTCCGTCTCATCTTCTCACCGCCCCGCTCCTATCTCCCCTTGGTACCGTCGACGCCGCTCCTCCTCTCTTGTGTGTCGCACCCGCCTGACCCCGCCATCGCGTCCCCCATCCTCCGGCCCTGCACCCAATCCCGCCCCTTTCCCCACCGCGCGTATTGATTTCGAGGGCGTCTTTGAGCCACCGGACGCCCGCGCGCGGCCGACGGGCGACGAGGGTGGGGGCGCGGAGGAAGGGGAGCGGGTCTCGTGACAATCACCCCTATCTGCCGCCCGCCCTCCCAGCCGCCCGTGCGGAGACCTCGTGTGCGCAGCTGCCTTGCGGTGCTCTGTGTGGACGCTGGCTTTCGCGGACGATACCACAATTTACTAAAATATTATTACATTGGGAGGCGATTTTATTACATTCGTGGGTCGATAATACAATGTGCAATAAACCTAATGCATACTAAGTAGATAGGGGCTGCTAACGTTGATGAATTTGAAGTTCAAAGTTGTGATTCGAACTATGACAATCCGGTTTTGAATTGCGAGGAAATCAGAATTCTTGAAAGGGAGAGTAATCTCGTGTGAAATTCAGTGCATGTAAAATTGTCTTGACAAGTCTACTTTCTTCTCTCATATCTGTTTATTAATTATGGTATTATCTACTTAGTGATAACGTCTGCGATTGCTCAACAAAACCCAGTTGCCCCTGCAGCATTGGGGATTGGGAGATTCAGGGTCTCAATACAGTAAATAGATGGTTGAAATTCAAGCGCTGTCTGAAGCAGAATTGGTCCGGCTGCTCTCATCGGCAGATTTCCGCGGATTCTTTGATAAATACCAGGGAAATGACGGAGCAGTACCCCCCCCTCCCTCTCTCTCTCTCTCTCTCTCTCTCTCTCTCCTCACACACACGCACACACTTTCATCCACTTCACTACATCACATATTGAGAGACTAGTGGGGGACTTAGAGCTAGTCTTGGATGGGTCGGTGAGGTGTTGTATATAATTGAGTAATTTATTGTATTGTTGTACAAGGTTATTTCATTTGTTGATCTTTAGCCGTGTGTGAGCTACGTTTTGGAAAACCATTTTGCGTGGTTATGTTCACCAGCATGTTGCTGCTGCAGGCCACTAGTTATTGTCTAAACACTTCTCATTCTAGTGATTACAAAATCCAAATTCAACCTTTCACAAGACTAAGACGAGGAAACGTTTGGGAAAGCCACGAAACAACTATTTTTATTGCAATAATGAAATCGAGAGAGTATCTTGAGAAAATGCAGGAATTACAAAGAACTCTACCTTATCCACTACTTGAATCCAAATTTAAGTTGAAACCTTTGACTTTTTTAGGGTAATCTTACGTTCGGAAAAAAGCTCCAAGCAGAACTTGAATACGTGAAAATTATTTATACTAGTGGTCTTGCTCGTGTCACAAGACATGACGAAAGACATAGATCAAAAGTATTTGGCTTGTAGAAGTAATCCAACATTAAGGACTGAATTTTGCAGAGAGAGAGTCGAGAATCAGTTCATTATAAAATCGACAAAAAATTATTTATGCTTTAATTACGCCTATGTTCTTAAAATACTTTTCGTCTGTCCGCTCCATCCGTCGCACCACAGAATCCTGTAATTACGGAAACATGAATATCGAAACAGTGGGAGTAGGTACGATCATGAAAAATAAAGATGTTCTTTCCAAGAACGCGCCTGGCGACCAGAAAGCTCCATTTACTCGCTCCAGTCCTGCCACCACTCCCTTCCCCTCCAGCGCTCCCCGCGGACTTCATACGCCCCGCGCGCGTCTCCGCCCTCCACCTGTTCCGAAGGCGAGGGCATGAATTTTTAACTTTTTAATTGGAACGGGAGCGTCCGACCGTGGACACATGCATATGCATGCAGGGAGTGGGCGAAGGGCGGAGGGCGGAGGGCCACGGGCGGTGGGCGCGTGGGGAGGGCGAGACGCAGCGGCCAGCGCCCTGTGCCTCCGTGAGGACACGTCGGGACCAAGGGCTGTGTCGTCGGATGCTGCCTCGCTTGTGCACGCCACTAGTTGCTCATGTGTTGTAGAATTCCCGTAGAAGTAGAGTTGAAAAAAAAGGAGTTTTTTTAAATTCCCGACCCACTGAGCAGGTTTGAATTTACTGTGGTGGAAATGGGAAATATTGCTTTTAATTTTTGTTAATATAAAATATTGATTTTGATTACTCGAAAAGTCAAATTCAAGTACATTCAGTAAATAATATAGGATTAGCTTCCCTCTTCCCCCCTCCCCGTTTGAAGATTTCGAACTCATACAAGTATTACCGATAACATAATATAACATGTTATTATACTTGGGTAAGAAAGTAACAAATACGTCACAAAGTTGCTAAAAAGTTTACATTTTAATGTAAGTTATCTACTTTTGTTCTCTTTGTATTCAAGGTTACCCTTGCTTCATGTAAAAACCTCATACTCATACGCATGACGCAATGTCAAGCTCTTTGATGGAAACTCGCTAAAGTAAATATTTGTATTGTAGTTTGTCTCGAAAATTATGTAATGGACAAATGACATAAGTGCTAATTCTATCAATTTTAATACATTATAAAAATTTAGTGTTTTTACAATAGAACCAATTAATAAGAGCAATCGATAACACATCTAGGGACAACTGCCAATGATTTAAAGAAAAACATCATGAAATTTGGTTGAGTAGAAAGCTCTTTCTGTACGAAAGTCATCGGTGTTTTTAAAAATACAGATAAATATGATTTGATCTCGCCCAACTTTGACGTGTTACTCCTAGTCAAATACAATAACACTAATGGAAGGGTTTGGCTATGGGCGTAAGGGACTACTAAACCTGAGTCCTTCTAATCAGAATTTATAGATTCAATTAAAATAATAAAATATTTAGTAAGAATTTATATAATTCTCTAACCAGAGGAAAAATTATCAAACACAAAGAAATTATTAATCAGTGAAACATTTCCCCAAAGTTCTCCTCTTTCTCCAACGTAAAATATTTGTTAGCATTCTGTATCTTGCTACAGCATCTCAACGTTGCTAAATATTTAAGTGCCATACAACACCAGTCATAAACTACAAGGCACATATTCCAACAATAAAGATTCCATTCCCAAAGAAAGTGAGAAGAGTATACCAGATGAGAGCAGTTGCTGGCATACAGCTGATAATAATTATGCCAAAATCGGACATACTGGCAGGTAATTCTCTTACGTTATTTTGAGAACATTTTTTATCACTAAGATGGCAAAAATATTGCTATTTGGGCGTCTCTTCTCCTTGAAATCAAAGTTTCTGGATCACATTTTGAAAATGTATTCAAACACGTGTGTAAATTTTGAAGTATTATATGTGAAATCAATGGACAAAAATATAAATATCTAAGAGAAATTGAAATTTTAAAATTTTTTAAAATTTTTTAATCCCAGCCTCTAAACTTAACAAGTAACCAATTTAATTAAAACGTACTTTTAATTAAATTGGTTACTAATTAAGTTAATTACGATAAACTCTTTTAAATATTCTTATAGTTCACCGTCCCCTTTTAATGCTTCTCCCAGTGCACAACATGGCTTCCGCAATTTTAAATGACCAAAATAGCCACAAACTCACGTTTACTATGTTACTTTGATGCGTATATTATTGTGATATATTATGTATTGTTTCTCTTATTTTTATTCTTTTTCATATTTTTCATTAATCTTTCATATTTCTTTTGATTTCTTATAGGGGACAATAATGTGAAAAAATACTCAAAACATGTATGTGATGTGATTTTAAGGAAGAGAACGTGATTGCTTCCTAATAGTACGTACGTATCATGTTTAAGAATAGTATAATGTCTAGCAAACGACCGCAACGCAAAATCGAAACGAACGCAAAACGTAATATAAATTCGATTATTTGTAAATAACAATTTTACGTACTTCAGAAAGGTTTTATTTTCGCATTACGACAAAGTACAAGAGTATGACGGGTAGTAAAACAGAGAATTTCCAGTTGTTTTATTGTTACCTAATATTGCAGAGAATCATTACCCAGAATGGCACATTGATTTATAGAAAAACGTAATATAAATTCGATTATTTGTAAATAACAATTTTACGTACTATTATATACGAAGTATGTATTATTAAATTACAATTACAATTTTATATTTGAAACACAATTGTTTATAAAATCGTATTGTGGATTTCAACTTTAATCCAGAAACTTACCAAAATGATGTTAATATCAAAGTAAATATACTTCATAGTTTTCTTTAATTAGAATGAAACCAAGTAAAAGAATTGAATGTAAACAAAGCGTTCCCACGTATATGATTAAAGCAATTTGATAACAATTGCTCTGGAAAAATTATTGGATTTTTCAAAGCTTTCAACAAGAGACTGATTGAAAAGTACGCGAAATTCTCGCAGGAATTTTCAATATCGCTCTTTACTTTTCCCCTTTTCCCACAAAGTTCCATTTCTAAGGGAATGATCCTTTGATCTGTCGACGGTGACAACAGGACTGCAAAAGTTCTCTTCGAAAATCTCACTTGCTTGACCCTTTGAAAGTCCCAAGGCCGAAACTAATATTCTCCCCGAGTATCAATTATTTTTCAATAAGCAGTTAATTACCTTTGAAGATTAATTATTCGGTTTATTCATTATCAATATGGACCTTAACAGCCAGTGAGTTCCTAACGAGAATAATTAGTCGACTGGCATTGCGAGGTCGATTAGGGCGAAATCCGATGGAACTAACCCGCCTGGGGTAAGCGACGTTGCGATTCTGTTTTCCCGGGAGGGGTAGAAGCGGAGCGGGAAATGTGGGTTTGTAGTGTGGGGTTGGGGACTATGGCGGGGTGGTTGTGCAGTTGGGAGGAGAAGAAGAGAGAGAGCAGCGGCGAGGGTGAAGCGCGATCGCTGACGGGTGCACGGGGAGAACGAGAGCGGAGGAGCGGGAAACGAGATCGGGGTGCGAACGACAACGAGGCGGATCGAGGGCGAAAGGGGAGGGGAAGGGGGGAGTAAGTTGGGACGGGAAAAACAGAGATCAGGAATAATGGAGGGAGAGGATGATGGAGGGAGGGAACGATGGAGAGAGGGGATGATGGAGGGAGGGGGCGTTGGAGGGAGGGAATGATGGAGGAAGGGGATGAAGAAGGGCGGGGATGAAGGAGGGCGGGGATGAAGGAGGGCGGGGATGAAGGAGGGCGGGGATGAAGGAGGGCGGGGATGAAGGAGGGCGGGCATGAAGGAGGGCGGGCATGAAGGAGGGCGGGCATGAAGGAGGGCGGGGTGAAGGAGGGCGGGGTGAAGAAGGGCGGGGAAGGAGGGCGGGGGAAGGGGGGGGAAATGAAGGTAGAAAAAGGAAGGGAGGTCGTTGGAAGACGGGCGAGGGTGAGAACGGGAGGGATAGCGAGAATGAGGGTCTCCTGGGGAGTGAGCAATGGAAGTGTTAGAGGAGGGTAGTATCGAGCATTTCGAGCTAATCGTGTTGTACAAAGCGACGAATCAAAGCGATCTCCCTTCATCCTTCGCCATCACTCACGCTCCCTCCCCCCCAATTTCCCTTCCTCGTACAAAGGCGCTGCTCCTGCAATGGCGTAAGCGCCTTATTAGAAAGATGCTTCGCTAATTGGAAGAAAATTATTACAACTTAATGCCGATCGCGTTCTTTGGCCGGCGCGGCGCGGCGCCGGGGCGGGGTGGGGTGGGCGGGGCGGGGCGGAGGTCTTTGCGAATCAAAGGCGCCCAGGCCGCCGCCGCCCTCTGAACAGATTCCCAAAGCGGCCACCGCTCGGAGCCCTTGGGCCGCCTTTAAGGCCCCGGTGGTCAGGGCCCGCTGCCTACACCTCAATAACTTCGCTTTTAACTCTCTCTCTCTCTCTCTCTCTCTCTCTCTCTCAACTATTTTAATGATGTTGCTGAAATTAATTGGTTAATGTTATTATTTTAATTTAATTTCGATAATTGACTACTATTTAGTGATGTTTCAAGATCATGACATTTAAAAAAGAAGATCAGAACGATTTTTTAAATTCAATTTCAATTGGTCATGTTATCTTGACTACACAACAATATCAATTCGATTATTATTATTATTGTTATTATTATTATTATTATTATTATTATTATTATTATTATTAGCGTATCGGCCATTTCAGACCACACTACGCGTTCTCTTCCGAGGCTCAGTTATATTCTATCCTGGAGAGAGACGTGTGTAATTATGAGAATCAGCTTTTTGGCTGTATCCTTTCGTAAGACAAGGTTGTTAAGCTTTGAATCATGAATTATGAGGTGACAGGTTGATGATGATGATGATGATGATGAGAGATGATCGTGATCTTTTAAAGGCATCCCAGCATTTTCCTGTATCACCGAGGGAAACCAAGAAAACCCGCTCAGGATGGCCAGCGAGGGGATCGAACCCGGGCCTCCGGAATGCAACGTCAGCGTCCTACGCACTGAGTCACTTTGCTCGGGATTATTATTATTATTATTATTATTATTATTATTATTATTATTATTATTATTATTATTACTATTATTATTACTTTTACTATTACTATTACTATTACTATTACTAGTACTAGTACTAGTACTAGTACTATTACTATTACTATTACTATTACTAGTACTAGTACTAGTACTAGTACTACCATTACCATTACCATTACCATTACTATTACTATTACTAGTACTAGTACTAGTACTAGTACTATTACTATTACTATTACTATTACTATTACTATTACTATTACTATTACTATTATTATTATTATTATTACTATTATTATTATTATTATTATAGTTCATTAATATTTAGGTTTTGCCCCCTGTAGATGAACGTATCAGCGGGCATGACTTAGGGAAGCATTCTCCATTTTCTGATTTTATTGCTAATTAGTAGTAAAATTGGAAGTAATTTTCTACAATATCACAATTTTTCAGAATGATATTTTTTGAACGTCCTTCATTTCTTTACTGCGTTAGAATTTTTCTGAAAGGTTATATTCAAAAGTTTTCATGCTTGACATTCAAAAGCCATTGTTTGATTCGAAAATGACATTGTAAGATAGGTTTCTAGGTTTCTCGAAGTAATTCGTGTGAGTGCCTGCGCTCGTGACCCAAAGCATTTTCTTAAAATGTTTCCTGGAGGTAAAGCTGTTTAGACTGCCTGCACTTACGTTGATTCTCTTAGAGGTCTCATTGCATAAAAGCGTTGTTCTTGGAAGCGGAGTGTTGAAAATCGCGAATTTCTTTATGCAAATGGATAAATAATCTTCATCTTCCTTTGAAGATTTAGTGGAGGTGAAGTGGCAAGTTTTGGGACCTCTTTACAAGCAGAACTAAATAAAGCAGATGAAATTCTGCGACTGCTCAGAATTGTTTTCTAAAGAGTTTAGTAAATATGCTTTAGAACGATTATGGGATGTCTCGGTTTCCAAACATGAATAGACAGCTCAAGCTTCGAATTCATATTTCTGTACGACATAGCTCGAAAATACACCTAACGATTGTGAACCTAGAAGTAACACTATTCGTCGTGAACGTTATTTCTATTCGATATGTATTCACTATTACAAGAATGCTTCTGATTCAACCTCACAAATTATTTTATCGAAACAAAAGAAACAATATATTTTCATGACGATGACTTGAGCAAATCGTTTTCGTTGAATTTTACGATGTTCAAAAACATTTTGAAAGGCTTTAAAGCACCCACAGTGATGAAACTTCGCAGCCTTTCCGGCTTGATAATCCTTAAGACATGTTTAAATACATTGGCGATAGTTTTCATTATGTCGATGATAGTTACACCTACAAATTTAATGAAACAGGAAATTTGTAAAAACTTACTTCCATCAGTACTTTTTTCCTTTACCTCTCTGTTTCTGAGAAAAGACGAATCAGGCAACTTTATTATTTTTACAATTTATGTTTAATATTACACTTGCGTAGCACAAATAAAAATTGTCAAGATGAAAATACCGGCCGCCAGAGTCGCCACGCTAAGCAAATTTTATACTAATTTACCTTTTGCCCAACGTAAATTATTTAGCAATAATACCCATTCTGACACGGTCTGGCTATAGTGCACTTTAACGAAGATAAAAGCATCCAGATTAGTGCGTTGATTAAATTGGGACGTACGTATGGACTACGTGTGATGTAGTAGGTGAATATTTTTGGGAGTAGATTTTGTACCTAATTTATAAATTTCTAAAGCAAGGAAATGAACAAGGAACAGTTAAGATAGATCCGAATGAAAAGGAGGCGAGCGTATTCTGCATTAAAGTGCTCGTAACGCTCCAGTGAGGCAACTACTGGTCCCTCCGCGAAGCGAGTAGCGCAGTCTTCCGGCCGCTAGGCGGCGCTCGTATCGAACGGCTGCGTCCCTCTGCCCCAACGATGAACCAATATACTGTTTCAACACGTCCTGACAGCTTCAACCATACGTCATTGGCCACGAGGACCCTATTTCACGCTTGGGCGATTATCTTGAACATGATTAATGATGGTCCGTCCCAGTGCGCTTTCCCGTCGGCTTCTATTCATATAGGCTGTTCATTGGTTTTGTAGATCCACTGAAATTCAGAAAAGGGGCAAGTGAGAGGTGAGCTACCTCGAACAAATCGGTTCAACCCGACAAATGATCCTGTTTCATAGTGGAATGTTTTCAACTTTAATATGGGCAGCAACGGACACGGTTAATGTCTTATTAGCATACATAATGCAGGTGAAATCCATTTGAAAATGACATGAGGGTAGCCATGTAAATTGAGTAATTACACATCAGTTCCAAAATGTTGTAAAATGAATTTTATGCAAAACACCCGGATTTCAAGAAGTCTGGTTTGAGGACATGTGTTTTGATTGCTGTTTCCTCATCAAGTCACATTTTTCATGAATAATTCTGTACAGCGCCTTGTGGTTTAACTTATTGATCAGCAGTGCTTGACGCGACCCCGGGTTCGATTCTCGGTCGAGGCAAGATTATAATGTGCGTTTTCCTTGCAATGACCCAATATATGTTGCTATGTGACGATGAGGAAACTCACTTCTCGGATTGAGAAGACCAGAATACAGCGTGGGTATGTCTTCGTGCTAACCACATGTACCCCCTTAACCCATGGCCGCGAGGTCGGGACGCTGCTGGTAGGCCATGGCCCGTACGCGGGCTGTCGCGCCAAGTACAGATAGACAGAAATCTGTGCAACAATGAAAACTTCCTTCAGGAACATCTTAAGGTATCTAAGAAATGGGCGATAGTGATGGTGAAAATGATGGAAGGTTGGTTATGTTGCTACTAACAGGAGTGGCGATAGTTATAGTGACTGCGGTCGATGTGGTGGCTGTACTGTTATCGGTAATAAATACACGTTGATTGTAATGGAAAAGCATAGGCTTCTGATCGGTAGTTTTCCGTGGTTTCTCCGATCAACACCAGACGAATACCGGAGCAGTACCCTACCAAACGGGCCACAGGACCGCGGGCGATCTGTCCTCCCTCTTCCTTGTTCTATCCTCTCCTCTTACACACACTTACACTAACATGCACACACTACCACATATTCCGGGAGACCGGTCGGGACTTAGAGCTTGACCGACTGGGGCGGTGCCCGCTGGTGGGAGAGTTCCGGTTAGGGGAAACCCCACTAGCCGACGGTAGGTCGATGCCAGATCTCGCCATCCAGCGGGGGAAGATCACCGCCAATTCCCGAGAAAAAAAAACATGAACTACACTCACGGGACTAATGACCAAAGCAGTGTAAAGTGTATTTTTTGATCAAACATTCAATCTATGCATGATGAACAGAGAAGTAAAGATTGACCGCCCGGAAACACGAAAAAAAATCAATCAATCAATCATAGGTATATGTTGATGACAGTAATGGAAAATTATTTCACTAAATTAGGTCACTAAACTGTAAAGTGTATTTTTTGATCAAACATTCAATCTATGCATGATGAACAGAGAAGTAAAGAAGTGTGTTTGAAGATACAATAAAGACAGGTAGCTACTTGAATTTAGGGGAGTAGATACTTGGCTCTCCGGGAGACACCGTGACCTGGACGGAGTTGACGTTTCGACTGACAAACTACAACCTTCCTCAGAGCAAAATATTCGGAAATGGTGTAAGAAAGACACGCAACAACTTTGGAACCATGTCTAAGACGCGGTATCTTCCAGGCAGCCAAGTATCTATTGACTCCGTCTGACGAAGTACATGCTTTTATTTTAGCGAAATGTCCTCACTATGATAGTTGGCGAGAAAGGGTTGGTTTGAAGACAACAAGCAAAAAGAAGGCAAAACATGGACGTGTGGCTGAGTATGAAGGGTATTCGATGTAAGGAGCAAGACATATTTCGTAAATGTATTGTAATCTGGAAACCAGGGAAATGGAACCATTTGTGATGTAGGCGAGATCTATGGAGATAAAGGAGATGAGAAACAGCGCCGTGAATTCTTTTAACGAATTATGCATATATTCTGTGGCGTGTCAGGAAATGAGAATGTTAAAGTGATGTGATGCGATAGGATGTGATGGAATGAGTTTGAAATGGAATTCAAAACTAAGAAAATGAAAACATAATTCAGACGGTAACTGGAAAGATCGCACATAAGTGACATTCGCAGATATTAAGATCTTAGCCAAGTCTATGAAACACAGATGTTTGCTGGTCAATGATAAGTAACAGTTCCAATAGAGAGAATTGAATTGTATTGTTCAGCTGAAACTAAAGAGATGTGTCTACAATGACAAAGTCCAGATCATGCCGTGATATATGTTGTAATACAATTTTTAATTAAATAATTTTCTTATACGGGGATTGGTACTTAAGAAGAGCGTTTTGACATCAATTAGACACAAAGAATTTAGGGTTAGGTTAAGAGCGGAGCCATTCCGCCTGGAGTCCTCAATTTCAATTTTCGGATTAATTTTTGGGTACAAAAACGAATAGGTTTATCATGGCGGCACAGTTTTAGTGAACGGGGTTATGGTAACGAAAGCGTTGTTGGTGATATTTGATGCTGATGATAGAAGGGTGTAATAAATTTACAGCGATGATGATAATGACGAAACTATTGTGAACCGTGGCATTTGTAACGCTAGTGACTGCAAAAACAGCGGCCGATAGCCGCTGCGTCATTAATTAGATAACAATTCGTCTGAACTGGAATGCCAAACGTCTGCCATCTGACATGTCATTACACTACGGAAATATCATGGTACGTTACGGTATGTTGGCTAAACTGCATTTGCCCCTCCAACACCCTGACTACCGAAAACGAACGCGAGTCTCTGATTTCACGGTGATTTCACGGTCCCCTTTGCTTGAGGCTTGCAGCCACATATACAAATGGGTGAATGATTTGGATGGGTAGATCATTATGAAAATATAAGAGTGACAGCACATTGATGATGGAACAACGATTGCACGAGAGGCCACGGAAACTGGCGAACCCCGAGAAAGCCTTCCGCAAACCTGATTTCTACTATGTAATTCGACATGCAACGACCGGGATTTGACCCTTGTCTCAACGGTGGATGGCGAGTAGTCTGACCGATAAAACGCGGGTTGCTTGTCACGGAAGCCTAAGACTTCAGTGCAACTGCCGTTAGTAGAAGGGTAGATGTGTTGGAATTGACAATGTCTTCAGCGTTCGTAGAGGCGTTTCAGGAGATGGTCGCAGAGCGTACGAAGGCTTAGAGAAAGCGGTTCAAGGCGGGCAGCGCCGTGGCCGTGGGGTACCCGGCGACCGGAACGCTGTCGGAATGCGGCGGCCGCGTAGGTGCCGGGGCCGCGCCGTCACAATTAACCGAATGGAACGACCCGGCTGGCTCCCCGGCCGTGGCGGGGAGGAAGTATTGGCCGCCTTCATTGCGCACCCGTGAATAGGGCCAGCGGTGATGGTGGAGACAATGTGGTAGTGGCGTCAGTAGCAAAAGCGGTGGAGGTGACGGAAAAGGTGACGGTGACGGTGAGGTTAGCGACGGCGATATAAGTGGCAATGGTGGTGGTAGTGAGTGGCGTGCGGTGGCAGTGGCGGTGGCGTGGCGCAGTGGCGGTGGCAGTGGCGGTGGCGGTGGCAGTGGCGGTGGCAGTGGCGTGGAGTGGGGTGGTGATGGCGGTGCAGCGGTGGCGGGCTGGCGGAGTCGGTGGTTGTGGCGATAGCAGAGGTGGTGGTGGTGGTGCAGATGGTGGCGGTGGAGGTAACAATGGTGGTGGTGGTGGTGCTATAGGTTGGGTGGTGGAGGTGGCGATGTCGCTGGTGGAGGCGGTGGCAGTGGAGGTGATGTAATCCATTAATTCGAGACCACTTGCGCTTCCTTCGTAACTTGTGTTCTTCGAATGCTAGGATAAATTACTACAAGGCTAGGAATGAAATCAAAGCTGGATCCTTCAAAACCTTTAATATCGTAGCCGTTCATTGACCATTAAAATTCTTCGATTTGTTAAAAAGTCATGAGTGCTGGAAAAAATTCCCAACGTTCAAAATGAAAAACATCTTCCATCTTTCCTTCTTTCGGCCCTTGATGCTGTTGGGTAATTATGGAAGAGAAGAAAAGAAAGGGCAACTCAACTGCCGGAGCTGTGCATCAAGGCACTCGCCGGTGGCGCACAGGCTCCACCTGCGGAGCAGAAGCTGCGGAGACAAGCGTCGTCCATGTGGTGGCATGTAGCAGGCGGAACAGGGCGGGGTGAGGTGAGGCGGGTGCTGGGCGAAGAAGCATGGGGGCGGGGAAGGGAGAGTTGGTGGGGAGGGGGGGGGGGGGGGGGGCGGGTTGGGCTGAGGCGGGCTGGACGCGAAAGGGGGGGGGGAGCGGTGGCGGGGGGGGGGGCTGGAGGGGGGGGGGGGGGGGAAAGGACGGGGCGGGAACGAGTTAGGGGGAATAAGAGGGCGGGGGGGGGGGGGGGTGTGCGGAAGAGGCGGGACAGGGTTAGGATCTGGATCTGGTTGCGGTGGCGGGGGCGAGAACAGAGCAACAGCTTGAACGGGAAGAGTGGGAAAGGAAGTAAGCGTGGTGAGGTTGGACCGGGAGGGTGGAGAGTTGGGTGAAGCGGGGGGGGGGCGCAGTAGGGCCCGGATCAACCCGGGGCCTGGGGAGAGGGGTAGGCGTATGGTAGGGGGCGTGGCCGGGGCGGTTCCGCGCTGCCGTCTGTGACCGCCGGTCGCCGCCCCGTGAGACCTCCCCGCCATAAATAACGCAATCGCGCCGGCGCGCACGCAAAGGGAGGGCGCGCGGCAGGGGGCGGTCTGACGGGGGTGGGGCTGGCGACGCAGGTGGTGTGTGGTAGAAAGCTCGCGACGACGCTGGTGGCCGTGGAGACACTTTGTAGGCATTAAGATTGTGTTAAGAGCAAAGAAGGGTCTCTGAAGTTCATATTGCACTGGCGGACGCAGAAGCAGTGGAACCGAGAAAGTCAAAGAATATCTGTTGATGTCTGGTGATCACCTCGATAGAGCGATAGACAGCAATGCGAAGGGGTGATGTTATAAGGCGTCTCAGTGGAAGCGAGGAGAGTTGCAATATACTCGAATACGAAGTAATGAAGTTAGGGTCGAAAGGGGCACGTTTTCTGATAGAATTGCAGTAAGGTAATGGACAGTTAATGGCGAATTCTTTGGTGTTCGGACCGGAGCTACTATTCAAACTAGATGAACCATAAAATGGATTTTCAAATGAGTTTATTATATGGAAAGATATTCCTTTATTGTACTTCTGGAGTGGAACTATTTGTTGTAACGTCGAGACTACGGAGGGAGGACATTTCAGGGAGAGGATGGGATGTAAAGGAGGGAACGACGGGAGAAGGGAGGGGAAACTATGAGAGTGCAACGGCGAACTACAGGGGTAACAAAGATGGCACTGCATATACAGACGTAGGCTGAGGGATGGCGAGGGCAACAGGGAGAGGAAACGAGGCGTCGGGATGTCGCGTAACCAAACAAATGGGGAGAGGAGTTGGGGGAGTGTCAGGGTGATTGTGTGGCAATTCGACAGAACGTTCTCGTAAAAGGAGAGATAATGACAGCAGGGCGGAGTGGGGGAAGAGGTGGAGGGGGGAGGGATTGGGTGGCAGGAAGGTAGGGGAGGGAGGGAGGTTACGTGGGTGGGAGGGAGGCAGGAATGGTGGGTAGGTGGGTGGGGAGGTTAGGGAGGTTAGGAATGAGGCAGGATGGGAGTGAGAGAGGCAGGGCGGGGGAGAGAGGAAGAATGGGTAGGTGGGTGTGAGGGAGGGAGGGATTGGGAGTCACGCACGGGGGGAGGCCGGCAGGGAGGAAGAGTGAGAGGGAAGCCGAATGGTTGGATCGGCCTTTTCCCAGAGCGGGCGCGCAACTGGAACGGGGCCGGCCTGCGTAGCCCGGCGTCGCGCCGGTCCCAATTCAATTTTTCAATTACGTTTTATTGCATACGCAGCTCCGGCTCGGCACGCACTATCTTACATGATGCATGAAGTCTACGTGTCGTTTGCGTACAAATGCCAATTTTCTTTTTAAAAATATTACCCGAGTATCCGACAAAACGAAGCAAAATGTTCTAGAGATGTAAAATGTAATTGCGTTTAATCCGTTCGGAACCTGTTTTGAGTATCTTATTCTTTAGAATTAACGTTATTTTATAATAGATAGATTAATGTATTTAAAGGGCTTCACTCGTTAAACCGACTATATTCGTTGTTTGATATTAAACCCACAATTATCAATTTATTAAACTAGTAGATACACCTTTGTAATGTTATTATCTGTAACTATTAACTCTGAGTGTCTTGTCGAAACAAATGAGTAAAATGCAGGAGACAAAATATATCAATTTACTCATATTTGCTATCAATATCAACAACGTAAACCCACATTCCTTTATTATCTTTCCTTAGAACCTTTCTTTCTTAACATGCAAAGTTTTACCAACTTTACTTCTAACACATACACGAATTTCAAAATGGAGGTAAAAACGTCAGTTCAAATAATAAAGCATACCAATGTTGTTTACTCACTTTTTTACTGCGTAATTTCTTTCTCACGTTTCGTGTTTCGTTGCAAGCACATATTGGTGTGCCATTGTTCTAATTATATTTGGACATGTGGCTCCACAAATGGGACGTGACAGGTAGGGTTATTTGGTTGCAAAGGCTTTAATATAGATGTTGCAGAAAGTGTAACGAATAAAATGGAGGTAGGCGAATATGTTGCGAGAAAGAGCGGATGTAAACAAGTATGGAGTAAATACGTTGAAAATAAATGGGTGGAAGTGAAATCCTGTTAGGGGTACGTACATTTAATTTACACATGCTCTGAAAGAAATCAGTTTTGTCTCTATTTTCTCATTCTAACTAGTGTGCGAACATAACAAAGCGTCTGCAAAACATTACAAAGCGTACGCGAAAACTTTTGCGAAGCATGTAGAAAACATCTTTAGCCCATGGCGAGTTAAAATAATGTATACAGCACGTGCTCGAAATGATTCGCCCACTTGTTACGAAACTTATTATTTCTTTTCCCGTCTTACATTCTCTAGAATAATCGCAAGATCGTGAAGCATCGTGTTGAATGAAATGAAAACTTGTGCAAAAAAATCATAAACGGCAGAAGTAGAGTGCAATGCAGGGAACATCATCATATCTGACAGCGAATCTCTTGAAATTCTCTTACCTTCCAAATCCGACAAGAATTTTCCCAGGACTTTTTGTTGCTAGTATTAAATGCATCATGCATACAACATTACTTTTTAATCAACATAATGGTCGAATCAAGTAAAATACAATTAGATTAACATCTAAAATAATAATTTAATTTTCATTTTTGCAAATTAGGTAAAGATCAGATACTGATGAGCGTAATTCGTCAGTTATATCAAAATTACTTCCTAGGAACTGCTCGTTGCCTTTCGACATTGTCGCGAAACGACCCAACTTAGAAAGAAATACGGAAAGAGCACTGCATACCCAGGAAAGCGGAATCTACAGACGGCACCAGTGAGATTTCCCGCATGCGTGTCAGCTGCATCTCCTTTAACTTACACGCCCACATGGCAAAGGCTGGAAGGGAGGAACGGGCGGGGTGGCGCGGGGGGGCTTTCGCCGCGGGCGACGAGTCAAGCGCTGCCAGACGGCTGCGCGCAGCCGGGACAAAAGCGCAGCGCCCGCCGCACGCGTGTCGTAATTAGGCGGCGACAATGCGATGCGCCGCGCTAAGCGCTGCGCGTCTGTTCGCTCCGCGAGTAATTAGCGCGCGGCGGCGGCGGCAGCGGGAGGAGTGACGGCCGAGGAATAAGCAGAGGTGGTGGCGGCGACGGTGACAGTGGTCGGGGCGGAGATGGAGGCGACGGAGATGGAGGCGGCGGAGATGGAGGCGGCGGAGATGGAGGGGCGGGGATGGGGGGGGGGGGGGGGGGGGGTTGGTGGCTATGGAGTTGGGGGAGTTCGCGGCGATGGTGATATTGGCGGTGGATATGGTGGAGTTGGCGGTGAGGTGACGGTGTGTCAGCACGGTGGCGGGTGGCTGGGGCGTTGTTTGTGGCAGTGGCGGTGTGACAGGGGTAGGTGGAGACTGTACAAAAACTGAAAGTATAACAATATTTGTAACGATAAAGAAACGTGTTCTTGCATTTTGGAGTCGTGACACTGATGGCGGAAGGAGAAGCAGAGCCAAAGGTAACGACTGAGGGATTGAGGCGGAGAAGTGGCAGCAACAGTGGCATGAGGTACGGCGGTGTTTCTTGTAGAATCCCCATTCTACAGTACAGAGGCTATGGTGGTGACGGTGGTGATGGTGGTGGCGGTAGTGGTGGTGGTAGTAGTGGTGGTGCTGGTGGTGGTAGTGGTGGTGGTGGTGGTGGTGGTGGTGGTGGTGGTGGTAATGGTAACGGTGTTGGTGATGATGGCGGCGGCGGCGATGCACCAATAACAACGCTATTACACGAGGTGCAAGCAGCACAGCAGGTATGGGCGGAAATAATAGTGGCGAGAATGAGGAGTGTGGTAGCATTAAGTGCAAAGTAGTCTGCAGATGATATGGTGGCATGTCCAGCAAAATTATGGCTAGTGTTAATGGTATAATAAACAGCTGGATGAGCAGAGGAGACAGCAAGAGGGAAAATGGTTTTCACCACCGATCCCATTTTCAAAGGAAGTGTGTGTGATGGAAGGTGGTAAGCACGCAGAAACGCGGTGTTTCGAATCCCAATTGTCGAGTTAATGCTTATGGTAACAATGGTTACTGGAAAATGGAGAGTATGATGTTGAGGAAGATAAGCAATGTGATTGGTGATGGAGTTGGCAGGGGGAGTTAAAAACGATACAAAGATTACTACCGATACCGAAGACTAAAAACGTAGATTATGTAGATATCGTTGGAACGATGGATCACAAAACTGGGGTGGTGTGAAATGAAGAGCACTCACACGATTTGGTGCGAACTTGCTCGATATAATAGCGAAATGTACGGTGAGAGCAAAGTCGTAGCTTGGCATTCATGAGAAAATGGGCACTTATAGCCAGAGAGCAGATACAAAGAAGAAGAAGCGACGAAGATGGGATTTTGGGGAAATGGAACTGAGGGCATCAGGAGAAAAGTAAGTGAAGGTAAAAGACGGAAAAAGTGAAGGTATTACCTAAGGAGAAATGGAACGAATTAAAGAAAGTGGACGTTACTGCGAATATGCCAGTCAATTAAAATGAGTTCATTATCACTTGGGTGTGACACTATGCTTTCGTTAACAAATCGATATTTCGAACAACTTAGCAATTTGAGAAAGTCCATCAGATAAATGCTTCAACAATTTTTAAAATAATTCCCAATAAGAGCAAATTTGTAATAAGCCATTTCAGCACTGAAGATCGTTAAAAATGTTTTTGCATGGTAAATATATAAATAAGACTAGTCTTCAGGCAGTTAGGAATGTTAATCACATGCAAGAATTATAAAAAAATATTGACCTGAGTTAAGATACTTAGCATATCACATAATCCTGCAAGAACGTAACCTAAAAATTTACCTTTTATCAATAAGAAAATTCACATCCTGTTTATTATCAAAGAAATAACAAAGAAATATTGAGCCTTTCAAGATTTTTCACAAACTTTTGCGATAAGTATAGAATGTTTTGCGATTGCCAAGAATTGATGACACGCACAACGAAAGAGATCATATCCAACCCCAAAGAGAACTGGTGATCAGGCGCGGAGCGACGGTGGCGAGTTCGAGAGGTCGAAAGGCGGCGCCTCGGGATCCGTTGACCGAGCGGACGCGCGCGGCCTCATAAATTGAAACCGATACAGGCGGAAATTGCATAATTCCGTGTTTACCTTTCAAAATTAATTTGCTAGCCGAGGCATTGCGGAAAAAAACACAACCTCCCAGCGCCTGCCCGCGGGCCGAACTGTTTGCTTAACTTTGGCGCACGCGTGTACACAGTCACAAACACATTTGCACTTGACTCAACTCGCAAGCGCGCTCGGCCCGCGCCAGGCATAGTTCTCGCAACCGCTCCCGCGCGTCGACAGGGCAGCGCGCTGACTTACCGGCTGGAGGGAACTCGTAGAAGTAGGCGGAACGAGGACTCAGGCAGCTGAAACAGGGGAACGAGCGTATCAGAAGAGACAAACAGCACATTTAAAAAAAATCCTGTAAGCAATGATTTGATTTTACTCTAAAGATGATTTCTACAAATTTTTATTGCGTTCACAACAATGAAACTGTATATTGAAACTATATCTACTAATATATATACTGAAACAGGAGAACGAGCGTATCAGAAGAGAAAACAGCACATTTAAAAAAAATTCCTTTAAGCAATGATTTGGTTTTACTCTAAAAGATTATTTCTACCAAGCTTTATTGACGTTCACAATGGAACTATATATACCTTCGCAAGAAACGATATAAGCACTACAATTTTACGCAAACAATTTTGATGCAATAAAGTGTCAGAAAGAACCAATGAAAAGTTATGTCCAACCCACTGGACGCCGGATTTGAAAGGATTTAGATAATTACGTTGAATCCCACTTTTGAATAATATATTTGCGTAAATTTTAAATCACTTACATTGAAATGTATTTACTTGTGGTTGAGTATCACCATCTTGAAAACTGAACAATTTATTATTCAATTAATGAGATGTATTCTAAATGTCATAATGACACAGGCTTAGTTTCTTTTCTTACTGAAGAGTTTCTCAAAACAAACTTCTAGGGCCTGTAGGAAGATGTTTCCGAATAAATTTTACTAACTCCTTGGGGATGTAGAGAAGTGGAAAATGATCGCTTTTGCCAATAAACATACAGTAAGACATTTACAATTTAGGAGTTGCACGATCTATTTGCCACTGAATGATAAGCAAACTCGTATGCACATGTGTTCTGCAGGTGCATTAACTTCAACTTGACCTCAAGAAGACCTGATGCTCCTGGCGTCAGACCTGCAAAACACCTGTGTAAAAGCAGGTTCTTAACACTCAGAGGCAAATGTCACGCGTGTAACTCCGCTATATGAAATTTACTACTGTATCTCCATTGGGAAAAAGTGATCATTTTTTATACCTTCTCCCCGAATTTTGAGACATGAGCAGATTATCGCAAGTATTTGTGAAACTTGCATTCATTATACCTATATTTATTAAAATGAAAGTGTACAATACTAGATTGTATGCGATTAAACTTTATGTGGTAACTTAACTTCTTATCTGGTATCTGAAACCTTATCTGGTACGTAGAACGGGCTTTAAAGGAGTGCCAATATTTTATTGAAAAGAAACATTGTTCACCCTCAGCAATTCAATAATAGAATTCTATGCATTCCCGACGTGTTACTGGAAAAGCAAGACTATAAGGAGTTTCATGTCTTAAAATGTTGACATCACTTGAGGAATAATGATGTATTTGCAACTGCTGTTCTCTATTCTCAAACTTTGTATTATTACTAGCTTTTGTGGCAGATTAATGAATATATAACGAACATTTTAAGTAGAATAGAAAGATCAAGAAATGTTTTACTCAAAGAATATCTTGAAATTTTACTCATAAACATCTTAAAATTGGGGGCATAAAACAATTTAACGCTTGATAAATATTTCAGGGCAAAAGTAAAGCAGTGATATTTAGCTGAAACATTTTAATGAATACAACATTAGAATTACTATTGGAAATATTAATTTTTTACATTGATAAATTTAGTAATAAGCAATTTTGAAGTTTAATTAAATTCACTGGCAATCAATAAATCAACATTGCTCTGCGAAACGGTAATAAAAATGATTTAATTACATTGCTGAAAAACAATGAGTTAGTAGATTACATACGGGGAAATTGCCAAATGCAGATTTTTTTTAATAACAAGAAACCGGAGTTGACGGTAACGATGCAATTTTCATACACATTACACTTACAGCCCTTTAATCTGTCGTTATTCATTATATGAAAAAAATCTGGCAGTTACGATTTTTTTATTGCTACACATATATTTTTAATACATGGAAATACCGTTGAAAGAATATTATCTAACATTTCTGAGTTCAATATCCATATTTCTTTCTAATTATCTCTGCGAAATTATTCATTTTGATAAGGTGCTAATTGTACCATCGCGCCCTTTTTGAATAATTTCCATAGGCTAGCTTACGCCTCAAATTTTAAGTATTTTATTGCAACAAGCACTATTAAACCCTTCGGGTTGGTATCTGAAAGGAAGATAATGACAACTTCCATGGTTGAAATAAAATGTTGGGTTATGAGACCGCCACGTCAGAATGCAATTTGCAACGTCTTCGAATGGCCCCATGAAAATTCTGAGGGAATTTTGAACGAATACGCGGAATGATATATCAAATACGCTATAATATATCTATAAAGAAATAGAATTATATATATATATATATATATATATATATATATATATATATATATAAATGAAATAATTGGTTGCATTGTTCCGCCTATTCTCTTACTGCGCATACCAACTAAATTTTCATAGTGTCTCACTACTTTCACACAGCTGGAGACAAACGACAGGAAGGCTCTAAGGAAGAGGCCATTCGCCATTAAATATTTGCTGTTCACGTTTTGCTTTATGGAACAGAAACGTTTTTGATATTCTCAGTACGTACAAAACTTCTGTATAGTAAATTTGTACTATATACTGTTGTACGTCGTTGTAGTATTTGTAAAGACTTTTTGTTAAAGTATTTCATTTAATGCAGTGCTATACGATAATCATTTATTTGCTGTTCTTGAGCAGTGTGCGTGCTACAATAGTAGCACCATTTTGGGAAAACCATTTTGTGAGGTTTAATTGAGCATCGTTTTGCCTCTTCAGGTCTGTAGAAACTAATTTTGGAATTTTAAAGTACGAATTTGAACCACACCAACGTCATAAATACGAAATTGACAGATGTTCGATAAAATCCCACACGCGAATACGCATGGAACTGGGCAACGGAGGGTTAAACGACACAGTCTGTCGTCGGGGCGAGAGAGGGAAGGCCTCCACGTGGCGCCCCGCATCCTCAGAAGCCGGCGCAGGTGTCGAGAGAAACGGCACGGCGCGCCGTGGGGGTCAAGCGGCTAGAGGGCGGGGCCGCGGGGGCGAGGGGCGGAGGGCGAGGGCGCCGGGTCGGAGGGCAAACATCTGCTCTCGCTGCAGGGCGCGGGGTCGGCCGAGGGCTCCGGCGAGGCACCGGCGACGGAAGCGGGGAAGAGGAGGCGTGGCGCGGGGGCACGAGCGGTGGCGGTGAGGCGTACGAGGAAAAGGGAGGCGTGAGAGGCTCCAACGAGGAGGAGAGGGAGAACGTGGGTAGGACCATTACGGAAAGCCAAACGAGAGAAACAAAGGCAGAAATGGCGCAAGTGGGATGAGTATTAACGTGGTGGAAATGATAAAGCAAGAGGCAGTGAGGATGGCGAATATTACACAGTGACTAACTGGGGTGACAAATGCGAGGTCGGAGAAGTAATCTGCGTTCAGACGCGAATGCAATGGTGAAGGTAGTGGAGATGAGGCTGTTGGCGGCTTCGAGTGAAAGACGGTGAAGGACTGTGATGGCGAGGGCAACAAAAAGAGGGAAGGCGGGCAAAGCCGTGGATGTGCGGACAAGTCAGCGGCTGCCGGAGTGTCAGCGTTGATGAGGCGTGAAACGGAAGGCGAGAGAGGGTATAAGGGAGAGGTATGTGGGGGGGGTAAAGTGGCGGGGGAAGGGGCGTGGGAGAGGGGGTGAGAGGTAGAAGGTAAAGGGGGGGGGATAGAAGCGGTAGTGGTATGTGTAGAAGTGGTAGGAGTGGGTGCGGAAGTGGTAAAAGTAGGCGGAGAAGTGGTGAGAGTGCATGCGGAAGTGGTGAGGTGAGCGCAAAAGTGACGGGAGTGGGTGTGGGGTGGGTGCAGAAATGGCGGTGGTCGGCGCTGAAATGGTAAAGACGGTGCTGAAGTGAAAGCGGCTGTGGAGGGTACGCGGTGACGATGGTGAGCACAGAAGTGACAAAGTTGCAGGTAGGATTGAGAGTGGTGAGGGGGCAGGAACGGGAGGGGCGGGGAGGGAGGCGCACGGGCGTTGAAAGTGGGCAAGCGAGAGCGCAGAGGGCGGGGCGATAGACGACAGTGGCAGGGGCGGAAGTGAATCCAGCGCGGCCGACGGCCACAATTAGCGGCGTGCGGGGTCGCCAGCTGTGACGCCGCAGCGACCGCTCAAACACAGGGCGCTGAGGCTGATAAGTGTGGGTTCGATGCGGCGCCGGCTTAGCAGGCGAGTCACTGGCCGCCGCTCTCTCGGCCGCTCAGAGCGGAGGCTTTGAAGCGGACAATGCGCCAGCGGCCGCCAGTCCGCCGCGCGATATTCAGGCGAGTAATGAGGTGTCGGCGGTTAATTTCATCATTCACGGTAATTGACGCAAATACCGCATACGCCTGCATCTTTTCCCTCCAAACTAAATCACTAATAAGCAAATTAACTCAGTAAACAAAGTAAAAGAATTGAACCAAATGCTTAGCGATATTATTAGAAATAATTCTGTAATAGTCTTTAAAATATGTAAATAATAAAATACATTTCGGATCTTTTTTCTGTTTTCGGTATTCCAACAGACGTTTTGTTGTCTTGAATTTCCTACTACATTTATAGGTATACTGTACAAATATTTGTAACTATAATTGAATTATAATGAATATTATGATATTTTTAAGTTTGTAGAGGCATCGCCATTTTTATGGTCATTATTTGACCATTGCAGAGACATTTATAAAATCGCTTATTAATTTCTATAAAAGAGAAACCATTATAGAAAAAGAATATTGCATGGTGTTTTTTGTTAGATAACTTTGTATTTAATTTTTCCATATTTTTCACTCTAGGAACCTAGTAGAAACAATTTGAGATGGCATATTGAATAGAAAGAAAAAATATTTCTCCTAATTTGAAGCTGAGGGAACGAATACCACCACTAAACATGAAACTTTACTCAGTACTGGTGGGGGACTCCTACCCCGACCACGCAACTGACGAATTATTCTGCCCCCGCTGATCTGGACAGGAAGCAAGAAAGAAGAAAACATTTTACTGCTGCAGAAAGAAACAGTAAAATCTAAGGGAGGCCTCCACACCGGAGAGCTGTGCCGGTCGAAGATACGCAAAACGAGAGTGCTCGATGCACACACACACACAAACACACACACACACACACACACACACACACACAGGTGCGCGTTCAAACAAACACAAAAACACACAGGTGCGCGTTGCACTCAACAGCACACAAAACAGCAACTTCCGGCCGCACTTCCCACGCGCGCTGCCATCAAACAGAACATTTAAATACCTAAGCGGAAGCGGCGGACCGCCCTTTATGAGCCGGAAAGCTACCCACTGAGTTAGCTCCGCCCATTTAACGCGTTTGCACTCGTATAATTCTAATTTCTTCCTTCTCTATGTGCGCTGTGAACGTCAATAAACAGACATGAGTTAGTCAAAGTACATTTTTGGATTATCGTAAAACAACTATAAATTATCATACGCCTCATTTTGCATGAAATGCTGCAATTCTGCCAACCAGATTTTAGATTTTCCGAAAATTTGTATATTTTTGGAAGTGGTGAGATATAAATGTTTTCAGGAAGGAATAAATATCAAAGACAATGTCATCATAGGAATAGTTTACTACGAAAAGATTTTTTGCTACACTGCAACCATATTCAAAGCAAGTATTTTTGCGTGGGTGTAGCTGTCATATCAAGACGACCTGCCAGAAATGAAGTTTTCTGTAAAAATGATTCTTGTTCTGAAACTATTTGCTTACATTCTTATGTCTGTATGAAAGTTTTCATATATATACAGTATGTTTAAAATTGGCAGTGAATTTCAAATTTTGGGGTTTTGGAAATCATTCCAGTCACTATTTTGATTTTTATATTGCCATAAAAGGTAGGTAAAATAAGGGAAGAAATTAATTAAACACTAAATTCAGCACGTGCTTTTTATTACAAAGATGGAAAAAAATCTTCTTCCTGTGGTATTGGCTCATATTTGTCCATGAAACCAGTGTTAACGGATCAAACTTGAGTCGCGTTACAATGTCCGTTTTTCTTTGTTACCGCCCGGACTCGCGCAGATAAAAATAAAGTAAGGCCTTTATTATTCCTTTCTTAAAAAGTGCCATTTCACTTTTTCTACATTTCCAGATGCTAGAAGCCCGCTCTGGAAAAAGGAAGCAGCACATTGATCTGCGTGCGCTATATAATTGCGTAGCATTGAAAACGCTGATGAAGAATAGCACTGCTACTTTGTAAGTGATTAAAAAAAGGAAAAAATGAGTTAATGAGTGACAATGGAATGAATAAATGAAGGAATGAATGAAGGAAAGAAGAAAGAATAGAATAATGAAGATTATAACAATGTTGATAAATTATTTTCAGAGTAAAATAAGTCGGGAAGTTAACAAAGCCATAAAAATATCAGTTAAAATTAAGACATACTATCACGATCATATTTAATGACATGTTTTAAGTTTAAATTTTAAATATATAATTCACATTTTTCTCTTCAAAGTTTGCATTTTTGGACGCTGATCATTCGTCATTGAGTTCACGAATCTGTGAAGGAAGGTGTTAGAGGCGAGATGTGTGAACGCAACCCGCAACACACGCGTGTGCAGCTAGGCACCGGATTGACGTCACGCCACGGGGCAGACAACACAGACTTTTCGATTTTACCCACAAATTCATCTACGGATACCGTAACAACTAAAACATCGAAGCCCAAATAATTCACTGAAACAAATTACCTTTAGGGTAAAGTTGATTTAGTCAATTTAAGTTTCCTAGAAAGATAATTGACTGAAAATAATTTCGAAGGGATATGAATTGATATTATTGATAATGGATAAGGGATATGAATTTGATTTATTATTCGCTCTTAACCCAAAAAAGTTGATGGGAGAGTAGAAATATTTCGTTTGTACCAATGCTATTTATTTTTATTTCGTTATTGCTTCCTAATTTTTACTGTAAGTATAACGAAAATGTATCCTTAACGCAATCAATTTATTTAAAATGTTAAACATTTTAATTGCGAAACTGAGCATTCAGCTCAGTTTCCTTACAACTTGTTTTATTACATTAATTCTTTATTATATGAGTATTTTCATGATTAAATATTAAACTGATGTTCAAGGCTTCCACGACCAGAATCTGTCATTGCTCTCGGCAATAGGTGGCAGCGTCGAAGGTTGTGCTACGAATATTTCGACCATCATATAGCAGCCTTCTTCAAGGGTAGATAAAAAGCACGAATGCACTCCAGCTCTCAAGAAAACCTCTACAACACTACCATCACTAGGGTATGGATTTTAATGAATTCCCATTTTTCTTTGTATTTAATCAATGCTTTTTAGTACACACATTAATTTTATGTTACGACAAAAAGAAATGACCCATTTTTATACGACATTTGTTTTTGTATTTTTCTTAGATTCCGACTAATATGTCTTTTTTTACTTTTTCTGTCATTTTTAAAGCATTCTTTGCTGATCTCTTCGATTTTAATATCATTTAACAGTACTAGCTTCAAATAATATTAACGATGTGCCACAAATGTTCCCCACAAAATTCCCGAGTAGCCTATTCGATTTCTTCGATTAGAAATTGTAATGCCAGCTCTTGTTTAGTACGTAATCTAAGACTCCTCTGACGCCTATCAGCGCCATTGACGGTTCGGCCGATTTCGGGATAACTAAAGACAGAAATTTCCTGATAAAGAACAGGTCAAACCAAAAGTTTGCTAGATGAGTTCATCTTAATGAAAGGAAGAAGCCTCGATTACATTAGTAACATATCCAACAATTTTCATAGTTCATCTTGGGTGAAGTTTTTTTTTAAACCTGCCCTCTATCCAGAGTATGGCCTATGACACTATTGAAGGTGTTGAGAACTTGCTTCTTTTCGAAAATACAATATTCTTGCAAAAATTACAATTACATTTCAAGAAGGAACGACATAATTTATTGACTTCTGAAGAACAGAAAAAGTGTGCCTCTCGAAAAATCGAGAGATAGCAATGTTTCAGAAAGTTTAACACTACATTTCAATAAAATTCAAAATCTAAGTAATGTTTTTATTAACCTTTTGGTTTATGACCGTCTAAAATAAAACTGACAAAAATCTAATATTAGTTAGTTAATGCCTTATTTTACGTGGCGAGTCTCGGGCCATCAGGCCTGCCCTTCCGTCTAACCACGCAAATTTTGCTACGCACCTTTCACCACCTAGCAGAGAAAGGAGGTAGGCGACGAAATAGGCGGAACTAAATTTTTCTCAGAGGCTTCTTTTAGGCTTGATGATCTTTTACATGCAGTAAATCTACTACATGGGACAGCCGGCTTTACTTCCTCCGAAGGAAGGCGCGTACGAAGGATTTTTCGCCCTTAAAATCAACGGCTTCGATCGGGTGCAAACTCGGGTACAACAGTCCGATACGCTAACCGTTACACCACCGAATCCACTCAACCCAAACCCAATTAATTAAAACCCAAAGCCAGAAGATAGTGGAACATGAGTATGTTTGGTGGTGGGAGCTCACCTGCCGCCTCCGGCCGCGCTGGCGGTCTGCGCCTGCTGCAGCAGCTGCGCCTGCTGCGCGCGGCGCTGCGCCTGCGCGATGTGGCGGCCGAAGACGCCGTAGCCGAAGCCGTAGATCTCGTCCTCCTCCTTGTCGCTGAGGCAGCTGCTGGGCGAGTACTTGCCCGGCACGTACAGCGGCTGCGACTGCGAGCTCGTCAGCCCCGCGCCCTGCGCACGCCCGCAACACACACACTCAGCAACAACGCCGCCAACTACACGGCGTCAAGTAGGGATGGGGGTGAGGAACGGAGGCAAGGTAAGAGACCATCTGAATGCAGTAGAGTTACGGTAATCCGAGCTCTGCCAATCCGAGCGGCGCGCCGCAATAGACGGCCTCTCGTCGGAAGCGTTGCTAGAGGTTCTCGCGCAAGCAATTGTGCGGAACCGTACCGTCAACTATTTTGTCAATCGGTGTGGTCGCCTCTGAAAAGAGGCGGGCCAAAGTCGATCGCCGTAAAGGGGCCCTCGGTCAAATGCTTTTTCCTCCTTTAAAGCAACGGAGAAATTTTTCCGAATCGGCTACCCGGATACGAACTGGCAGTCACTAGGTAGTAGAAACCCGGTTCCACGTGCCTAGGGATGGTAACGGCGTGAGAACGGCGCACCGGCAAAGTAGGTGGACACAATAGATCGATCATTGAGAGCCTACACCGGAGGCGCAATCCTCGGGTGGTCGGATGTGGGCCGGCCGCATGGGCGGCCATAAGTCGGGGACTTAAAGACCGTTCTATACGCAAAACTAGTTCTAAGGCTCTAGAATTAAGAATGAAATATTATTTTAAGAATGTGAATATATAAGTAAGACGCCTTACGCGTCAATCGAATGTTTTAAATGTATCCGGCTATGAAGCGGAAGCTGAGAGGATAGAGGCTAAAGCCCAAGGTGCCTTCAGTGGAAGCAACTAGCTAGAAGTGTAGCATACTAAGGAAGAATAAAGATCCCTCCCACATTCGAATCCGAGCGGCGATCATTTACAGCCAACGAGATGGCTCACGACGGGTTGGCAACACTTCATTGAAAATCACGTGTGTGGCAATCGGTGCCGGTGCCAGTGCCAGTCAGCATGCGGCATTTTGTGACCGGTTCACGCTCATTTCTTTTCTTCATAGCCCATTGTGTTACTACAATAGGCTTTCTGTGATTTGAAATTTTATACACGAATGTATGCACCTGTACCTTTAATAGATTTGCACATTAAATTTGGCTTCGTTTTTCATTGTAGTTGAAAATTCTGTTCGGTATTTTCCTTTCTTTCGTGTAATTCGAGTTTTTGTAAAATGAGGTACAATCAGCTCCAGTTACCTCCGATTATCGCAGCTGTATTGTATTAACTTACGGGATCATTTGAAATGATGGGAGAAAATTCACTGGGATGGGGTTATAGGCGAAAAACTACGTCTCATTGATAATCTCCTTAGGATGTGAATTTCGCTTCCTCATACATCTGAAAGTTTTAGCATGTTTTTTAATTCACTTATAATAAACCGAAAGGCTTGGGCAGTAACAATATATCTCTAGGCAAAGCAGGTCTTCCGCTATTCCTGAAAGTTAATTTTCGTTGGGGTGTGTCTCATTTTGTTACTATTCAAGCCCTTCATAAATACGAACAAGGGATAATAAATTGGTAGCCACACTTTTACCAAATTGAGATATTAACATTTACGAGTAGTGGAGGTCTCGCTGTTGCTCACCTGGCTAATCTTGACACTCCCCAAATCTTTCAATTAATTATTCAGTATCCCTTAGTATTTATTTATCATATAGTTGAATAAGATTTTAATTGAAAATACTTTTTTTATTTGCACTAAATCTAAAAATCTTCTGTACACATTCCATGAACACTTAAGTGTTCGACTTGACATTAAGACTTCATATAGAAATTTGTTTGAAAAAAAAATTGAAAAATAATTCTGGAAAATTATCAACTAATTAACATCATGCATAGGTTGTCTTAACAAAATTTAATTTAAGAAACGAAGGTACCGTGTACTGCTACAATTTCAAAGGGGTCAAATTTATCGAATGCAGCAATGTATTCGACGAAAAATCGGATAAAGGGCAATTCTCGAAAATGCACAGCGTCGAATGCAGCTGCTCTATAAAAAGAGCGATCAAATCGCCCTGTGGCTCCCAAATTTGTATCTGTCGAATTATAAGCTAACGCAAAAACGCCGCATGCAACGCTCAGTAATTGAACCCGCTTTGCAACGCAGATGAAACAAGAATAATCAAATCAACTTAGCAAGTTATCTGACGACCTGTCTGTGTCGTTTCCATAGTCCATTTGTGACGCTAGACGCGAAAAGTGCACCAACAAAAAATAAATTTTAAAAAGAATCTCAATTAGGGAATTTGGAGTCCAATTAAAAGTTCCAAGATTTTCCAATTAAAAGTTCTTGCAAAATGACAGATACATATATTCATCAATTTAAGAACCCGTGAAAAAAAGCCATCCCAGATTATCTTTTTTTCCACAAGGGAAACCATTTATTATTTTTTCTTTATCACTCTTCACATTTTGAAGTATTTACGTTTTTAATGCTTGACCATTCAAAATATCGTTAAAATTTCAGAATATCAGAGGTATCAGCCACAATTAGTACGCAATATAAATTTACTACGCAGAAAATTTAGCCATACACATGTTTCGGGATTTTTTCCCACGTAGCTCTACAGCGGCCCTACAATATTAAAATTGAATTAACAAATTAAATCATGAATAACTAAATAAATTTTTGTAAGTATTTAATTTTAATTCCTGATGGGAAAAATTTCTCGAAAAAAGTTCTGGCTAAATTTTCTACCTTGTAAATTTATATTGCCTACTAATTGTGGTTGATACCAGTCATATCCTTAAATTTTAATCATGGACTACCACACAATCTCTACTGCCACTCCAAAATTTATTCAAAATATCGTTAATTAAGGGTATGAAGAGTACATTTTCATTCAGTTTGAATTTAATTTAAATCGAGTTATACACGTACAAAAATTACGCAATTTAAAGAAATGAATAGGTTATCCAGGTCATTCGGTTATTTATTTTAGAAGAATTACACAGAAATAATTAGTAAAAATATCTGCAGATAAAATTCATGGAAGCATGTAAACTGCATTGTTTTATGTGACAAAATACTGACTTTTGTTAAATTTCATATATTCCTAGCATCTTATTTTCACATGGAGAGATGTATTTTTAATGACGTTGTAAGTAAGTAAGTAAGTAAGTAAGTAAGTAAGTAATAATAATAATAATAATAATAATAATAATAATAATAATAATTTAGGATGATATGTTATCTGATTATTATTATTATTATTATTATTATTATTATTATTATTATTATTATAACTTGAGGGCATGGGAATATATCCGAAGTGAGCAGTGCGTGCGATCGCGTGCGTACCTGCGGGCCGGCGGTGGTGTTGGCGAAGTCGCCGGGGGAGCCCGCGGGCGCCAGCACGCGCATGCGCGGGCTCATCTCCGCCCACTCGCGTCGCCGCAGCTCCTCCAGGTGGTCGAGCACGTCGCCGTAGTGCGTGCGGAAGAGGTCGGCGTAGCGCGACGCCAGCCCCTCCAGGTAGCCGCGCTCGCCCGTCTGCCAACAGAGAGCGCCCACTTTCATTTAGACTATGTTCAACCAATATATACAATATATATATTATATATATATATATACATACATATACATACACACACATACACGTATACAATATAAATACATATACAATATATTTTCGCCCTTTTCGAATTTATATCCCAATATATATATTGGGATACACACACACAAACGTTGGTGTCACACACACACACACACAAAATATGTTCTGAAAGTTCCATGCGCTATTGTTTGATTTGTACACCCATGTGAACGATTTTATCAGTTTTGTTGATGTATGTATCCTTTAATATGTTGTTGAAAACACACGAGAAGTTTCGGTCTCGTTTCTGACCTTACGCAGCGTTACATTGAACAAAAAACAAGCGAATAGATAACAAATGAAGAGATAACATACAAGCACTTATACATTCATTATTATATATTATCATTATCTTCACACTTGACCTGAAAATGTTATTATTAATTAATGTACACAATTGGCCACAATTGAATTATCAATAGAATGACACTGTGTTAATTTTAGGTGTGCGTAGTTGCAATCGTCATAGACATCACAACATGTACTTAGTTACGAAGCGTAGTAATGCAGTTATACATTTACGTACAAAACAGCCAAAGAGCGAAATAATCCGTACTAGAAGTTTGAATAATAGGAGAAGTTTTTGAATACATATTGAGTAATAACTGAGACCAAAGTTCCTCTGTAGGAAATACTATTTTCGTGCGCAGTGATTATAGTATTACGAAACATTACTTACAAACTAGCATGAAGCTTCAGTACGTCATGATGTCACAACAATTTGTACTCTGAAAAAGTTCCGTGAAACGAATATAGTCCTTTTAAACTAATTTCAATGCAGATGTGATTAGGCTGGCCAAACAACATCGAAAGCACGAACTTTCTTTTCCGCATCAGAAAATACGAGTTACGAAAGTAGTACAAATTACAACCAAGCGACATCGACTCAGAAATCAAGTTAATAGAAAACTCAAACTCCGCCTTCATTTAAGAGACCGAAGAAGACAAGAGAGAAAATGACAAAAGATGGAGTGAAGTTCATAACGAAAAACTATCCATGGCGCCGAACTTATTTTGAATTATATTCTAAATAGTTATATTGTACAGAGTTCACGGCATTAGAGTATGACAGGGATGTGTAAATAGTTATGTCAGAGAGTTACTCTCGGGTTGTAAGCACATTATCTTAAGTAAAGATCCGTAAATTTCTCTATATCGTTTAAGTTTCTGAAAATTATATATACAGGAAGTCAATCGGTTTTATTACTAAACAATGTTATGAGTGTCACCTGACAACGATTTTACATTGTCCTAAAAATTAAATAAAAATGCAAGCTCTTATATTAAAACATGAGATATTGGTAAGGTATACATTTTAGCTTCAAAACGCAATTTCATTAATTATCGTAATTCGTCATCCAGCAATAACGAACAATCCATTTCCCGCTCAGCATTAACTTAAAAACCAAATTCTCAGAAAGAACGCCAAATTCTACTAACGATTCCTTCGAGAGACGACAATCATCTCGCAAGGCCCCCGCGCGTCTGGCGAATAGGACCGTCGACCTCTCGCACGCGTCATTTATCTCGCATATCGATCACGTCAGAAGCACGGTCGTTCCAAGATCATTGGACGCGGCGCGGAGCGGTGCAGAGCAGAGCGGAGCGGAGCAGTGCGGAGGCATGCCCGACGTCTGGAGTGGGGTAATGAGCGAGCCGACACGTCTGGCCGTTTACGAGGGTAATGGACGTGGCGGCGAGCCAACGGGCCGAGCCGAGGGGTGGCACGGACGCTGCCAGAGCCCGCTCGAGGCTCCCGACCTCGCGGAAACATAAAGAGCAAAGCCGCACTCCACCAGCCGAACCAACTTCTCGCGTAGATCCAGCGTTTGCAGCGGGTAACTCATGTAAATGCTGGTTGGGAAAGCGAAAGCAAAGTCGTAAAATTTTCTAATAGCTTTTCTTCTCGACGAATTGGCTTAGTGAATGCGCTAGAATGCGAGACTAGATTGGTAATTTCTCTTTTAGTACCTCGTAGTTGGGCAGCAGAAACAAGGTGTGCAGACCCTTTAATCAATTCAGGTCAAATGACAGAGTTAATCACGGCCACTATAAATGTTTTACTGACCACGATGACGTCTATAGTTTAATCTCAACATCGTATTTTCAACCTCACCTCATCACTATTTTCAAAGTTCATGATTCATTAACAGAATTTTCTGACAAGAAAAAAAATTGTAGAAAAGATTTCTGGGAGTAGAAAATGATTTGACCGTACATTCGATTTCGGCTCTTTTATGTATTCACTCCAATGAAGATGCTGAAAAACTGGAATTATTTATTTACGAAGGTCGTAAAATTAGTCTTCTAGAGTTCGTGGATTCCAAAGTATGAGGTGATGTTCAAGTAGATTCACTCCATTTAAAAAGCAAACATTAGAAGTTTAACGTACAGCATAAATTAGAGGAACACAATGAAATGTGCTAATTTCATTTACAATACGAACAGTGTTCGTCTTTGTGCATTTACGGAACGTTCATCGCATCACTAATCGTAATGTGTTGAAATTTCATGGTACAAAATCTTAGCAAACATTAGAAGTTTAACGTACAGCATAAATTAGAGGAACACAATGAAATGTGCTAATGTACATGAAAGGAATCTTTAATTAATGAGCTATTGTAAAAAATCGGGTAAGGCGTTTTTTAAAAAAAATTGTGATTACAAAGTTTAAAATTCTGTTATTATAATTCAGCTCGAATATAATGGACTATGAAAGAATATGATGGCAATCAACATCATTAAAGAATAAATTTCAAATTCTGGATTAGGTTACATTACAACGAGTCAGACACGTAATGCTAGCACACATGACGTAATCTCTTCATAAAAACAAAGCGCCAAGAATTAAAAAGCTTCAATTTGGAAAAGTTAGTTATATAGAAAAGTCTCTGCCACTGAGATGTGTCGCAAAATGTGACAATTTTTTAACGAAATACTACATTACAATTATATTGAATGTAATTAATTTTACATAAAGTGAATTCATTTTTTTGACCAATTTAGAGTATATATCAATATGTTGAAACTCTGATGCAATAAAAAACTCTAAATCATGTATTGACGAAAATTAAAATTCGAGTTAATAAGTCAATTTCATCAGATGAAGGTATATAATGGCAAATCAAGGTATATTTTATGAGTGTAAGTAGATACGCATGTAACATTAATTAATGCGTAAATAACATTAAGAGAAATGAAAACTGAATAAACGATTAAATCACTTCTTTGATTATAATAGAAGATACATCTGGAGCCGTTCACTGAGAAACACTATCTTTTACCGTGTCAGAGTTAAACCGAGGGCGAAAAGCCTTAGAAATTTCGTCCACCGTCAAAGGTATTGTGGCAAGAATTCCTGTGAGGTAAACAAGGGGTCATTTCGCTCCTCGATTGCGTATCCGTTTCAGACGTCATCTTTCGCCCTACATCCACCTCCCCGCTCACGCTCTCCAATACCCGTCACGAGGTATCTCCACTCCTAGCAGCATAGCTCACAAAACAAACACACGAAACTCGTTCCAACAACCCCAGGCCCAACTTAATTACCATCTTTCTAATGGAAAGTCCAGCACTAGCGTCCGAGAAGACTCCCCTCGTGACGAAAACACTTTCTTGCATTATGTCTTCCCACAAAGTTTGCCTCAACCCCAGTCTCCATCTCACTGCGCTGGCCTGTTTCCTGAACTATGCGCTTAAAACAGAATTATTGACCCTTTCCCATTATCCGCGTTTCAGTCACTATATACGAACTGTTTGAAGAGACAGTTTCCTTTGCGCAAACAAAGTTTGTCAGAGGTTATTTATTCCGACTTTCTATGTTCTAATGGCTCTCAGTTTTCATTGTTGATATCTTTTATTGTATTAATTCTCAGTCTGCTCTTTCTGGTGTATCGCACTGAGGTTCACAAACAAACCTCCTCCATCTCAAAAAGTTCATGATTTGGACCTCATCTTTTCGCGCACCTCGGTTGCGTCCAATCTCACTTTCCCGCCCACAGCTTCCTGTCCAAACCAGCCGTCCAGCATTCTCTCGGTCTTGCGTCAACCCCTTCCAAGATTCCCGTTCTGCAACCCAACCAGCCGCGTACTCACGAGCAACTCGATCGGTGTTCTCTTCGTCGCGAGAGTTACTCGCCACACATCCTCACTGGGGCACATATCCTTCTCGTTGTCCTTGCCCCGCGAACCCTCTTTACCGCTTCTCCTCATTCTGCTTTTTAGCTCTCCGCCTCGCGAACTACTACGCTTCTGGCCCATTCCCGCCCTGCGATTTCCCTTTTAATTTCCCCGTGTGATTGCCGTCCAGTTCCTATCACGCTGTGCTTCATCCTCGCCCTGGTGTTCTCGCCCCCCCGGTATCCTTCTCGCCCCTACGTCATAATCGCCCAACATCATCCTGGCCCCGCGTCATCCCGTTTCCCGTCCTAGCCCGCAGCGTCACCCTCGTCCCCAGCATTATCCTCGCCCACAGAGACATCCTCACCCAACGCCGTTCTCACCCGCGGCTATCCTCACCCCAGCTCCAGCTCCGTCATCAGCTCCGTCATCACTTTTGTATCATCCCGGTTTCTGAGTCATCCTCGCCCCCACGTAATCCTCACCCAGTGTCCTACCTACCCTGCCCCTCTTCTTCTCCTACCAGCGTTCTCCTTACCTGCCTCTCGCCCCGCGCCCTCGGTCGTGGGGGCTCTCGGCCCTCTCCCGCGTAACGAAGGCGCGCGCGGTGATTATTTGTAAACAGCGCGGGCGCCCGAAATCGCCGAGGCCGCCTCCGCCGGGAAAATCGCGTTACCCGGGCGGCGGAGACGCCGGGCGGCTTTCTGCGCGCCTAACGACGTGGCCAGCGCCGGGGGGGAGCAAGGGGCGGGGGCGGGGCGGGCGCTGGGATTCGGAAAGAAAGGGAGACGCTGAGAGTGCGGAGGTGGCGAGCACGTCGAGAAGAGGCCCCCTCAAACAGCGGCTGGGGAGTAGATAGTGGCGACGGAAGACATAGTGAAAAGAAACAGGTAAGCTTAGTCAGAACAAGCGAAGGGAGTGTACTGTCGAAAGAAAGAAAGAGCAGTAATGTTTGAGGGAGAGCTGGATAATTTTACACAAATGATAATAAAGGTCCAAAAAGCACCACAACTATGTCATGTTGGAAAGAATGAATGGAAATTCACAGAAAGTCAATACACTGAATCAACACATCTGAAACAAATAAAGCTTGGAAATTCAATGAAAAAGTAGGATCATAATATTTATAAAATGTAATGAACAGATAATTATGATAAAAGTACAAGGGTATAATAATATTACTTCCAAAGGACAGATGACGTGGGTGTAAATAAAGCAATCAGAGGCAAAGTGATGAAAACGAAATAAAATGTGTTTGTTGACCTCATGGATATTTCATGATTCGCCGTCGATTTGTGTCGAGAGTGTGAGCGAAGCGAGACATATTATTTTCTCATCATAGTTTGTTTTACTACATTATCTAAACTACTTTAACACACAGTCACAACGCCCATTATACAACGCATTCCAAATGTGCTGAATTTATTCATTTGCTTCAGCTATTATCTCATGGATATCATATGATTCGCCGCTGTCTTGGAAATGTGCGATCGAAGCGAGTCCAAGCATTTTCTCACCATCGTTTGCTTTGCTATATATATATATATATATATATATTTTTTCTTTTAGAATTCTTTGGGGTGGGCGACTAATAAATTCTGAACCAACATATTCATTACAATTTACGACGCGGAATATTTGTTTTAAACAGTACTTATTTGTCAGCTATCTCCTGTTTTAAACCTTATCTCCCTTATCTCCTGTACTAAACACTGATATATATATATATATTATTTCAACTACTTTAACTTTAACATGAACTTTTGAATTTACAAAGCCTTCCACACGTGTTCCATTTATTCGCTTCCTTCAGCTGTTTCTCAAAAACGCACTAGCGGGCTGGACTGGGCGTGGCGGGGTGGAGCGCGGCAGGTGCAAGACGGCCGAGACAGTCGAGAAAGCCACGCCATTCTGCCGCCCTAATCACGGCGGCGGCGGCGGCGCACGGGCCGAGCTGCGCACGACGAAGGGCTCCTCCGCCGCCCTCGCCCCGCCGCCGCCGCCGCCAGCGTCTAACGAGGGGGTTCGTTACGTCTGGAAGAGACGCTGCCCCGCCGTCGCCGCCGCGCCGTGCCCTCACGGTGGGCGCCAACTCCAACGTCCAAACTTCCACGGCCGCTGCTGCCGTCGCCGCGGTCAACGAGAATTCCACTATTTAACGCTATCGCAGCCAAATTCACTGTGACTTTGTCTGTGACGCAGTCATATCCACTGGGACTTTCAATGTTACTGGTGTGTCAGCCATCACTTTATATTGGTGTCAGATCAATAAATTCTCGTAAGTTTCCTGGCTGTTCAGTGACGGCGATGACAACAGTAGTGATGGCCGCGGAGGTTGTGCCGCCAATTAGTAGAGTCATTGACAAAGGTCAGATGAAGTGTATTAGTGACTATGGTGGTGTTTTGTTGTGAGGTTGGCGATGAGGTTGGAAGTGGGGGGAAGGGGAGAGCTGATGATGGCGGTGGAGTCGATGGTAGTGGTGTTGATGGATGTGGCGGCAGCGGCGACAACTATAATCAGCAGAAAATTATGAGTAACGTGGTAACAAAAATAATTGTGATGGAGGCGGAGAAGATAAAATGTATGCACCAGACGTAGAAATGAGGTTAGAGGGAAAGGGGACGGAGGCGACTGCGCTGATGGAGACCAAGGTTGTGGAAGCACGCAACAGGAATGGACTGGCTAAGACGTCGGAAGCGATGGCGACGGTTTCTGCAGCAGCGTCGCCACTAGCGACGGTGGCAGCGTCTCTCACGTAGTTAATTTGAAGCGGCGAGCGCGGGGCGGCGGTCTGGGCGCGGGGCGGGCGCGTCGCTGTGTCCTCTCCAGGTGCGTGTGCGCCCGCAGACTATGCTAATACGCGGGATCCACTTCATCCTCCGGAAAATCCCGCGCTTACCACGTAACACCCGGGGTCTTGCGCTCTTAAACCACGTAATCACTTTTAACGCTTTCCTTTTAAGATTCTTTGGGGTTGGAGGGAGTAATAAATTCTGGACCTACATATTCATTGCAATTTACGATGCTGAATATTTGTTTTAAACTGCACTTATTTGTAACCTATCTCCTGTTTTAATCGCAGTTACTGTTGAAACGAGGCAATATTAAACGACCACGCCAAACTCATATAGACAAAACACTGATAGTCGCCTCAAAATCACATACAGGAGATGGATGTGACGTTAAAGGAAGGATTTCGATTTACACGAAAATTTTCCAACCCTACATCATGAACACTAGCAAGTACGAGTAATTGCGGGGGATGATAAATTGTTTCTTTTCTCCATTCTTCCCTTTTTGGCGTGCGGTAAATCTGCATCGCCACTGTCACGTATTCCACCCAACAAATTGAATATACATCTTCCTAGAATTCAGTAAGTTTTTCTCATGAACATCTTCGTCATTCATGATGTATTTTGTGTTGAAAGTACGAGTACCAATTAACGTTTAATTTTATTTTTCGAATTGCACTCCTTCGCAGCGTCAAAAGATAGGACACATTAAAAATGAAAAGCGATTTTTGAGAACAGGAAAAAAATTTCTAATGCATTTTCCCCTTCAAACAATTTTCTTAATGTATTTTTTCGTTAGTCTGAATACCAGCAAATAGAACAAACTAATAAAAATAAACTATTGTTCTCACCGTATGATAGCAAATGTATTATTAGCAAGTTAAAAACGCCATTCTGTGATTTCAGCGAATGAATTATTGGCAAATGAAATTTGTTTATTATATTTCTAGTCGTTCTTTGCCTCATCGTATGTCAAAATCCGTCAGATTTTTAGGAGGCTTGTTAAGAACAACTGAAAGTCAACATGGGTCTTCACAAATCTGGGCTCTATATTATTACTTTTCAATTCGCCAAACATCTCTGAAAACATTACAAAGCACATTTTTTTATATTGTTTGATTCTTGACTTATATTAATGGTCTATATTTTGGATTTTTATTTATTGCAACAGGAAAGTCCCGCACAAAACGTTTCATCAGAAAAGTACCAACCTTCTCCAATACGCGGAGTAAATACACGTGCAAGCACATTAATCACAACACAAAAATGATTATAAAGCATCTTTCTTAGATACATCCATAATTGTTCAATGAACGTTTCGGCAATGTACTCACCGCCATCTCTCTCATTTCCGAGACTCCTGCGCGTAGTCGTTGTTCGTACCGCCAACGCGCCAGCCTCCCCACTTCACCCTCCGCCCCCCCCCGCTCCCCTCTGCGGGGGCGGCGCAAACGTGCGGCGGCTGCAGCGGCCGCCAACTTCCCGCAATTTGTCGGAAACTTCGTTTATGCTCCTTCGCCGCAGCGCCGCACCGCCCCCCCCTCCCCTCCCATGCCCCACCTCCTGGTCGCACGCGCCCCGCCCCTCCCCATCCCTCCCGGCCCCTCCCGCTGCGCTCGCGACTCCCCGCCACCCGCCACACCACGCTACGCCACTCAGTGCGCAAATTTCCCCGTCTATCCGGACGATGAGCCCTTCAGAAGGGCGCAGGTAGACGGCTGCATCATTATGCAAGCGTTGATGATCTCTCTGAAAGGCGATGTTTTCACCTTTTGATTGAAGCCTAGAAGACAAAGGGCAATAGCCAACACACTGCACTATATCGCCTAAATTATCATTCATAAATTAATAATTGCCCACCATGAAATGCCCTGTAATCAAGAGCAGCAATTAAACTAAGAATGGACACCCGATCGTATCAGGAAGAAAGGATCAACAAGAAGGACAATTAGGACGTTAAAGCTTGCGGGAAATCGCTACTGTTCGACAACTGCAACTATCTTGAAATGTATTTCCAGTTTAATATAACTCCAGTAGCCCTTTCACTGATCTCATTTTTTTTATCAAGATATCAAATAAATGGAAATATTTATTCGATCATAATTGTTTATGATTGACAAAAATCCACTACAGATTGAGTCTTAAAGAGGAGAAATTTGAGTACCTCAATAACAATAATATTAACAATTAATTGATGATAAATGTTATGATTAATTGACATGATACATTAAAAGAAGTTACAAAAATATAATGGTTACAAATAAGTGAGACGAGGTGATAGTACTCGCAGCAGCGTTAGCTGTAAGAGTTTTTGATTGAATGCAACTGTCCAGAGGGATGTGAAATGACAAAACTAATTTTTCATAATCAATTCTTCAGCATAATTATATAATTTCATTCTTCTTAAAAAAAGGCTGCAGGTCCGTCATTAATTAGAATAAACCAGAAGTAAAAAAGGACAATCAAAATAATTTTATATTCACACAAGACATTAAAGAACCGCTTTTCTGCCCGGGCAGATCTGAAGGATTTCACAGTGTTCGCCACCCTCATTCTCCCCGCTCCGCCCGACCCCACCCCGCCCCGCTCCTGTCGGTCCCGCCCAGCCGCGCGCCTAGCAGCGGCGCAGTGCACGGGGCCGGTCCCGCCCCGCCCCGCCCCTCGCCGATAGTGGCTTTAATTAAAGTTACAGTGCGTGCTCTCCTTACGCAGATGCTGCGGATGCGGCAGCGGCGGCGGCGGGAGCTGCGGCGGTGGCGGCAGCGTGGATGCTGGGAGCCTCTTGAACCGCGATTAAGCAAAAGGCGAATAAACAACGTTATTTTCTCGAATATGTTATACGAGAAGGACGGGAGGAAACTAGGTCTTGTGGGTGAGAAAGTCGAGAGAAAGAGAAGCAAAGCGAGAGAGAGAGAGAGAGAGAGAGGAGAGAAGCGGTAAGGAGGAATTGAGGGAGCATAAAGAGTAAAAGGCGAGAGGAGCATGGAGAGGGAGGAGAAAATAGAGGTATGAGGAGGAAGGAAATGAAGAGGGAGAGATGAGGCACGGAGGAAGATGTAGGAGGGAAAAGGGAGAGTTACAGAAGAGAGATGGAGGAAATGAGAGGAGGAAAGGATGAGAGACGATGGAGGAACAGAAGTAAAGAGAGAGAGAATGGTATAATATAAGGACGAGAGACATTTATGAACAATCGGACAATAGAGGAAATTGTGGCAAGGAAGAAATCAAGAAAGGGAATTGAGGAAATCTGAGAAATAGGAGTAAAGAAATTGTATTAAGAAGATGACTAATATCTCTCCTCTACAGTAAAATATATTTGTATTTTCTAAAGTTTGAAGAAAAGGGTTAAAAAGAAAAAATGAACAAGTAAATGAAAGAAACAAAAGGAAATAAGGAAAATGCCGTAGAAGTACTGAAGAACTTGTATGATCCAAATATAAATATATATTTATTAATATTTATTTTTAAATTAATTTTTAATATATATAGTATATATATTTAATATTATTAAAATATAAATATAATATATTATATATAATAATTTTTAAACACAATAATAGTATTATTATAACAATAATGCTGAATGTACCAAGTCAGCGTGGTTTTCCAGTCTATACTACCATATTTCATAATTTTGTCTTATGTTTCTCTATTAGATTTAATAGATATTGCAATCTATGAAGTTTAGATGATAGCAAGAAATCATAGAATTTTGTTTCCTTTAAGATTGTCTTCATAACAACAGATCATAGAATCTACCTTCATTTAAACTGGTCTTGAAAAAGAGATGATTACGTCCGCAAAAATGTAGCAGAATTTTTTTTAGGACAGAAGAGGACACTGAAAACAAACGAAATTTATTAGACCTACCCCCAAAATGAAATCTAACCTTTCATTTCAACCATCGTACTCTAGGAAAAACAAAAGATTCCGCAATCGCTCTGAAGATGGATGCTGGTTACTTGGAAACCATATTTCTCCCGTATGCGAAAAATTAGATCGGATTCAGAGCCAATTTCCGCACCTCTACTTCCTTCAGTAGCAGTTCCTCGGCCCCCCGGCCCCAACCCCTTGACGTCGCCCTCGTACATTTTGCCTTTACCTTCTCGACGCCCTCACTCCCCCCTCACCTTCTCGCCTTCGCCTTGCCCTCACCCTCGCCTTCCCTGCCCTCACCCTCCCTTCACCTCGCCCTCACCCTCATCTTCTCCTGGCTCTCATCCTCGCCTTCGCCTTGCTCTCACCCTCGCCTTCGCCTTGCTCTCACCCTCGCCTTCGCCTTGCTCTCACCCTCGCCTTCGCCTTGCACATCCTCACCTTCATCTTGCCTTCACCTCGCCTTGCTCTCACCTTCGCCTTGCCTCATCTTCGCCTTGTTCTCACCCTCTCCTTCGCCTTGCCCTCCCCGTTCCCCCCCCCTTCCCTTATCCCACCCAGACCCAACATCGCGCCGCAACCAAAGGTTCCGCCCTCGCCTTTTCCCTTTGCTGCACTCTCACGCAGTGGTTCCGCCATTTCCATAGCCTTCACCCTTCCCTCGCCCTCAGCTGCAGCCTGCTCCGCGCCCGCAGGCTCCGTAAGGCCGTCTCCGCGAAGGCGGGGCCTCCATATCTCAGCGGCGCGGCGAGGCGCGCGCCGCGGCGGCGGCGGCAGCTCGCCCATTAATTTCTATTTCTTTGCGGCGGTGGTGGCGCGCGGGTGGGGGGAGATGGAGGGGGCGGGAGCGGCGCGGTCACCGGGCCGCGAAATTGAGGGCAGGGTGCGTCTAGCGGGGGCGGAGGCCATCGTTGGGGGTCGGTGGGAAGAGGAGGTAGTGGTGGTGGGTGGGTTGGGGTCGGACGGAATGGGGGCGGGGCGAGGTGGGCTGCGGCGTAGGCGCGAGCTGAGATCTCGCCTTCCGCCGGAGCAGTGATTTCCGAGTCAATCGAGTTGGAAATCTCAACCGCACTTCGTTCACAACGTTCATTACAGCTGGCAGACCAGCGCTGCAAATGCACCTTGATGGACTAAGTAGTAAATGGAAATTTATTGGTGCCCTGTACCGAAGCTGTGGTTAAATTGAAGAAAACGTGGGGTTTTGTACCTAGAATTAAAGAGAAGATATTAGAGAACTATTAAAATTGAAGTAATTGACGGAATGCAATATAATTCTTGCTTTACGCAATAATTAAAATGTTACAATGTATATCATATCACAAATAACTGTACAACAGCAAAAATAGTGGACATATAGGAAATGCTTAGAATAATCCTGCCTCAGCTTACGTATAATTTTGAACTACAAATCCTCGTAATAATTTCATAAAATTGAAATGCTGCTTAACTGAAAACAACAGTAGTATTTTATTCAACCAACCTATACTTCTCAAAGCAACGTGTACAGACATTTCAGTCTTCAGAGATTACAAACGAACGTGTACTCTTTACCCGCACAAAGACTCGTTTGAGGCATTGAGAATACGCAGAAGGAGCAGGTCTGAAGATCTGCGGGAGAGACCATTCAGCGAGGGTTGCGTTCAGCGAGACTGTATATGCGAAGTTGCTGCGGCAGTCGCTGCGCTCGGGAAGCGCGTCTCCGAGCGACGGGCAAGAGCTGGACGGGGCGCGGCGGAGCGGAGCGGGGTGGGGTCCGGCGGTGTGGGGCACGGTGGGCGCAGAGGGGCGGGGTAGGGCGGCGCGGAGTGGTGTGGTGGGACGGGGCGGGCGGGATGGGGCGGGGTGGAGGTTGGGGTGGAGGTTGGGGCAGGGTTGGGGCGAGGTGGGGCGAGGCGAGTCGGGGTAGGGCAAGGTGGCGCGAGGTCGGGCGGGATGAGGCGGGGTGGGGTGGTGCGGTGGGGCGGAGCGGAGCGGGGTGGGGTGGGGCGGAGGTGGGCGGGGTGGGGCTCGGTGGGGCCTTGGCTCCACGAGGCGAGGCGGGGCGAGGCGAGGCGAGGCTCCATGGGGCGAGGTGGGGCGGTGCGAGTGGGGCGGAGTGAGGTGGTGCGAGGCGGGGCGAGGCGGGGCGGGGTGGGGTGGGGCGCGAGGGCGCCGCCCGCCAGACGGGCGGGGGGGCGGGCGAGGGGCTCCGGCGCACAAGGACGCCGGGAATCAGGGCAACAGGGCGAGTAGGGGAGAGGGTTCTTACAAGGGATGAGGATGTCGAGAAGGAATGAGGCGTAACCCAGGGGGGAAGGAGGGAAATGGGAGTAAATTACGAGGTGAAAGATGACTTGGTCGAAGATGAGACATGGAAAAATGAAATAGAGTAAATTACTAGGTGAAAAGAAAAAAAAAAAAAAAAAAGAAACATGAATGAATGTCGAAATCAGTAGAGAGGGTTTAAAATTGCACGATCGTTCTAGAACTTGTAGATATGAAAATCAACAAATGAAGAATAAAAATAAAAATGATACCAGATCAGTTTCAAGTAAAAATAAAAGAGAAAAAGGAGTAAAGAGTGCAATTCGCGAATGGTGGAGAAATGCACTGTATGGCTCGAAACCATTGGAGATGGTGCAAACGAACGGACAACCATGCATATTAAAATGACAGGTGAACGTCAATGGCTTAGAGAAGAGATAAGAGGTAATTTTAATATCACTGAAGATTCAATGATGAAGAGGTAATTTAAATATTACAGAAGATGCAACGATGGTTCGAAAGCAAGATAGAGGACAATAATTCACTGGCGCAAGTATTACAAACATCAAAACCGCAACAAGTTTCCGTGAGCAGATCAGTAACGCAGAAGAAAGGCCACGGAAGGCCACGCACAAATACAGCGAGCCCCGCCTTCGAAGATCACCCGAGGACTACAGTGGCTCCGGCTGCGTGGCTCGGAGGGCGGTCGCACTGCAGCCAGAGGACGGGCGCGCGGGGCGGCGGGCGGGGGTCCTGGCGTCTCCTACAGGACGTCGGCGGCGGGAAAGGCAGCGAAGGCCGAGGGGGGGGGCGGGGGGGGGGGGGGGGGCGGGAGGGGCGGGGAGGAGCGGGAGGCACGGCGTGGCGGAGGCCGCGTGCAGGGCGGGGAGGTGCGAGAAGGCGCGGCGCGTGGCGGAGACCGTGTGTGGGGCTGGGCGAAGCGGGGAGACAAGGCGCATGGCGAAGACCGTGGCGGGGTGAGGCGGAGAGGGGAGGCAGGCGCGTGGCGAGGCCGCGGGCGGGCGAGGCGGGGAGACAAGGCATGTGGCGGAGACCGCTGGAGGGGCGGGGCGTAGTGGAGAGGTAAGGCGCATGGCGGAGGCCGTGTGCGGGGCGGGGTGGTGCGGGGAAGTGCGGAGAGGCGCGGCGCGTGGCGGAGGCCGCGGGCGGGGCGAAGCGGGGGCAAGGCGCATGGCTAAGGCCGTGGCGGGGTGAGGTGGAGGGAGGCAGGCGCGTGGTGGAGGCCGCGGGCTGGGCGAGGCGGGGAGACAAGGCGCGTGGCGGAGGCCGCGCAGTGTAAACAGCGCGGTGATTAAACTGCGGGTCGCGTGCGCGCGCGAACGTCGCGCCGCGTCGCGTCGCGTGACGGCGTGGCGACGCGTGGGGGCGCCGCGAGGGGAGCCACGACAGCCTCCGCCCCGCCCCCACGCGCCCCCGCCCCCACGCGCTCGCAGGGGAGGAGCTGTCACTGTTCCGCAGCGTCAGCGGGCGCTCGGCGTGATCACTTCGTCGCGTCAGTCTTCGGGCCGGGTGGGCGCGGAACTGCTCAGCAGTCATCGCGAGCCACAGTAGCAACATCAGCGTCCCGATTTTTACAATTTAATTATCTTTTGTGAAAAAATACTTATAATTAGCAATTAGTCAACGTGTTTGAATATGGGCGAAAAATATCGGGTTGCGAATAAGTGACACATTTTCAAATGGGTTTACGTGGTGTGCAAGTAAAATTTATCAGTGTGATCTGGTCAATGAAGTAATCATATTTACTCCTACAATATAAATGACGCCGTAATAATTTAGTGAAGAGGTATCAAATTCTTCCTTTAGAATTTAAGAATCAATTTGAGAGATTTGTAAATAGATAATGACGTAATCAATTTGATAACTTTAACGAAATTTACAACAATATACTGCTATTAATATGGCGTTCACTGTGTCGTTGCTAAATAATTAAGGAATTTTATAATTCACAATCCTTATACTCGTTTACTGGAAATGCCCAAACCATAGGTCATAACCTCAATTAAATTTCGGTGCATATTGACTTCTAGTGATTCAGATTCATTACCGAAATTATTAATTACAGCACGTTCAACGATATACAGTCACTGAGACGAAATCATTCATTCAACTCTAAGGCTGCAATAATTGTTTTTAATAATCTTCCCTGCCCGTTATTAATCGCAGCGCTGTTGGCGAGTCGCAGCGCCTTCTGCCAGCCAGGTCGCCCTCCGGGCGCTTGTTTTCCGAGCCGTTGGGGCGTAGTGCCGCGCAATCAACGGGACAACGCGAACGGCCCAGCTCGGCAGCCAGCGCGCTTTCTTCGGCATTCAATCGGGCGTCCACCCTCAGCTCTTTCAATCGGGGTTCGCGCCCTGCGCGTTAACGAACTCCAAACAAATCTTGAACAGAGACTACTTTGCCCACGACTATCATCAGCTTAGTTTTGCTTCCATTATGCGCAGCGGGCCTCTTGCGCGTTGGTGGGTGCTGGCGAGGGGGAGGGGGGGCGAGCCGCGCAATTGACCGCGGTCGCCGTTATTCGCGGGCCAAATTGCGGCCGCGGGGGCGGCGCGGCGGCAGGGTGGGGGAAGGTGGGCGAAAACGAGATGTCGCGGTGAAAGGGCGGGGAAGGGGTAGAGGTGGTGGTGGGGAGGAGGAGAAAGCGGAAGAGGAGAAGGAGAAAGAGAAGGTGGAGGAAAAGAAAGAGGAGGAGGAAAAGAAAGAGGAGGAGGAAAAGAAAGAGGAGGAGGAGGAAAAGAAAGACGAAGAGAAATATAAAGAAGAGGAAAATAAAGAGGAGGAGGAGGAAGAGGAGGAGCATGATGACATTGAGGAAGAAGAGCAGGTAGTGGTTGTGGTGGTAAAGAGTGAGGTGGTGACTGGTGGGATGCTAAAAATGAAGTAAAGCAGGGAAGTGAACGAGGGATTGGTAAGAGAAAGGTAATAAACATCTGGAAACATACGAGAGAAGGAATAACTGGAAATTGTGAAGGCAGTAGGAATGGCGCTCTGGAAAACATATGGTCGATGAGAGGAGGGGATAGAAAGTAGTTCACCTAGTTCACTTCGCGGCGAGATTAAACAGAGTGGAACTTATGACAACAAAAATATTAGCCAGAAAGAGGATTCAAGTAGAAGAACTTACGTAGACAAGTATTTATTAGAGGTATAAGCATCATTGATGATAAGGGGCCGATGATAAAGGTGGAATGTACACATACATACATACAAACAGCGAGCATTACGAAAATAGTAAAATTGGTTGTTAGAGAGTCTGAATTGAAATGTCCAGCGCGAGAATGATCTTAAATAATGTCAGCGGTAATGCACACAGGGTAAGTGGTACAGGGCAGCAAAATTTTCTTGATGAGAAAATAAATGAAAAGAGGCGCTGTACCGACGTAAGACTGTAGGGATAATAAAGAACATGCCTGAATGGTGTGGTAGTAACGGCAGTACGACGACCGCGTTCCGCTAACTACGAGCACATGCAGATAAGGCAGCACCGCCAGGGGGCGGGGATAGCGTCAGGAGACGGCTGGGGGGGGGGAGGGGGGCAGGGCCACCAAGGAACGCAGCGGGCGAGGTGGAGGAGCCCTTAGGGGGTGGGGCCGCCACCACACAACATCCAATTTGGCGGCGCCGAGTCATTATAGCCCGGTCGCTCGTCGTTAGCCGCAACGCTCCTCCCCCTGCCCCGCCCACCCCGTCTCGTTCCTCGTTCCGCTCCTCCGGCCTCGGCCCGCGTTCCCCCCCCCCCTTTTCCCCCCCCCCTTGCCCCTGCCTCCGCCGCCGCCGCCGACGATGGCCGGCCTTTCAGTGGCGAGGCGTCGCGCTTCGGGACGACGGTCGCGTTCTAATTAACATTTCTGCCGCCGCCGCTGCTGCTGCTGCTGCTGCTGCCTCGGCTGCGGGCTCTTGTCGCCCAAGTGGACGGACGGGCGACTAACGCTAGCACAGAATTAGTTCCGGAGATCGAGGGGAACAAAATCTATCATTCTAATGTGTATGCTTCATTAATGAAGACGCGAGTAAGTAAAAACAAGGAGAAAGTTAAGTGTTTGGGTGGATACAAAAAAAATCCAGCTCGTTAACGTTTGAGTTGATTATGTGATACACATACAGAGAATTGAAAAATTTAAAATGGTTTATTCGCATCAATTAAATTTAAATATTCAGAAAAAAAGATATTTTGCATGAGAAGCAACGTCATCATACTTGAAAATGAATGTTAACATTAAGGTAAGCAAGAAAAACACGAGAACTGACATGATTTTGGATCTGTTAAATATTAATATTATTCTGATTCTGATTAAAGTTTATAAATTTGTGATCGACAGCTCGAGGAGTCGTACAATAATCTCTAACAAGACTCCTTTCTCACTCATAGCAAGTCAATTCCAAAATACGCTTTCTTGCTTTGACAAACATTTAAAACCAGGCTAAATATTGTTAGTACTGCAACGATTTCTAAATAGGCATTCTCATTATTACACTGTTTTGTACTCCGTTATTTTCGGTCCACCTTCCTTTATAGCCGTCACGACGAAGGCAGACGAGAAAAAGTCATGAATAGGATGGATTCAATCACATGCACGCAATCTATCTCACAGAGAAGTAAATCTACTTGCACAGGAGAGTATGCAGTGACTGCATAAGGAAGTAGAAAAATACAAATATGATTGAAATAATAAACATTGATGTTGAACATTGACATTTACATTGACCTAAAATTATATACGAAAGCAAGAACGAAATGTTTCTCAGGAGAGAGAATCGTGCACATATAAGCTCACGTACTCTCAAGAAAGATCAGTTGCATACTTAAAACAGGCAAGTAATGGAACATTATTTGCCTGCTTTATGTACGCAACGGTCTTGCTTGATGGCAAGGAGGTTAATGGAACATCATTTACCATGCATTTCATCATACACCTGCCAATTATTTTTTATCAATTAATCTGCAGTGAACATGATCGACCTAATTTATATTCATTTTTTCACATTTTAATACAACACTCTGGCACTTTGACTTCCTACATTCCTTTCTTTTATTTTAATTGCCCCATCGACACCAGGGTGACAGGAAGAACATTAGTGAATCGGCGGAGGTGTCGGGTGGAAATCAAGGAACAACGATATTCAATGGGGAGAGAACTAATGAAGTGACGAGGGGAAGAATAACAAAGATACGCGAAAGATAGGCGTTTTGTGGAACGAACAGGCGTACAAAAGGAACAGCAAAATTTCTTATACCTATCAAATGTGTACTTGGAAATGAACAAGAATAAGCAGAGGGGTAAATATTTAATAATTGACACGTCAGCACTATCTTAAAAAGACATTAACGATTTGATGCATAAAAACTTCCCCCTTTTAATGGCATACGTTCTTTCGCATTCGCCAGCGCACTCTAACGCCGCCCCCCCACCAACACGCGCACGCACCGAACGGGGTGACGCAAAGAGCGCTGGGGCAGGCCCGGGAGCGGCGGCGGAGGCGACAGAGCGGGGCGGCGCCATCATCAGCGGAAACTCCCCCGGCGGGGGCGGGGGCGAGGCAGACGGCGGGAGCAGGGATGTCTGCGGTGGAGACGTCGGCGTGGGGGACGGCAGCGGTGATGCCGATAGAGATGAGATAGGTAGGGGGGGGACGGGGGGGGTTGGGGGGGGGGGAAAAGGGGAGGCGTGAGGAACAGGTTGGCGGGGATATGACGAGGGATAGAGCGATGGGGGCAGAACAGCGAGGGAAACGACGGCAGGAACAGGACGGGGGAATATACGAGGGGACAGGGCGGCGGGGGCCACACGACGGACAGAACACGGCAGGAACAGGACAGCGGGGACAGGGCGACGGGGACTGGAGGCGGGGACAGGGGGGGAAGGGGAACGCTGCGGGGCGCGGCGCGTGCGAGCGCATCGCATCGCGTCGCGTGACCCTGCGGGGGAACCGCGCGGCGCGGCGCGGCGCAGCGAGGGCCACGCAAATAAGCGCAAATGGCGGCGGCCGGCAGCGCTTTGACGTGCAAATCCGCGCGCGCCACTCCGTTCCGCGCGGCGGACGCCGAGGGGGTGACCGCCGAGGCCGCCCTGCCGGAGGGAAAGGGGGCGGGGTCGCAGGAGCAAATGGAGCTGGGGCAGGTGCCACGCGCGCACCCCACGCCGCGACCGCGCCGCCGCCGTCGCCCCCGCCCTCCCTCGCGCCACCCTGCTAATTTGAATGCGCCGGCGGGAGGGGCGGGGCCGGGCGGGGCGAGGGAATGAAAGGTCGCGCGCGTGCGGGGTGCTCGAGGGGCGAGGCAAAGCGAAGCGGCGACGCGTTATTGAGAAGCGATCTGACGAAGCAGCGCTTGCAGCTTGTTTGTTTGCGGATTCCGAACACACACACACACACACACACACACACCACACACACCACCACACACACAATCAACTAACCTGCCAACACGTAGGCATTTACGTCATACTAATCGTTTTTCCAAATGTGTTTCGGTTTCAACATAATTATCAGATGTCATTGTAAACGTTTGTTACTACGTTCATCTATCTTGGATTTTAAAGGTGTTTTTAACAATCATATACTTGCATATGCTATGCAAATATCAAGGTTAGTTTACATCACTACTAGCAATAATGATTTATTTCAGAAGTTCTGAATTCTAGTTCACTGTCGTTATATTTTAGAGTGGTGTTTATGCTTTGTTGAAAAGTCCATAGGAACACAAACATGATCCGTGACCATTCGAAGGGGTTGAATCATTTCAACTTTCATGTCATGTTTATAATCAAGTTCCTTGCAATTCAAGAGCAATAAGTAAAAACAAAAGAGAGCAATTTACTCTGAATTTGCAACACTTTTCTGATAAGTTAGAATATTTCATGAATATTCTAAAACCATCATATTTTTTCTTCATTATCTTACGTAGTTCGAATATAGATCGTAGGAATGATCCGAAATAGTACAAACCTTTGGACATATGCCACTTGAGAAATGGCTTAGTAAGCTATTTACAGAGAAATCTACACTGATAAAAATCTACAAAATTTAAAATTACTGTACGGCTCTTTTTTTTTTCAAATTATAAACGCTTATGCTTTGTACGTTCCAATGAAAACTGCATGCTAAAGGAATATTATATTTTAACCCGGATATTTATGGCGCATCAAGAGTCATTTTTGTCCCTACAAAGTTTAGGGTGATTCTGTAACTACTTCGATATCTTAGTAAAATAATGTATCTTTCCACCATGATGTACACCAACTTTAGTGTTTCAATGCACTTTCCATTACCAATAATTCCAATTAAGGGAACATTCAAAAACCCTGTGAAAATCAAGCTATACAAACAATTTATGGACGTTCGATTGGAACTCAACCAACCGCTTTCAAATGGAAAGCATGCACACAGGAAACTGTATGAACAAATCATGTAATTCCAAATAGTCTGAGCTGTTTCGTGTAACTAACGTGAGCGTTACTGGGAAACAGTTCTCGTTTAACAACTGAAAGGTATGCTCTGTAACATGTCAAGCTGTTTTACATACGTGTTTTATTTGTGACGTCACAAATATTTGCTCATGTGCCAAATGCCACATCGAAAATGTTTCATTGTAGGAAACTTTGAAAATGCAGTGGGGATTTGATTCGACAAGCAAAGACCATTATTTATAAACTACTCCACAAACGTTTCTGACAAAAAATAAGAATGTAAAATGCAACGAAGTGCGAGGGAGTTTTATAACAGTTTGAACAAAATATATCACTATATTTAAAAATGCTACGAAATGATTCTAAATTTAATCTTAAATTTCAGAACTTATAGCTACATGAATTAATTTATATTTGGAATGCAGACAAAACATAGTTTGATTTTAGTTTCCATTGCTTGAAACAATTCATCAATAGTATAATTTACACATCAGCAGTGTCACCATTAGGTATAGGAAAGTTAGAATGTTTAATGTTCGGATGATAAGTGGTATAGGGTGGGAAAATCCCAATTTGCCTAATGTGATTACATGTGTGAAGATTTACTACCAGCTCTATACAGCTTAATGGGATGCAATCAACACAGGAATGATATTTTCTGCCGTGGACGCCCATTATTATTTCAATACTCGGCTAATATTCATTTTGGGGAGAAAAACTTAGTTATGTACTAGGGTTGCCATTTCACTAAGTGATCACGCAGAAGATCGCTAATATAATAAGCTAATATTTATAACACGTTCAGTACAGCATTTGGGAAAGTCTGTGTACTTGATACACAATAAATGAAAAAGTAATGTATCGTGATTTTTTGTTAAAGTACATAATTTAATTTATAACACTCAGAAGCTTATTTGGCAATCAGGGTATTCTTCGGATACACTAAAATTTGACAAAACAGTTTTATAAAAAAAATAGCAGTATTTGTGATGTTTACCGAAAATATGGGAAATAACAATTCGCATTACCATTTTACCATCTTACACTACAATACATCGAACCTAAATAGTGTAAACAAAATTATTTCTACGAAACTTCAAATTACTGCCGTCCCTGATATTCAGATTTTTTGATTTTCTGATATGAAAAAAATTTACTCTCTTGGTAAAAGAAATTAATAATTTGTATTTAGATCGATTTTACAACAGATAATTTACAGTATTCGAAAATGCCATTACTTTTTGAAACACTCATCACAAATAACACAACTCAATGGGATTTATAAATGTTATAAAAATATCGAAGTTCACAATCCAAAGATGATTAAAGAGTAGAAACAACATACACCCATGTTAATCTACGTATTAACTTACATTTGTAAAAATTATTAAGCAAATTTGAGACACGAAAGAGTGGGGAAGATCAATATACAGAGAAGTTTTGATTCAAAATATACTAATGAAGTGGAGACAAGCTCAAATTTGAAATTCAGTTACGGCAATTGGAAAAATTGTTCTATTTGGGCAGTTATTTCCTCCCATGTGTGTCCTCTCTTATTCTGCTCAATACTCTTATCTTTGATTACATGTGCCTTACAACTAGACGCGTGGTATATTCTTAAGATCAGAACTATGTATCCGAAATGAGCGAAATGAAAATGACCGAAATGAGTAGTTTTGAATACAACTATTTGTTCGCATTAAATACTTTTTTTTAATACGAAGCATGATACGATTTTCAAACACATTTGGTGAGCACTTATTTGAATCTACGACATTTATTAAAAGCGTAACAAATATTTCCATAAGAGTGTGACAACTATCTTCTGACATACAAAATATATTAGCTCATATCTACTTCAGTATTGAGCCAAAATTTAACCTAAGTAACAATTCCCAGACCACGAAAAGCGGTTTCTCTAAGTTATGGTTCTGCGTTACTCCCTGGATAGGATTCTGGACTCCGGACAGCCCGGAAACTGCTCGTGCGGAGGCTGGGTTTATCGCCAGGCGGCAGCCAAGATCGACCGCAGCCCAGCTTCACTCGGAGACCGTATCCTGCGCGGCAGTGTGCGATGAGCATGGTATAAGGATGGTATGAATGGCGAGTACCTCGAGGGCGATGGGGATGATGAGGGCGGCAAGAGTGGAGACGGGGAGACGGGGAGAGGGGGAGAGAACTGTGAGGACGGAGAGGGTAAAGGGAACGGAGAGGATAAAGAGGTCGGAGAGGATAAGAGGACGAATAGGATAGAGAGGACGGATAGGATAGAGAGGACGGATAGGATAGAGAGGACGGATAGGATAGAAAGGACGGATAGGATAGAGAGGACGGATAGGATAGAGAGGACGGATAGGATAGAGAGGACGGATAGGATAAAGAGGACGGATAGGATAGAGAGGACGGATAGGATAGAGAGGACGGATAGGATAAAGACGACGGATAGGATAGAGAGGACGGATAGGATAAAGACGACGGATAGGATAGAGAGGACGGATAGAATAATGATAACAGATATGATAAAGAGGACGGAAAGGGAAAAGAGAGCAACGACGGCAGCGAAGGTGATAAGGGCGCTTAAGGTCATACTATACTAACTGTGGCAAAGGCCGTGCGCAGAATGACGGCAGCGGGGAAAGCAAGAGCGGTGGGGCCGGTGAGGGCAGCGTATTAGCGGTGACGGCAGTAAAAACTGCGATGAGGGTGAATTGGAATGCGTGATGAGTATCGCGAGGGCAGTAGGGCTGATGAGGGTGGTGAGGGCGGCGGCGAGGAGGACGTGGAGACGACGGAGGGAACGAGGAGGACGTAGAGGTCGAAAAGGGCGACGACGACAGTGAAGGTGACGACGGTGGGGAGGGCAGCAAGGAGAGCACATACAGCGAGCCTCGGAGAGGGCAAGGAATTGGCGGCGCCGGCGCTGCCGCCGCCAGGGGCGCTGCGGGCAGTGCGGCCGGGCCGTGCGGGCGCGCAGCTGCGCCGGGCGGCCGGCGGCGACGGGGCCCAAACCCGCGCCCGCCCTGAGCACACCCATTAGTTAGCTGCCGTGATTCATGGGCTCGCACACTCGCGCGGCCTGTCGCCGCCCGCGCACGTCGGAGGGGAGGGGCGGGGCGAGCGGGGATTCGATGGACGGGTGAGGGTGCCGTGACCTGGGGATTGGGCGGCGAGAGGGCGAGGAAATGCAAGAGGGGTGCGGAAGGGAGTGTTGGACCGGCGCGGAGATAATGCCAAAATAATGTCAAACCGAAAGAATAATAATAATAATAATAATAATAATAATAACAATAACAACAACAACAACAAAGATAAAAGATTGTCCACAAAATGTTGTTAATGCATTGCGTGTCTAATACAGTTTATAGCAACTATCCATTTACTAAATTTTCCGTTTCAAATATATTAGTAGAATGTTTGTTCAAGGACAACCTTCAAACTCAACATGACATTCAAGTTTATTTCTTATCAGTACTGAGTGAATTAATATTTTTAAAGAACAGCAAGACGCAATAGCCGTAATGTGTTTTAAAAGAGTAAAATTATAAAATATCTGAATTGCGAACTACACAATTGTTACAAAATATGACCTCATTACCATTTTATTTTTATGTATGCAATATAAAGAAGGAAATAGAAAAGAATTTCATTTGTTTCATCGAGTAATATTTTCAAATACTTGGAAAATAAATAAATTGAACGTTTCAGAATAAAATTGAAAATTCTCTTACAAGAACTACATCATTGTGTCGCTTCTTTCTCTGAAATACAACGGGAATCTGAAAATTTATTATATACTTTCATCATCTCGCTGGGGGTTATAATTAAAGTTATACACCTTTCTCGTGAAGTGTTTGAAACATTTGAAGACATAAATCTCGTCCCTAAAGCCAGGGCCGTGCAAATATTGAATAGCCATTTTCTTTCCATATTTTAGATAGTTAATTTCAAATAATGTAAACTTTCAATTATTCGGACTTTCGTATTTATACTTCAGAATTGCAAGCCAACGAAGTCAGGTTACATTCAACAGGATTGAAAAGTGTAACAGGAGCAAGAATGTTAAAATAATGATATTGGAAGAAAGAACGCTCATAACTTTTTGTGATACTCATAAATTTTCTCGCTTGTAGAAATCACGCATAAATGGGAATTGAAAGTAATATGTATCAATGTCTTGAAGTCTTGCACATCCAGCACAATAATAAGCGGAGGAGAATCAGCAGCTGGTAACAGCGTCGCAGTTGACAGCATTTCAGTGGATAACGGGGAATCCCCCCTCACTGTAGTTTCAGAAGCGGCCACAGAGCAGCGCCACATCTCGGTTCACGTCGCCATTGGCACAGCCACTACCCGCACCGCTTTCTTCTTTACGGGGAGCGCCGGAAGTAATCTCTAATTAGTTCCGCGAATTAATGAGTTATTAATGAGAGCTCCGAAAGTAAATATGTCTTTTCGGACCGTCTAACGAGCCCGGGCGGCCGCTGAGACGCTGGGCGCGCGCGGGCGAGGACCGAGGGCGGAGGCGGGGGCGATCGGCGAAGACGCTGTCGCCCTGGGGCGCTCTCTCAGACGCCCTTCGCCCTCGCCTCGCCCGCGCGGGCTCATTCTCGTCTGCAAATAGCTGCGCCCGCCGCCCTCAACCCCGTTGCGGTCGTTGGATGGGAATTACCGGATTTATTGATGAGTCGCGCGCGTGGAGGGTGCCTCGGGCGGTGGCGGCGGAGGCGGTGGCGGCGGGGCGTGGCAGAGGGCGGCGAAGGACTCGGAGGCGACCGAAACGGCGGTGAATGCTTTGGCAGTGGGCGGAGGGGGAAGGCTACGGGGCTGCGTGGACAGGAGGAGGCAAGGACGGCGGAGACGTAGGGGCGACGGGCGGCGAGTGGCAGGGCGGCGCGTGTGGCGGAGGAGGCGAGAGTGGTGAGTGGCGGTAGTGGCGAGGGGCAAGAATGACGGGTGGAGGAGGCGACGGGGTGGCGGGGCGACGAAGGCGGCGGGTGCGGCGGAGGTGGCGGGGCGACGAAGGCGGCGGAGGTGGCAGGTGCGGCGGGTGCTACGGTGCGACGGGGCAGCGGGGGCCGGCGGGGCGGCGGGGCGGCGGGGCGGCGGGGGCGGCGGGGGGCGGGGGCGGGGGAACAGTGAGTGGGGCGCGGGGGCAATCGAGGCGGGGGGGGGGGGGGGAAGGGGGGGGGGGAGGCGGCGGCATCTCGGTCGGGGCGGCGGGGGTGTAAGTGCCCTCAAACGATCAGCAGGGGATGCTGCAAGAAACGTGTCTCCAGGGGGAAGGAGACGATCAGAATTATTTCGCGTGAACTAGTAGATGGGATCGTTGAAGATGAGAGAAGAAACTGATTTCTTTTATGCAGGGGGATTAAAGTAGGGGTCGCAATTCACAGAGGAGAGGGGATGCATACAATTTTCCATTACTTTTACTTTTTATGGAAGCGTTTAAGAAGAGCTGTCTGACTTTGTGACTCTCTCAAAAAATGTTCCCGCTAGTGATAAGTGTTCGGGAACAAGTGTATTGAAATAGTTGATGATTAATATTGCAGTTCGCTACATTAACAAGAGACTATTTTGCAAAGATTGTCTATGACTTGAAAATTGTTTTTAATGTAAAGAGTTGTGAATGAACTTCAACAGTGATTGCAAGAGAAAAGACGACGACAAACTCAAAAACCCCACTACTTAATTATTGCTTTAAAGATACAAAGCCAAAGGCCAGTCGTAATGAAACTACCATAACCAAAACTCTCATTAATGGAGCTGAATTGAATGCTGTTGAAATAACGAACCTTGGTACGGCCGGTCTAAATCATTAATAACGGACTGAAAAAATTCAGCGTATTTACATTGTACTGTTCATTGACAATAGAGTCCATTCCACGTCGGCATGACATGACCTTTTCGTTATTCAGCGAATAACATTTATTCAAAATTGGTTATTGGAGTCACATACCTGGAACAATTTCTTCTTTATTTATTACTAACTGATAATAATTATATGAATAAATGTGACAGTAACTAAATTATCATTCATTCAGATTAAAAGGAGATGAAAATCAAACGCTTAAAGAATATAATAAACACGATTAATAGCTAAAAAAATATTGCACAGTTCGATGTCTTACAATTTGGAAACAATAAGAACTAATTTAATTATGCAATTTTGAATAAAACTATACAGTAAGCAAATTTTTTATTGTTACATTGTGCAATGATATGTTTCTAAAAAGGATTGAGAGGCAGTCATACTGAGCAAACCGGGGGCGATGGCAGTGTTTTAAAAGTTAGATCACGGTGGAATACACTTAGACTTCCATTTTAAAAATAAAATTAATTCAATTACTACCACTTATTCTCAAATTTGTATTTGGATCTGAAACGTGACTAATCTCCAAATTTGTTTACAGTAACATGTCTGTTGTAGATTCATCTAAAGTATCTAAATGAAAGAATACATCTGCGTAAATGCTTCGATTATTGATCTGAATTAATTGGTTTCTGAATATTGATTCACGCTAATGATGTCATTGCGTTAATAATGTGTCGATGGATGTGCCGCGCCATCTCGTTTGTTCTGGTATAAGCTCTATTTTCACTGTCGGTTTCCAATCAGCACAAACACCTCCAAAACAATGTACAAACGTACATGTAAGCATTAATCCATGTTTTCGTATACTTCTCAGCAATAATAATGTTGCCTCTGCAGAAGGTTTCCTATGCTCGTTCCGACCTTAATATAACTGCCTTGAATCAATCATCTTAATTCTTTGTGATCTTGGTTACGTAATTCTCGATTACTGAAATATTCTTCGTCTGGTGCTAAAAAAATTTTTAAAAAATTTTTTCCATTTTTGAAGCATGTAAATCTGTTTTTGATCTGAAAATCGAATTAAAATCAAGTTGTTTCACGAGTCCCTTAAAAAGTCTTTATCACTGTTTCGGAAACCAATTATCAAAGTCTTGAACTAATTAATTGAATAAAACTCTAGTACACACATATTGATCTTAATGAATTAATGAAACACTAATGATTGCATACAAGTTCCAACTGGAACTATTTTTTTTAATCTTATTTGTTATTTTGAATCATTTTTAACAACATACAACTGCCCTCGAAAAAAGTAGAGAAAATGAAGAAAAAATTATTGCTCAACGAAGATGAACGAATAGAATTGTTGTTCTATTTGCTACGAGCGTGTATAAGACATGATAAGACATATTTTCTTTTCCCTCATCTTTCCGTAAAATTTAGACAACTTACGAGATTTCACTTCTCGTATAAATCATAGGTATAGGAGAAAAAAATTACTGGAAACAAATTAAGTATTTCAGATATATCAACAGTAAAATACACACTAAATTTGCTTAGCCGTTTGAAGGAAAATACACAGCTTTTCAAAATTATGGAATTCGATTGAAAAAAAGTATAATGATTTAGGAGGGCAAATAAATATTCATTAAAAAACTTCGTTCAAGAAAGTTCAAGAAAAAACTTAAAGTATAAATTATTTTAGTAAACTAGCTTAAGAAACTCAGCATTGCTCAGGCGTTTATTTTTCAAAATCATTTTTGAAGTAGCTGGACCACATGGTGTTGCCCGGGTTTTGCGTAAAGATGCTTCAAACTATAGCCCATAAATACACTTTCTTTCCGTTCCAAGGGGAAAAAAGAAGTATAATCAAATTCACATAGTTGTTGAAGAAATATTGTAAACTACTAATATTAAACTGAAGTGCCCAGCGATGCTCTGGTATTAATTTTGTTCGATCTGTTACACAGGAATTCTATCTTACCCACCTTATTCATCCCCATCTATAAATTCTAAAGCATTCTAGAGCAATTTTTGTTAACTGATAAAGTGGGTTTTAATTTTTTCACTATCGCCCACAATGTTTAAATATTTAAAAATATAGATATTACATAATGCTATTAGATACATTCTAGGGAAAAGACTGAGACAGTACCCCACCGTCATCACGTCGAATATCAATTTCAAAAAGTATTTATTTATTTTTCCATATGAATTTAGCGTCAAAATTGGTTGAAAAAATACCTTCAAATTCAACTATTCCTTCCCGTCGGTGCAATTTGTTTCAGCATGATACATGAAATAGAAGCTTGTAAAACTAAAACAAGAAAAAAACCGTTTCTCGCTGTATCTCTGCAATAGACTACCCTTGGAGGATGATTGTTTTGTGAATCTACGGCACTTTTCAGTCTCTTTCATATGAGCATCGCGATTATCGATTTGGCTTCGTAGTCCTTTTGTTTGGGGGTATCGCCTTATTCGGCTATACCCTTTGTGAGCAGACACTCAAGTTGTACTACGAGTAATTTTTTGTGTTACATGTTTTTGTAACAAATTTCACTTTTATATAATAGAGATGATTATACCAGAATGCATATACCTGTAGCAAAATCAAGTGCATTGTAAATGAATTCTCTAGGTTCAATAAGAAAATTTAGAAATTAAAAATTTTTTGGAATTTCCAAATTTTAAACGCTTTACTGAAAAGGGACTTTATTCAAATTTCTGTTAAATCTACTTTACGTATTTGTAGTAAATTGTCACGGTTTCACTCAAAATTGAGCATTAACTACTAATATTTTGAAAAAAACTTCTCATGAAATTATTTAACCATTATTTTAAACAGAAGTGGATCACGAAAAGATTTCAACCTCAATAATGAAGGCGTAGGAAATGTTAGAAACGTCGAACATTCGAAATATTGGTATCAGAAGTTGTAATCAATATTGGACATACTCTACATTTATAAACGCACTTTTCTATATTGGAGGGGAAAATATTATAAAATAAAAAAATGGCTCATTTTAGAGAAAATTTTGAAAATGTTCTATGAGATTAATGTAAAGTAAACCTCCATTCAAAACTTACCGTTTTGAAATTGGATCTTCTTTTAATTTGTGGCCGACTTTGTTGACTTAAGTTCGACCAAACAACCAAAGCCCATGGAACATTTTTTTCTCAAAACGTCCGTCGGCTAGTCCATTCCCTCCCTTGGAGGAAATCCTATTCACAGTGTAGATTCTTGTACTGTTCGCAGGCGGATAGAATCAGGGACATCGACAACTTATTTACGTTTGCATTTCGACAGAAATTTTATCGCATTTCATAAATTTCTTTCTATTACATATTACGAGAAAGTAATAATACTGAAGAAATTTAATGTAGTGTGATTCCAAAGTAGCCCTCAAAAGAGTAAAGTTTCGCAGAACGAGGTCACACTGTACCCGATTTCAGAAAGTGCTCTGTTGGCCGCGCGCTCTTTCCATACGTCCATGCGCCACGCAGCTGTGGTCAAGAGCCAGCCAAGAGCCACTTCGCCTCGGGTGTTAAATCACGCGTGAATGGGTCCATCTCTATTCTGTTCGCTGCTGCATCTTCGGCCTTTCTCCGTCTGCCTCGCCAACCTCTTAGGGCTCGTCTTCGATCTCTCTCGGTCTCTCTCATCGGCGATCGTACAGGAAGAAGAGAGGGTGGGGAATGGGGAGGAAAGAAAAGAAGGGGATGGGGAGGGAAGGGAGGATGTGGGGAAGGGGGGGGGGGGAACGGAAGAGGAGGGGAGGGAAATGGGGAGGGGAAAGGAAGAGGATGGAAGGGAAAACGAAGGGTAAGGTGTGGGGAGGGGGTGGAGAGGGGAAGGGGTCTTCGGAGGAGAGCGGGCGGCGCTGTGGACCCGCGCTGAGAGGGCTTTGGAACGAACCCAGCGCCCACGACCCGCGAATTACGCAAATGGGGCGCGGGAAGTTTTTCAATTACGCTGCAGCCTCCGCACTCCTCTCCCCCTCCCCCTGGCACCCGCGTCGCCATGTCCGTTGGCTCTCTCCGGAACGGGCGGAGTATGGCTTTGAAAGTTAATAATGATATTCTGAATGTGTTTGCTCCGAACGAAGTAAGGCGATTTTAACGACTCACAACAAAACTAAAGGTGAGGTAAAAATGTTTGTAGTGAGGAAACGTAGGTTTTGACGTTTCACTTTCATAGTTGTAGTCCGAGTTTTGGAAAATAGGTGCATGAATGATGGGAATAAATAAGTGAAACATTCTCTGTTATAATATTGTAACTTTGGATTTGATTTTTTGTGACTATTGATTCGCTATTTAAATACTCTTACACCAATTGCTTCCATGTTAATCGATCTTTTATGACAAATTAGGCTTTAAATAAAACATCACATGAACATGATGTTTCCAAACTATAATTCAAAAGATCGATTCCTCAAAAGAGATGAAAGATGAAAAGAGGTCAGGATATGTTTCTAAAGGCGAATGCCAAAGGCTGTCTGCAACGCCAGAAGAAAGTTGTTTCTGAGCGTTTCTTTATGGTTTACTCGTTCGTTACTATGTGTTAATGGACCTTAAACAAAACACATTACAATATACTGTATGCTTTTGCAGTCTTTTCGGATTTTTAATACCTGCGCAAGCCTTTTGAATACGTTATGTTCCCTCTGCTATCAACACAACAAATACCTAATTTTTTATACATTAGATTTATTTTACTTAAATAGGGAAATACAATAAATGGCAACAAGCTTAAAAACAATTAATTTGATATAATCATTACTTTATTGAATAATATGGAAATCGAACTTTTTGAATATTTTCGTGAATTTAATGTTCCCATCACTCCCCATTTCATTATTACAGTTTCAGATAACTTTCATCATTGGGGAACATTAATTTTTTATTTATTAATTACTAATTTACACAGTGCACAACCTGAAAGAAAACAATTTAGTCTCCGGGCATATGAGAGGCTAGATGCCCCCAAATATGGAAGTCAACCTCGGGACAAAAACATTTAATTAACACACTAGATTCATAAATAACTAAATGCTTCCCGAAGCAACAATGATGATATTTGGAAATTTGAAGAGGGGTAGAGCGGGTAGGGGCTAGGTGAGGAGACACTGGGCAAGGCGAGGACATTAAATTAATTATCATGAACGCAAATTAAATTTAATCTACACAATCTTAACTGTGCGTTAGGATGCAAGAGTCAAAGCTTTACGGCTGTATCTGGAATGAATGAATGAATGAATGAATGATCTCGAATGAATGAATGGAATGAATGAATGATCTCGATGAATAAATGGAATGAGATAAATGATTAGAGGCAGAGGAGAACCTCTTCATTAAACCTACACTGATTTTAATCTGCGCATTTAATTTAATGTAGAAATATATTAAACTCTTTCTAATGTACACGGTTGATTACATTTCATGTACAAACCATTGATATACATTAAAAAATAATTACAGTGTGGGTTTGGGCAGTGCGATGCAAGGCCGGACGTCCTCGACGGCAATACTCTATAGATCGATTTCATTCCCTTTCCTATCTAACAGACGACGTCTAAGAGACATAAATTCCTGGGTAACGCAGGGCACTTCTACTACTTTAAAATAAATTTCCTCGACTTTCTCAGGATGCCCAGGAAAATATATAATCAGAGTTAAACAGCTGTTGCATTATTTCTAGTGACAGTAAATTTTTACAACGAAGTAAAGAGAAAATACTTTGTTGATGTTAAAAATAACCTTGTCAACATGTTGTGATACAAATGTTGAATTTCTTTTATATACTTGACACTGTAATGCAGAAACATATCTAATTTGTTCCTACCAGCAAAGAACCATTTTACTTTTAATGTGACAATATCTGTGCTCTTCAACGTGTACAAATTACAACTCCCGCCTCAATTTCTATAAAGGAGCGTCAGTATGATGTTTCATTTGTCGGCTTCTAGAGGCTGCATGTCAGAGCTGTTTTAAAAATCAACAAGTTGGAGAATTAAGGATTTGAAATACCCATCAAACGCGAGAGCTTCATTCTGAAAACGTTTTGAAGGACAACATTTTTAGAAATACATTTGCTGAAATGATACATTTGAGTAAATAAAACTAATTCACTTGTATAGCTACCAGTTTATTTATGTAGAATGCCATGAAGTGGTACTTTTTGGAGCGAGGATTACAACATTGCAAGCTCGAACATTCGAGTCCTATACAATATTTTTCGGCACACTCACATCTGACTCTATTACAATTCATTTTATTATGAAACAACTTTATTGCATTCGCCAAAAAGATCCCGTACTTACGCAAAAGAATGGAGTGAAGTAGCCCGTACTTCCATCCAAGGAACAATCTCAGTCGGCGTGACACACATTATATCAATTCTCGGAGAAATTCAAAAATTTCTAGATCTAGGCTGTAAATGTGAAGTTTTGTGTGAAGCTAAAGTTGAAGTCAGTATGACAAAAAATGTTTTAGAAGAACGAAAATGAGATAAGAAATTAGACCGCTTCCAGCTAATCGGAAACTTTTTAAAAACGATTATTAATTTAGTCTTTGTCCATAATGACAGGGAAAATGTTTATGAAAGTGAAAAAATAGACCTACAAAATGAGGATTCGGACTACAGTACGTATTATAGAAATTAACTTTTTACTTTAAAAGAAATAAAATACTTATTTTCAGTATCAGGGTCCCTCAAATGATGTTTTTCTGTATAAAAATTGGCACTTACGTAGTCGTGTTTAAAGGTATTCTAGACAAGTTTAATCTGTAACATCATTCATCTAATCAGAGATATATTTTAAGTTTCTACAGGCATTTAATGTATTTTCTTTTGTTTAACGTGCCTTACACTTTTTTCACTTACTTCTGTTATATTACAATTTTAGGGAAGGTATGAGGTTAGGAGACATCCACATTTCCTTTCACCAGCTTACGATTCGTCCTTATTAGGCCTAATCCATTTCTTACTTGCTGATTCATTTCTCATCTGCTACACATCACACTAATGACCATATATACAGAAACACGTAGCCACATGTACAGCATCACATTATTTTCTTGTTTTCACTGTTTAATAAAAAACGATATACCGGTACATAAATGAAAAAAGGGTTTGTACTTATATCAAAATATATGTGATATCCTGAGTTACGTCAAAGTATTGTTGAAAAGAACTCGAGGTTTAATTAGTTGAAATCAGAAACGTGTTCCGTCGCCTGGGGCGGAGCGTTGCCGCAGTGGCTGCACCGGAGCGTCCGCGCATAGCATTGGTAGCGCAGGATGCGTGCGGTGCCGGAGGCGGTAACCCACGAATGCACTAATGAACGGTAAGCGGCGGCGGCGGACACCTGGCTGCAGCAGCAGCGCTGGCGAAGGGGGCGGCGGCGGCAGAGCCCGGCGTGGCTGGAGAGCGAGGGTGGAGGAGTGTCTGAACGTAGTGGTAGTGGGGCAAGAGTGGCAGGGAGGCAGCGAGGGCGAATGAAGGTGAAGCAGAAGAGGTGAAAGCAGGACGGTGGTCGGTGAGGCGCTGAGGGCAGAAGGGGTTGGAGGCAAAGGCAAGGGCGAGGTGGGACTGGGGAGTGCAAGGACGGGTGTCGTGGCGGCGGAAGCGAGGGCGAGGGGGCTGGGGGCATGGGTGGCTTCAGTGGCGGCAGTTGGTTGGGGGCGGCGGAGATGGACGTGTATGGAACGGGACGAGGGCGGAGGACGGTCGGGGGCATAGTGTTGGAGGGACGGTGCAGCGCAAGCGGCGGCGAGCGGCGAGGGCGGCGAGGGCGGCGAGGGCGGCGAGGGCGGCGAGGGCGGCGAGGGCGGCGAGGGCGGCGAGGGCGGCGAGGGCGGCGAGGGCGGCGACCTGCGCGTGGCCACCTGTGGCTCCGCCCCCCGCGGCGGGGGTGGGAGCGGGCCGTGTGGTGCGCCCGGGGCGCGCGTGGCCAGGCGGGGCCCTTAATTGGAATTGGCAAGCGCCTCCGCTAACGGCGCCCTCGGCCAAGGCGCGCCTGCCGAGGGTGCGTGAGCCCGAGCACGCACGCGTGCTTGTGCGTGTGTGGGGTGAAGTAGACGGAGAGGCGATGTCGAAGTCGATAAATGTGGTCACGCTTCTGTGTTATATTAGTATTCAATTTCATCTTAACAACAAGAACGATAATAATAATAACAATTAAAATAAAAAATAATAATAATAATAATAAAATAATAATAATAATAATAATAATAATAATTTTCAGAAAAATGAATGACTGGATCAGTTTTGATGATAAAATTGTATGAAAACCACTATTGAGACTGTGTTAAAGTTCAAGAAATCTTTCCCTGATGGAACTTTTGGCTGTTAGTGAATGAACTTTACCGTACTTCAAAACTGTACCCCACTGTCAATATTTTTATTGATAGATTTAAAACTATTGTAAATTTGGGTTATACGTGGCAAGGATGTCAATATATTAAAATCAAATTTAAAATCAATTAAAAAATCGATGAAAATCATGTTTAGATTCTAAATAGAATACATGTTTTAATGTGATCAATGATCTCTTATCATTAACCGTCGATGGCTCCAAGCTCTGACACTAAAATAAGTAGTAACATCAAAATTAAGAGTCAAAAGTATACAAAATATAGGCTAATATTTATGAATTGAGATAGACCAGACTTTGAAACTGCCACAGTTTTAAAATTGTGGAATCAATTATCTCATTGTTGAAATTAGTTACAGTGTTACTATTTTAATCAGATATTGCAAACATTGATCAACATTAGTGTTCGGGAAACCCCGGAAAATACTCATTAATATAGAAAACGTTTTTATCTTTTATACTTTTAGAACGAGTGTAATTTTTAATACGATGCCCCAAAACTCAATATGCATATTCTACCTATTTTCGGATGACGCGGAGACCAAAAGCTTAATTGCTTCTGCCCCTCCCCCCAGAGATTTCTTATCTACTTCAACTGCCACGTATCTACTATCTGCAATTGGCACTAGATTCGGTGAAGAAAGATGTTTTTGATTACCAGCGGACTTTTCGATTGTCTTCCAGCCTTCATAACATTTAGACCTATTGATATATTAGTAATATTTGAACCTACTGATGTATTGATGTATTTTGGCAATAGAAAAAATCTGCCGTTCAATTTTTAGCGTATATACCTTGTAGAAAGTTCCCAAAGATCAATGTAACAGATACTAAAAAGGGAATTTATTGAAGGATCCAAAGTCAATTGATTTAATCACATGGAACCGTCTGATATGCAATGTGTGGGTTGGGATAGCATCGAAACTCCAATGTTATTACACTGAAGCTTCACTTAATATTACTCCATTATTATTTTCACAGCGTTTTTAAGTCGATAGAACAATCCAGACTTTTGTTTCTTAACTAATCGATATTCTTATTTGGCGCAAAGAAACTAATTTTATTTGTCGAGAAACTTTTATCGACGGGTAGTTGTTTCGGAGTTGGGTTACTCTGATGTCCTTATACACAGTTATAGAGCCCTTTTTAAACAGCGAGATTGGTGCAGAGTAATAACAAGGATGTCGGTCCTGATGATAGTGATGCATGCTGAACGAGATGTGTTGGAATGCACCGCAAGGAAAACGGTAGAACCCCGAAAAATCTACCACCTACCCATTTTGGCAACCTCACATCGAGTGATCAGGATTTCAATTCTGTACACAGAGGTGGAAGATGAGATTTCTGACACTGCACCAAGAGTTACTAACGCAAATAAACTAATCGATTTTATTTGGGTCAAACTACTCTTCTTACACCACTAAGACCATAATTGCATTCCAGGGAGATCCACATTTAATTTTTAGTTCAGAAAAATGGTTCGCGGCAAGTTTTTCGGGGTTCTCACTTTTCCCCTGACTTGGTTCATTCCACCAATTGCTCCACCATCTTTTATTATGAATTTCATTACCATCACCCCATCAACTAATTTCATCCATACCAAGGACTCCCACTAATACAGGAATCACAATATAATCATTAAAGGGACGTTGTAATAATTGTAATGGCTTGTGGTGGAAGATTGTAATGATTTCGATGACTCACACATAGGGGATCTAATGACAACAATAATAAAATAATAACATAATAATAATCACATAATAACAACATAATACAATAATAACATAATAATAATTAAATAACAATTATTGCGAAAATATTAGTCAAAGAGTGATTCTCAATAAAACCATTGATTTAAAAGTTTAATCTAGAAAATATAATAGGGCCTAGTACTCGAGCGTTTGAACACATAAGAAATCAAACATTTACATATTAAACATATCCACTAAAGCGGTGAATTTTGCCCTCAAGTATAGTGCTTCGCCCACTGGGCACCGGCGCCGTCGACGCGTGGCTGAGCGGCGGCCGGAAACCCTTCGACGCGTTCAACCCTTCGAGCGGGCGGGGGAGGGGCGGGGAGCGTTGGGGAGGGGGGGTGCGTGTGCAGGCGCTCGGCACGGGACGTTAAGCCGCCGTCTTCACAGAGCGCGTGGGCGGCAGGCGGGGGCGGAGTTCCGGCTTCGGGGACGCGAAGCTGTACGAAGAGAAATAATGTCCTTAGCGAGGTCCTTTTGAGCGGGAAGCAATACAAGAGAATAGGCAGCTTTGGCCATAACGGAAGGAGCATTATCGTAAGCGCGTAAGAAATGTGATTGGCTGGGGGTTTCACAAAGCTTTAAGGAAGAAAGAACTGTGCAGCTGTTTTGCGATGCGTGAGACATGAGAAGTACACGCTTGGAAGGATGAACAATTCGAGTGCTGTGGGATCAAAGTGCCACACGAGTCGATTCTGGTATATAACAAGCCAATTCAAGTGCAGTTACGAAATTAAAGGTTAACAGTGACTAATCTGCCAAAACAAACTTACGATACATCAGTGCAGTTCAGTATCATATCATTGTGATTGGAGAACGTCCATAGACAAAATTGTATGATATGTGATTACATAGTTTTAGAGAACTTGAGACGAACTTACGAACTAACTCGAAAAAACAATTATATTATTCAATGAAAGTAAAGTAACACGAATGTAGTATCCGATTGTGGAACAAATACCTAATTGTGATCACCATTTACTCTGCTGTGAGAGCTTCACAGCTACTTTCGTCAATGGTATATGATACACAAACACATTTCATTATACTTATCGTAGACGCATAACTCGAGGATACACTACTGCTGAGGCACAAGAACGAGATACTTTACGTTAACCACCACTCTCGCTTTGATGGGTGTTTATAAATTTAACTGTCTTGCTTTTAATGCTTAATATCAGCAGTGATGACAGCGCTACAGCGTTAAGTTTCACACACCACGTTCTCATGATGAAATATATACAAGGTAATGCATACTACAGTAGACAATATTCCTACTCACGCCGTTGGAGTAGAGATTAACAACCTCTCTACCATGTGACCCACAAGCGTGCAGACTGCCTAATCCAAATAGACCAGTAGCACCCGCACTAAGAAGATGAAGTCGGAGAGAAAATGCCGTAAGAAAGCAAATGTAAAGGTGAAGGTAACTAGCGACAGTATCGGGGTTACAGGGTGAAAGGAGATTGAGGTGAATGGTTGAGGATAATATTGCTAGAAATAAAGCAGAGTGAGAGCGGCTATAATTTATGAGCATGAGGGAGTGTGCATTAGAGAAAGGCAGACGAAGAGCGAAGGAAAAATAGCGGATTGTGTGAGACACTAGCCAACAGAGAGGAGAGAATACTCATATCGTCTCTTGAGAAACGAACGGCAGTCATGAAAACAGGAGGGAAAGTGAAAAAAGAAGAGAACATTAAAAAGAATGAAATGTGCTAATACAACTGCAAAGGTGAGAACGAATGAGTGTGCCAGCGCTAGGGTAAAGAATACAGGAGCGAATGAGCGAGAATGCAGTACGAAAGTAAGTTAATGAGCAAGCTTGAGGACAAATGTGAAAGTTAGTGCAAGTGAGAGGACGAGGCGCGGGCGAGTGCGCGGGCGAGTGTGCGCGGGCGAGTGCGCGGGCGAGTGCGCGGGCGAGTGCGCGGGCGAGTGCGCGGGCGAGTGCGCGGGCGAGTGCGCGGGCGAGTGCGCGGGCGAGTGCGCGGGCGAGTGCGCGGGCGAGTGCCCGGGCGAGTGCGCGGGCGAGTGTCGCGGGCGAGTGTCGCGGGCGAGTGCGCGGGCGAGTGCGCAGCGGCGAGTGCGCGGGCGAGTGCGCGGGCGAGTGAGCGGGCGAGTGCGCGGGCGAGTGCGCGGGCGAGTGCGCAGGCGAGTGCGCGGGCGAGTGCGCAGGCGAGTGCACAGGCGAGTGCCCGGGCGAGTGCCCGGGCGAGTGTGCGGGCGAGTGCGCGGGCGAGTGCGCGGGCGAGTGCGCGGGCGAGTGTCAAGGACGCCGATGGCGTCGTCGACAGCGAGGGTGACAGAGAGCGAGACGGAGAGAGAGCGCACGCAAGGGGAGTCGGCCGTCCAGAAGGCGCAATGTGGGCACTGGTGCGCGCACGTTGCCCGCTGCCGCCGCGGCGGCACGTTGCCCGCATTGCGCGGGCCCCTCTCTCCGCCGTGCCCCCTTCCGCCCCTAGTAATTTACGCGGCGCGCGGGCGCGTCGCCGGCCTCGAATAAATTACTGCGGAGGCCTCGCTGCGGCGCCCGAGGACACCCTGGACGAGGGCGCTAGGGCGACCGCCGACGGGGCGGGAGCTGAAAACGATAGAGGGCACGAGGAACAGGCAAAAAAAAACGCTTTATTTACATTGTGATGGCAGAGAGATGGTATGAAGATAACACACAATCGCAGTGCTACATCTCCAATACGGTTCGACGTGTCTGGAATGTGAACTGCGTCAACCTTACGAGTTAAGGACTGGGAAATGACTTGTTAGTTTAGATGAATTATACGATTGAGTGATTGATTGTTAGTGATTCCGGGCACGTCCCGCAGCTTCTAAGGTCATTGTTCCCGTAAGTGTAGTGTGTGAGTTTTTTCTCGGGAGGTGCAGTGATCTTCCCCCGCTGGATGGCGAGATCCGACGCCGACCTACCGTCGGCTAGGGGGGTTTCCCTAACAAGGTATCTCCCACCAGTGAGGCACCCCCACAAGCTCTAAGCTCCCAGCCGGTCTGCCGGAATTTTGGTAGTGTAGTGCTCGTAAGTATAATTGTGTGTAAATTGTGAGGATAGAACAAGGAAGAGCAATGAATGATTGCACGCGGTCCGTTGCCCGTTTGTTAGGGTACTGCTCCGGCATTCATCAGATGTTTATCGGAGAAACCACGGTAAATTACCGATCAGAGCAGCCGGCCTCTAGAATTCTCCCCCAGACAGCCACTGAATTCGACTTAGCTGTCAAATTAGTGTCGAAAATCCTGCCACCGTCGGGACTCGAACCAACGACCTCCCGGTCAGAGTCACTGCAGTGCTATCAGTTGATGCACTGACCCAACTCTGCCAGAAAACGAATAAGAATTTCGAAAAAAAAACCGTTATTAGAAAATATACCATACAGGTTTCAGTGAAGTTGTACAAATATCAAGTATATGTGTTCAACTCTGAAATTATGTGAATTATGTGCTGTCCTGTCAGAATAATAGCATTTCAACGAGCGAGCGTGTAGTAAACGTTGTAAACAAGACATTCAAGACCAACTCTCCCGTATTCATTAATAAGAAACGCGACACGAATCACGACCAGCCCTTTGCGTCAAAGGCGATCGACCGCGACCAGACCGAGCGACAGAGCATCTCCACGTAACACGAGGTACTTGATGACGGACGGCAGGGGGAGGCACCGATGACATCAAGAGCTTCCAGGAGCTGTCGATGGCGGACACGTCAGTGGGGGTCTTCTCTGGTGCCGAACTCGGCGCTCGAGCTCTCGCCCGTCCCCGTTTTCGTCGTCCACTCCGTCCTCTGCCTCCATGGCCGCCCAACACCCCCCCCCCCACCCCAGATCCCGCTTGTGCCCCCCCCGGCAGCTCACTGACCCTTCTGCCACCACCCACTTCGACGCAACCAATCCTATCCCCGCCAACGGTTCCTTGCTGTCACCGACATTGCATCTTCAAACGCGGACCCGTTGCCCTCTCTCCCATCGATTCCCGACCCGATTTCTTGCGGGTCAGCTGACGGTGTGTCTCCATTCTCTCTAATGACATGGGATCGGTCGGTCGTCACATGAGAAACCTATCATATTTTCATTTTTGTCAGTAAGGGTTAGGGGTTTATGATTTGTATACAAAATGAGTTTGCTTATGATACAAGTGATTATTTACTTTCTCGCCTTACTACGTAAGGAGAGAAGGTATTGTAATTGTGTACGGGAAATCGGCGGTTTTTCGACAGAAAAAAAAACTTATTGTCGGCTTCTGGTAACGAAAAAGTGGATAAATCTTGTTCCTATATGTAGAAAAATACTTCCCGTAGCATGTTGTGCCGTCAGAATCCTCGTTGTTTGCGTTTTCTTGTAATGAAAACAGACGGACAGCAAAACATCTGTCCGTCTGTTTGTGATCAACACTAGCACCTTAACCGTTCAGATGATTTTCCAAAATTGATATTCTCCGATCGACCTAAACGAACTCGAGGCCCTGCGAGTTTGAAACAGATATTTTGATTTCTGGAGGTACTTTACATAAAGCCTCAACATTTTCAAAAGTTTCTCAGCAATAGCTCTATTTTTTTATTTAACCTCCGGTAGTGTAAATAACACTTAAGACCTTGGTGCATGTATATTTTTTATTAAAAAATAATTTTTCGAAAATTGAAATATTTTTTGGAGTTTTCCTGCAACTGTAATATTGAAGTTGGAGATTTTGTTTCACAATAAAGTCTATCGTGCAAAGACAGATAATAAAATAAGTTCATATACAATGTTTCGAAAATATGAGTAGTTTTGGGTAATTTTGCACGAAGTATAGGGGATTTTAAATAATTATTTTCTCAAAACTGGCTCCACATTCTTTCTTTAAATTTTTTGCACATGTAAAAGCAAGAGAAATTTGAAAATCGAGCTGGTCCGTTTCGTTTAACTCTCCAAAATTTCAAAAATTACAAAAGTTAGAAATAATGGGAGCAAGTATGTCATGTTTTAGAACCACTAGTTTAGTCTAGCACCCTGTTTCTTTTGGAGTATACATGTTGCACATGAATCTCCTGTGATGTTAGCCATTACAATACGAGTATATACATTTATTTTATGGTACGTTTAGCCTATTCTTTTCCTTTATTCACCAAGACTTCGGTTTACTTTCAGCATTCAGTTATGTGGAGAGTCATAACTGAGAGTCAGGTGCAACAGCATTTTACAATTTACACTCCAAACCAGATGGCTTAACGGCGAATTTATATCATCACTGTAAAGCCCGCAAATTACAGAAGGTGCAAATTGCCTCTTTTCACATGAATACGAACTCAAATACATAATGTGTAGGTTAGCTTACCCATTATATAAAAAAAAAAATATCGTGGGTTTTGACGCCTCGCGGTTTTATCCATCTTTGTTTTGGCAATTTGCACCTTTAAGACCGCTTCAGATCAATATGTCGCCATAGCAGCTTTTCTTTCCGATCCTCTTTCTCTCTTTCATTTCCTGACTTCGTTTCATTTTTCCTTTTCCCTTCCGCAGAGTCTAAATTTCCTGACCTAAAGATGGAACTGCAGCTACTCTCACTTCGCAGAGTTTCAAAGCCCTCGCAAACAAGATCTTTATTGAATCCATACGTTTACGATGTGACCCTGAGTGCGTATGCAAGACAATGCGACAGAGGAACTATTTTTCTGTGCTCTTTTCAGTAGCAAAACATTTTCTTCTAACGATTATAAAAAAAACAATTTCAATAACAATAGCAATAACAATAAGTACAATTAAGCTTTGACGATTTCATTTGCTCTGTTTGACATTGTAATCACAATTATCTCCTTTCATAAATAACAGATGCACAGGAGTTACGAAGCGCTTACTGATGAAAGAAAATCAATTTAATGTAGAAAAAAGATGTGTGTTGTATTCTCGAAATATTAATAAAGTGCATTCTGTTGGAAACGCAACATTTCGATTCTTGACTAAAATTATTTCGTGTATGTTCCGTTAGCTCAAGCCGTCTCCTTGGATCTACCACGTCTCTTCAACACACATCCACCTATTTAGGCGTCTGCACTGCAGGCTTGGCATGGAACCGCCATTCCTCAGACCCCCACACCTCGCCTCATCTCATCACCACCACCAGCGCCGTTCCTACAACCGCCAACGCCATTCTCGTCGCTGCCACCCTCTCCCCGACGCCCTCATTACTATCATCGCCACCATGCCACCGACATCACTAGGGGCGGATTTGAATGAAATGCCATTTTTTTCCTTTTCACTTTAAAACAATGCCGTAAAGCACAGAAATGCATTTTATGTTACGACAAAAAGGAAATGACCAATTTTTACAGGTCATTATTTTGCATTTTTTATTGATTTCAACTAATAAGTCATTTTTGAACTTTTTTGTCACTCTTTCATGCATTTGTTGCTGCGTTCATAGATTTTAATGTCATTTTAATGGGACTTGCTTCAAATAATATTTACGAGATGCAACAAAAGTTCTTCAAAGAATTCCTCAGTACCTGCACATGGTAGACTATTCGATTTTTTCGCTCAGAAGTTGGAATGAAGGAGCCATTGTGAGTATGTGATTTAAGATTCCTGTGCACATGTCAGCGTCATTGACGGTTCAGCCGATTTCGCGATAACTAAAGATAGACATTTTCCGGTAAAGAACTGTCCAAACCAAAAGTTTGAAAGCTGAGTTAATTTCAATGAATAGAAGAAGCCTCCATTACTTCAGTAACGTATCCACCACTTTAAGTTGTTCATCCGAACTGGCTTTGATCACATTTTTAGGTCATTTTAAAATAATTTTAAGAGCATTTTATGAATCCTTTTTTGGTGATGTTTTAGGTCATCAAAATCCGTCTCCTAGTCATTACCATTGTCATCACCGCCGCCCCCGCTTCTACCACCACCACCATCTCACCGCCATTCTCCTGCCAGGACCCTACCACGGCTACCGGCGCCGCCGTCATCGCCACCACAGCCACCGCTGCTCGCGCGTCGCTTTGTCGCGCGGGCCGTCGGTTATGCGCGCGCGGCGTTCATCTCTATTTCACGCGCCCCAGCGGCGGTGGCGGCGGGGTGCCCCGGTGACGCATGGGGCGAAGCACTCTCATCCGTCTCATTCGGCCATTTGGCTGTCGGCCGCTGCGGCAGCGGGCTGCTGCAGCTGTGGCCGTGGCGCGCAGCGACGTGGCGGGGCGTGACGACGCATTCCGGCGCCGACAAGTAGCCTCGCGCGCCTTCCACGCCGCTGCCGCCGCCAGCGTCATAAGCGTACAGTTGGTGGGGCGAGCGGGCGTCCGAGATTGCGATCGCGCTACGCGGCTCAGGCACTGCATGTCGGTGGAATATTGGGGGCGGTCGAGACAGACGCAGTACTTTTCTATGGATTGCAGTTGATGGGATACTACTAACGGAAAGGTGTACAGGATATAAGAAGGTGTTGTAATTGGAAAAACAGTTGTCTGGGATGATATATTAAGGAAATTTTTAAAAAAGTGTGATTGGATGAATTTGACTAAACATAGAGGCATCGTGGGGTTTGTTAGAATAGTTTCTTTTTTTAGCTAATCGATAGTACCTTTGAAGTTTGCATGCTAGATTAGTTTAATGACGACAGATGAGGTACAAAGTAAAAGAAAATCTAAAAGACAAAAATGATTTGGATGAAAAAATGATATTGGTGATAGAATGGAGGTAGATGATAGATTAGAAAAAAAGTACGAAGATGAATATTTAGGACGACTGGATGAGAATTCTGAATAAACAAATTAACAGAAAAATGTGGGTGAAGATTGCAGAGAGATGCACAAGAGAAGGTGTGAAATACGTGCCGAAGAGCTTCGTCGCCGAAACACAGACAGTGGTCAGGACGCGAGGGCCGGAGGACGAGGTGATGAGCAATAAGCGCAGCCGAGTGGCAAATTCGGGGGAGGGAGGTGCCGGGCCGGAGGGCGGAGGGGTGGAGGGGCGGAGGGGCGGATGGGGCGGAGGGGCGGAGGGGCGGAGGGCGGAGGGGGCGGAGGGTGGAGGGTGGAGGGGCGGAGGGCGGAGGAGGCGGAGGGGTGGAGGGGCGGAGGGCGGATGGGGTAGAGGGGTGGAGGGGTAGGAGGGGCGGAGGGGCGCGGATGAGGAGTGGCCGGGGCGAGAGCCCGGGACTAATGGAGACGCACAGCGGCGGCGGCGATTGGAAACTGAAATATTTAGCGGGCTGTGATTACGCGGGTTAAATGCCACGCACGACCCGCCCCCTCCCCCCCGCGCCTTTACCCTCACTGCACCGACACTCGGCCGCACAGCGCGTAGTTTCCAAGCGCACATTTCCCACCTGATTCTGCGAGAACTGCTGTGCGAGTGCGAAGGATTTTCAGAATTAAATAAATGAAATATTGACGTAATATATAAAACAACACGATATCGTACAGTATTCAAATTTCAATTTCAAGGGTTGGGGCAACGTAATAATTCCCCATTTTATACATTCAAAATATTCATCTTAGAATTTCCACTACGGATATACGTTGTGGTTCAAACGCTGTTCAGATGTATTAATGGAATATGCGTTTCGAAAGCTGGAGGAAATGCGTACACAATCTAAGAAATGTGTGAATTTAAACTTTAATTTCACTCTGGATTATAAAAATTACAGAAGTGAGGGTTACAGAGTGATTTTTTAGCTCCGACCTCATCAGTTGTAGATTTAGTACAGAGTGTTGTGTAACCAATACAGTATGTAAAAAGTTATATCACTGGCCGTTCAGTATTTGATGCCATGTGGCGTGACAAGCGGACCCACAACAAAAGCAGTTTCGAACCGATGTTCATGGAATATTCCACATACTCTTCCTTTCGGTGACTCGTTTGAATCGGTAATGGCGGCGGCTGCATCAGCAGCACGAACAGGAGTGTAAGTATAGCAACAGCAAAATAAGCCCGAAGTGTTGAAGCAGCACTAGCATCAGTATCAGCAGTACCGACAGTAAAGCAACAACAACGGAAGAAGTAGTAGGAACAATAGAGGCATAAGTAGCAGTAGCTATAACAATAACGAGCATAAGCAGCAGTAGCACAGCATAAATGAAGTAAAAGATGTAGTGGTAGTACCAGCAGCCGGAGTGTCATAATGAGCGACAAATCAGAAGTAGAGCAGATTATTCCGCTGCAGCAGCGGCGGTGGCGGCAGCAGAAGCGCGTCCGGCAAGGCGGGCGCGGCACCTGCTCCCCAAAGCCACCGCTGGGCGTTTGCGGCCGCTGTGCCGTGCCAGCGGTGACGAGCGGCTCGTCGACCAACCCCCCCGGCACCCGGCGCGCCGTGCCGCGGCCGCTCAAAGTTTCATAGCGCGGCGACGGCCGACCGCGGGAGCCATCGGAATCCGATCCGCCGAATCACCGATAACGGACGCGGCCCGCGGCGCCCCGCCTCCTGCCCTCGGCTGCCGGCAGTCCAGGCCCCGCCCCCCCCTGGCCCGGCCCGCCCGCTTCGCCTGCCCTGTGCCGCCCCTCCCCTCGCCACCCCTCCCCGCCCCTCCCGCCCCGTCTCGCCCCGTCTCGCCCCGTCTCGCCCCGTCTCGCTCCGTCTCGCCCCGTCTCGTCTCGTCTCGCCCCGTCTCGCCGTCTCGCCCCGTCTCGTCCCGTCTCGCCCCGTCTCGCCCCGTCTCGCCCCGTCTCGCCCCTCTCGCCCGTCTCGCCCCGTCTCGTCTCGTCTCGCCCCGTCTCGCCCCGTCTCGCCCCGTCTCGCCCGCCCCGCCCTGCCCCGCTCCGCTTCGCCCCACCTCACTCAGCCCGCAGGAAGAACGGCACGCCTCAACAGCTGTTTCCACTGCCTGCACACGTAGCCTCCTCCTTTATTCGTCTGGCTCTCCTCGGATTTGTTCAGTCGTGTCTGCCGTTCTGTCTCTTTCTTGTCAGAACATAGCCTTGCTGCCTCTTTCCTTAATCATACGATGGTATCTCCTTCCTTCTTCCATGTACTTCCTCCTTCCACTTCCTCCTTCCACACTATCCTAATTATTAATTCCTGTACATGCTAGTATTGTTTGATATTCCCTGGCACTTCTTAACACTCTCTCCGCTCTTTACCGAAACGATCGACTTTCACAATCTTCATCAGTTCATGTATCATTTTCTTTGACTATTCTGCCCAGTGTAGCCTTCTCTTCCATACGCAAATGCATGCTTCCTTGAAACAATCCGTTTGTTACTTTACTACAACCGTAACAACCGGGCCTCTACGGCTCATGCCATCACCCGTCCTCTTCGTCTTGCTCTGTCGAAATGAAATCCTCTGGTCAGCAAAGATAGCTCCCAAACAGACCTGGCTCTGGGCGTCAGGACTGTCCGCAGTCGTTTCCCAGTCCCCGTGCTCGCCGCGCCGCCAGCGGCCCTTCAGCCAACGAGGCGACTCCGCAGCCCCCCCCTGTCGGCTGCCTGCCGATGGAGGTCGAAGCGCGATTTCCTGACTCGCCTGTCGACGTTGCCACTCCCTTCCAGGCAGGCAGGCGGGCGGGCGGGCGGAGCGCTATCTCGACTCGAAGCGGTGCCGAGGCGGCGCACAATCGGATAACTTTAAGATGACATAATAGGATGACTGGGTTGTCGGAGTTCATTTCGCAGAAGGGCGGTTTAACCTGCTCGATATCATGGTGAGAGAGTTGAATCAACAGGATGAAATCTTCGGAGTTGGCAGCTAATGTTGCGTAGTATAGAAGCTGAGAAGCCTTCATAACAATCACGATCCTTTTTAACGTATTAATGCGTCTGGCGTATATAATTATTTTCTGTTGCAATAAAGAAAATGGACAAAACGCAACGGCTATGCCTACTTTTCAAACTAAAATAGCTGATGGGATATTAGATATGTCGACTAAGTTTTATTTTCTCAGATATTTTTTCTTCTATTTCACGTTCGGTTAAGAAAACGTCGCAAATAAAATCTCGTAATACTAAATATCTTTTCCTAGTTATTCACTTTACACTTTCAAATTACTTACATTATACTACATATATTTCAAAGAGCATGACATATTAAAAAAAGTGCAATTTGAATTCATGCCATTAAAGAAATCTTTCATATTATCAGTGCAAATGTAATATCATTTGGAGGGTGAAGACTCTGCCGTTCTTTTAACAATATGAAAATTGATTTCCATTTTAACAAACATATTTTGTTGGCTAATACTTTACTGTACGTTTTCAAGAAAGGGTTGTGGGGCTGAAATGTTAACACGAAAATTCAACACTAAATCATTCCAATCTCTATTCGGTTTATTTTACTTAACATTTTTACTCTTCTTTGCTGCCGTTGATTATACTCTCGACAGACAAAAGTGCCGAAAACGAGCATAAACCTTCCCATGAACTAACCCATAAGGGCGCCTTGTAAACAACATCACCGAAAGCGGCGCGAGTCAATTTTCACAGCTTAAACGCCAACCTCCAGTAATGGACTCCCGGGCACGCAATCGTCGCATTCCTCAATGGGAACAATGTGAAGAAAGCTGCTTCCCAAGCTCGTGTTTAAACACCAGCGCATACAAGAAGCCAAAACTCACACGCGCCCGTCCCATTCCGTACGTGCTCCCTTCCGGGCCGAGCTGGAGAAGTCTTCCATTTATACACACACTCACACAAGCGCACATACACACACACTCATCAAGAAGGCAAACACGTTAAAAGGCTGGGAGGCGTCAGGACGAAAATGCCACCGCGAGAGGCGCGTTGTCGCTCGCGCATATGAGGCTCGTCTTCCCAGCGCGGCACAGTGGGGCCTATACAATACGTAACGCTAAAACCGGGAGCGGTGGCTCAGGGCATCAACTGATGTCACTGCAGCGCCTCTGACCGGGAGGTCCTAGGTTCGAGTCCTGACGGCGGCAGGATTTTCACACTAGCTTTTCAGCTAGGTCGAATTTAGTCGCTGTCTGGAGGAGAATTCTAGCGGCCGGCTGCTCTGATCGGCAGTTTTCCGTGGTTTCTCCGATCAACACCGATCAACACCAGGCGAATGCCGGAGCAGTACCCTAACAAACGGGCCACGGACCGCGCGCGATCTTTCCTTCCTCTTCCTTGTCCTATCCTCTCCCCTTACACTAACATGCACTACACTACTACACATGCCGGGAGACCGTCGGAGCTTAGAGCTTGTCCGGCTGGGCAGTGCCCGCTGTTGGAAGAGTCCTGTTTAGGAAACCCCACTAGCCGACGGTAGGTCGGCGCCGGATATCGCCATCCAGAGGTGGGAAGATCACCGCCACCTCAGAGAAAAAACATGCACTACACGTACGGGACTAATGACCAAAGCAGTTGACGCGCCCGGAAACACGAAAAAACCAAACGTAGCGCTAAAGAAGGGGAGGAGGTTTATCTACTAATTTTAAAAAATGAACAAATTTTTTTTTTTTGTTATAACCATTGATTTTTTAACATTTTTCAACAATTGCACAAATAATTCCTTTTTCGTGTCTTATACTACAGTATTAAAATATTAACTACTCAATTTGTTTTAAAAATATCAATTAATTAAAGTTTTGAGGTATTAATTCTTACAATATGTAGAAATATTTTTTCATCAATATTTTATACCAAACCCGTAAAATTATGAAGAAAATATTCACAATTGTTATTTAGTGTATTCTAGAATTCAATTAAATTGGCGAAGTAGGTCACCCATGCGTCATCGACGACTGCGTGTGAACGGCTCGTGATACAAAGTTCGCTCCTGTACGTCCTTCTTTCACACATAACGTGCCTCCAATCTTACAGTTAGACACAGTCAGCATCGCCAACTAATTCCGACTTTAATTATCAGAAACTTTAATATACAACACAAATAAAACTTTTTTGCTTTTACTGTGCAATTTTCATTTCTTTTTGCTTCTTGCATTACAAGGGGAAAGGGTGCATGTGTTACGTAATTATTTAATGGGGTTAAAGCCAGCGTTACGGGTGCGTTACAGGGAGAGAGGGGGTATTCAAAATATTTTGCGTTAAGTAATTTATAGACGGTCCCTAACCACATTGCTGGTGCATCCCACAACATGTGCTCTGTGATTGTCTAGTAAGCATTTCAAAGAAGAAATATTATTGAACAAATATTTTTTTTGTTAAAAATAAGAGAACACAAAATAATAGGTGTGGCTCTTCTGAGACTTTTTAAAATGGTTCTATTCTCTGTAAATGTTTATTTCCATCTCGAGAAATATTTGAACCTCACTTGCTAATACGAATATTTTCTATTCAATAGAGCAAGATAGTCATTGCAAAGGATTTAATTTATTTTGCCTTTTGTGATCATTTATGAATAAAACAGATCTATCACAGACCTATGTGTCCCTTAACAAACAGTAGACGATGCACAATTGAACACGTCATTCCATTCTAACTTGTACACCCTTAAAGGCAAAGGAATTAAACAGTGGAGTTTGACCACATATTTATTTATTAAAAGAGAGGCCCAGAAACAACGATGTCTCTGTTAAGACATCAGGTCACACTCGACTCATTCATTCTTCTCATCTTGCAACGACCACAAATTCCACGCTCACCGGTCCAACTGATAAATTATTCATTATCTTTCATAATTTCTTTTTTTTGGTGTGCATCCCATTTCGGCGCAGTGTGCGCCCCCCCCCCCACGTGCCTCCCACGTGCTACGCGCCACCCCGGGCCCCCGGCGGGCGAGCGCTCTCAAATATTTGGGCCGCTCGCGCCCAGAGGTGCGGGCCGCCGCCCCAAACATTTACGCAGCAAGAGGGGGGGGAGTGCGCGTGGTACGCGGAGATCTGTGGAGGTTAGCCCTCGGGCGAAACCACGAAGATTCATCCGCAAGGAAGAGACACAACACGGACTGCGTCGCTTCTCCACGAAAACTGCGCTCCTTCGCAATGTTTTGAAGAACACAAACACTTCTCTGACAGAAATGTCATTAAATTTAATGCGGATTAATGTATTAATGTATATAAAATTTAATGTTAACTGGTAGAAATTTCCGCAACTTTTTGGTCATATCTGGAAGAAATGAATCAATAATCTTCATGGACTGGTGATTATATATTATGTGAATGATGAGAGGCTGGAGAAACAGGAGACATTAAATCTACATTGATTTTAACTTACGTATTAAATTTAATGTACAAATATATTATGCTCTTTTGAATGTACAAGGTTACATTAAGTTTCATGAATAATACGTTAATCCACATGACATTCAATGACATTTCTGTCAGTGTACATTAAACATAACTTAATATAATTTGTACATTCAATTTAATGCTTAAATTAAAATCAATATATATTTAATGTAGGTTCTCCCGTTTCTCCTGCCTCAATACCTCATTATCATTATTCATATCATATGCATAATCCTCAGTCCATGAAGGTCATTCATTCATACATTTTAATGTAAATTACATCAATGTAATTTACATTAAAAATACAACAATTTCTGAGAGTATAGATCCAATGCTATAAGGGTTCAAATACGTCAGTTCGCCGGTGAAATCACAAAGCGGTGAGTTTTCGGTGTGAATGAGAAAAAGCCCTGAGTATATCACGCTTGCAGCATGCGAATTAACCCTCGCAATGAAATGCTCCGACTGATTTCGTACTCATGCAATACGAATTTAGCTCATCCGCGGCACGCAAGAAAAAACATGAGACTGAAATCGAGTATAACAGTCGAAATTAGTAGCGTTCTGAATTTACAATATTGCCAAAATACAAATTGCTTTCAACCTAAGTCGAAGTGGATACGTTTCCAGTCAAATGAATTTGACATGAACATTTCAAAGCTCACGCATTAGAAACAATACTATTCTGAATATTAGGACTTAAAAATCACGATTTCGAAAATAAGGCAGAATAGTTGTGAAACGCACATTCAAATCATGTGCTTTTGAACTGCTCGTAAATACGCGGCTCACTACAAAACAAACGGTTCATGACTGACAGACAATGGATATTTTTCTACCTGAGAAAACATTTATGCAGACGCTTAATGATGCACACTGGCGGAAGTCGGCTGGAGAAACGCGGACAATCGAAGATTGGCAAGAAAGAGTTGAAATACAAAACTTTCAGAAAGTGAGAAAATAGTGGATAAGTTTTTCTTTCTGTTGAAAATTACGAATTTAGTATTGTATCGGTGGATTATTAAACTTTTAAACAATAGTAAAACCACCTCTGCCCTAAACGATTTTATATAGGAATAGTATCACCATTATTCACATACAAAATAAAAAGGATGTTTTCATTATCACGAAAAACTTTTACAGCATAGTCATTTCGGAAGCTAACTATTTGAATAACATAGTGACCAGAGTGCATATTTCAATCTAACGTACACTACGTCAGGCGGAACATTGAGGTTCATTGACAGAATATTGACAAAACCTCTACGTTCAGTCTAATGGCTGCAAAGTGTCGAGCGGCGGCGGCGGCGGCGCGGAGGGTCATCGCGTGGCTTCGGCGAGCATTCCTTCCGCCGCTGAGCGCGGCTGCAGGGTTTGGGCGACCACCGAACGGCCTGGCGAGCGCGGGCTGGCGGGCAGGCGGCGTGCAGGCGGGCGGCGGGCGGCGGGCAGGCGGCGGGGGCGGCGGTGAGCGGGCGGCGGCGGGCAGGGCAGGCGGGCAGGGCGGCGGGCAGGGCAGGCGGGCAGGGCAGGCGGGCAGGGCAGGCGGGCAGGGCAGGCGGGCAGGGCAGGCGGGCAGGGCGGCGGGCAGGCGGCGGCAGGGCAGGCGGGCAGGGCAGGCGGGCAGGGCAGGCGGGCAGGGCAGGCGGGCAGGGCAGGGCAGGGGCAGGGCAGGCGGGCAGGGCAGCGGCAGGCAGGCAGGCAGGGCAGGCAGGCAGGGCAGGCAGGCAGGGCAGGCAGGCAGGGCAGGCAGGCAGGGCAGGCAGGCAGGGCAGGCAGGCAGGGCAGGCGGGCAGGGCAGGCGGCGGGCAGGGCAGGCGGGCAGGGCAGGCGGCGGGCAGGAGCAGGCGAGCAGGGCAGGCGGGCAGGGCGAGGCGACGGCAGGGGCAGGGCGGGCGGCGGGCAGGGCAGGCGGGCAGGGGCAGGGCGGGCAGGGCAGGCGGGCAGGGCAGGCGGGCAGGGCAGGCGGGCAGGGCAGGCGGGCAGGGCAGGCGAGCAGGGCAGGCGAGCAGGGCAGGCGAGCAGGGCAGGCGAGCAGGGCAGGCGAGCAGGGCAGGCGAGCGGGGGCGAGCGGAGGCGAGCGGGGGCGAACGGGCGGGGTGGGACTGGGGCGTGGAGGCGGCGACGGAAACTCTCCAAATTCCACAAGCGATGTCGCCCGCGTCGCACCGCCTTCTCACAGAGGGCGCTCTCGCAATGGAATCGGAAGGATGCCCGTGAAGGGTAGTAACTGATGCGGTAAGTGTCAGTAACATGAATAAAGTGCTCATGCTAAGATGGAGCCATGTTGGGAATGAGCTTGTAAGATTTCGAATAAGCTACGATCATGTTCAGGTAATGGGAGAGTCGCTCCCGAGTTCGGTCTTAGGTTTGTATACGGATGGTTCGAACCGCTATTTATTAAACAATGTCGTACATGTGTTTTTTTTTCGAAGAATTATAAAAACTAAATGGAGGTCGGGGTAACCAAGCAAAAGAAAAGGCAGCACATATATCATGAAATTATTACGAAATATACAACATTGCTACGTATAAATATCTTTTCATCCGTTCACAATGAAAAGAAATGAATTGTAGCGTAAGCCGATTATAACTTTTTGGAAGCTTGAAATCCCAATAAGTCGTTTTTAACCTTTTTGATTCTTATTTGTATTCTTTGTCTGTCAGTTGTATTGTATATCTCACCAAGGATCTGGCACCAGTTTAATTTTCTCTTTGTTTTTGCCAGAGTGCCTCTGCTATATAACGATTTCTTCGTCCTCATTCTTCTGCGTACTGTATTTCTCTTCATTCCTTGTCTTTCCACGTTCACTCTTTCCATGCACATGTTTTTAACCCGACTTCAAATATTTACATACCTTTAAGATATCTAGGAGGCACAACGAGTAATGAACTTGTGTTTACTGTTGCTAAGACCTGCTACCTTCACCAGCATGCCACGTTTCCTCTGACCGGTTCCGTAATTGCTGTGTGCTCAGCCCGATTCAGGGCCCGGGGGCGGTGCAGAAGCAGGCGCCGACGTGCGGATATCGCGCGGCCGCAGGTGCTCCCGCAGGGGGTCCGAGGCAAACAGTAGCCGCGACGCCGCGCAGCGCCGGCTATGATTCATATCTCGAGGGCCGCCCACGCACGGGCGGGAGTGGGCGGGGCGAACGGGAGCGCGGGGTGATGGAGAATTCGGGTGAAGGTAGCGGATAGGAGAGTGGGCGGGGCATGGTGAAAAGCGGGCTGACGGAGAGGGCGGGGCAAAAGTATTAGACGGGAGGGAGGGGCGCGGCGGGAGAGGGGGAGGAGAAGGGGGGAAAGGGGGGGGGGGAGACGGGGCGAAGATAGCGGACGGGAGCGAGTGGACGGGGCGATGTGGAGAGCAGGTGATGGAGAGGGCGGGACGAGGGAAGGGAACACCAGGTACAGAATCTTCCGCGAAGTCCTCACCGCGGGAGCGTCTTCAAACACGCCGGCGAGGTGGGCAGGCAGTGCGGACAGGGGCAGACGAGGCAGGCGATGGAGGGGGTGGAGAACAAGTGGAGTGGGTGGTGCAGGTGGGCTCATGAGGGTGAGGTCGCGAGAAAGACAAAAGGGTCACCAGGCGAGGATTGTCGTCAAGCAGAGCGGGGGAAAGCGAAATGCAATGGGATGAGTGGGAACGAAAGAAATTTTGAAGCGGGCGTCATGAGTTAGGCGGTATACAACGAGATAATTTGGGGATTGATATGGCTGAGCTAAATGAGACAAGATACAGAGCGATTGGTGAAACGGGAAAAAGTAAATAATGGGAAACAGCGTTATAACAGTTCTGAGTGAGGTAAGGCCAAAGAAAGATATAGGTAGAGTGAAAAGAATATAAAAAATGGGAGATACATGTAAATCTGAAAAGTCACAGAGCCATACCAGACAAAGATGAGGCAATCAATATCAGAGGATACAAAGGATACAAAGTGAAAGGAAGTTATATACAATACAAATGAGAAGTAGAAAACTTAAGAACAAAATAGAACGAGTTTCCTCAAACTCGGCGAAAAAGGTGGCAGAAAGGAATTTAAAACAAGACGATCCAAGGAAGGGGAGACTCAGCGAAATGCAGCGATTAAGGCCGAGGATGTGAATCGATGGGCGAATTGACACGCAATGAGGGGAAGCCTGCGGCGATGAGGCGAGGCGAGAAGCAATGAGGCTCGACATTGATCGGTTAGGCGAAGCGGGATGATGCAAGACATCATTAGACAGAGAGGGGTGGAGCTGGAGGAAGGGGGAACAATAATGTGCCAGCGGAGGCAAGATGTTCGCGGTCCAAAACGGAACATGTTCTGAAGTATCGAAAAACGACAGCACTGGAACTGGGAAGAAAGCCCAACATGGACACGGAGAGAAAGCGGGGGAAACCCAAAAGACAACGAAGAGCAAGGAGAGACGAAGCAATGCGTGACAAGTCAAGCTGTAGCAACTAAAATAAGGGGAGATGAAATCGGAGAAAAGAAAATGAAAGCGTGTTCAGTAACTCAGTTATTCTTACGTAAGTGTAATTACCTTAAAATACCACAGAATAATTATCAAATTTCCTAGTTTGCGCTCGCGAAGTATACTCATAAATTCGTTGAACGAAAATACTCGTGCTCTTGATTAATGCATATATCGCCATCTTGTATGTAACTGGCAGTTTTCTTCAGGTGAGTAATTTCAAGATGTGTTCATTGTGCCTCAGTTACTTCAAATGTTATTACTTATTTCCAGTGAAATAGTTGAAAAACTCGTAATTATGGAATGTGAAAAGAAATATTAATTCATATACCTTTATTTTGATAAATCAACATGTGCATGCTGTTTATATACTGATATTCGGCCTAATGGAATATCTTCTTCACAATATTACCGTGAAGGATATTATAATATTATTTTACACAATATTACCATTTTTTTAATTTTCAAAATTTATGTAGTATATGACTCAGTGTAGGGATCTCAGAATTTTGAAAATGTGCATAGAGTTCACTTCTCCCCATAGCACGTCATAAGCAGTTTCAACTGTTTTTTGACGTAAAATAAATCAAATAAATAAAAAACAAAAAATGTAACACAAGACACTGTAAAAAACAGTTGATATTGCCCAGGTGCGGTTACGATGCGTGCGGTGCGAGGCGAAAGGACTAGTGATGTTTTGAAGTGGTGGGAAGAGGCCGAAGAGGAAACTCCGGCGGAAGTGTAGCAAATATGGTTTGGATAGAAGTGGAGTAGAGTGAAGCGTTGCGAGTCGCTGCAGGGCGAAGAGCACGGCCGTGGTAATTCAACGATGTCTATTTCTCGTGGGGAGCCTCACGACATCAGGCCATCAGGCCTGCTCTTCCACCTGACCACGGAAAATCCGCTACGCTGCTTTCAATGTCTGGCAGAGAAAGGAAGTATAAACTCGGGCGATGAATCGCGTTTTTGAATTTTCCTCAGACTTCATTCAGGCTTGAAGATCTTTTACGTGCCTTGAATCTACAACATCGGACAGCCGTCTTTATTTCCTCTTAAAAGGAAGGCGTACGAAGGATTTTTTTGCCCTGAAAAATCAGTGGTTTCGATCTGGTTTGAACCCGCGAACTTGGGTTTAACAGCCCGATACGCTAACCATGACACCACCAAACCCGCCAGCCTTGTCGACAGAGAGAGTGTGGCAAGCGGGAACGAGAGAGAGGGCATAGTAGGGTAGGTGGAGCAGGGCGGAGCGGAGCGCGCCGTCGGGAGCGTAAAATTCTATCGCATCGCCCGCTCCTCCCGCGGGACGTCAGTAATGGAGCGCCGGGATGTTTGAGTTGAGCCGAGGAAGCGGCGGGGCCCACCTGCCTGCGTAACGAGCGAAGGGCCAAGTCGGGCCCTGCGGGGACGACCCTACCCCCACCTCCACCCCCACCTCCGCTGCCGCCACCGCAGCCGCAGCCACCGCAGCCAGCGGCCCCAGACCCCAGGGGCGCCCGCGACCCACTGTCGGCGACTGCTGGTGATTGGAACCGGTGCGGCGGCGGGAGAGGGCACGTGCGGCGCAGGTGATACGTCGTGTACTAGCCTCCAAAGGAACTTTGGTCAGAGTCTGTAGGATCACTGTTGTTGTTGTTCCATAGAGCTTTGTCGTGTAACATTCCACCTGAGGAAGGTAAATATGGTTCGTTTTGAACAGCATACACTTGTTACCTAAACCATAATTACGTTGGTAGACATGCAGTAGGCTTTAGAAATGAATAACTGGCCTTAACACGGGAATGTGAAATGAAGTTCTCAGAATAAACCTGAGCTGTTGATTATTGTAAATAAATACCACTGAAATGTTTTAGGGTATACTTTCATTGAATAGTTCGAAGTAATTCGAACATTTACACTCTTTATGAATTTTAAACGCACTCTTCTTAAAGTTCAAGTGATTGTTCGTTAGTTTTCTATGGACACCACTTTTACACTATACACTCAACATAACCTAACTTTTCATTAATTTATTTCAGCTATTTCATGTTTATATGCTCGCATTTCATGACTTTGGAGCCTGAGTGGAAATTGGAGCAAGTAAAAATGTCTCATGTGATTGTAATATACTTTATGATCTCACTTAAAGATGCACCGGTGCCACTCTAAATATTCTCAACTACTGTGTTACACACTCCACCCACTTACATTAACAAAACAATTTAACTAAAATCACAATTAAGGGCGTGGCGAGAAGGCAGATGCAACGATGAGAGAAAAGAGACGGGTGAGATGCAAAGAGTTCATTCCATGTGCGTTGAAAATGTCCGTCTTTTTAGCTTTTGCAGCTAGGAAGATGAATTTGGGCATCCAGAACTGATACGTGATGAAATATTAGCTGTAAATGTCACTCTTCCTACTTTAATATTGAGGAAACAAGGTTAAAACCTCCAATTTTTTTAAATATTTGTATTTCTCGTCGAGTTTGCTGCAATTTACACACTATATAAATGAAGGAACAATTGATATTGGATATTATGAATGGAGCGGAAAAGTTACATACTTACTTATATTCATTTGTTTACAGAAAAGGAAAGGAAATATATCTCAGAAAGTTCCGAAGATCTTAAAAGAATAAAAAAAAAAAACAACAATATCGCAAAATATATTTCATATGCGAATCTATAACACAAAACTTCCTTTAACACACGTGAAACATTTTATATATTAGACTACTTGAAGGAATGAGCCGATGGCAAAATCGACAATGCAGGAATTGGCGAATGATGCAGCGGCAGTTGGAATCGGTAACGGTCAAACCGATGTTAGTGGAATTGGCAACTGAAAGATCAACGACCGACATCGTAATATCAGACAGTGGAATTGGAGATTTAGCCTTCAATGACGGTCGATTTGGCGACATTTGGGGCCTGTGTGAACGCTATGTGTAATATTAATGTGGATTGCACAACAGTGGTACATAATGAGATCGAGAACGACTTTCGGATTAGTAGGAGGCAAGAGGGTAACAATGGAATCTGGTAAAATAGAATTAATTTTTTTTTTACATTTCATCGATTTTATCATTGAAGATAATATAAATATACTGTACTATAGAGTTATCCTCATAATTATAATTGGTGTTGTAATGTTAAACACATTGCTACAACTGGGCCCAGATTAGGTCTTTAAAGAACCACGGGAAGATAGTCACAAGACAGAGCCTTCGTTGAGGTCGTGGTACTAGAGCCGTATGAAATGAACAGATAAATGGAGAGGAAACCAATGCTCTCGACAAGAATGGTGATGGACGAACACAGAAAAGAATTAATCTATCTTTCTTAGTGGAAATACAGTAGGTAAATGTGGCATGATGGAAGTCAGATAAAGATAGTTACTACACGTTGCGGAAAGGGAGCGAGAGTAAGAATAAAGGATTGAGTTGAAGAGCGGTATGGACTCACAGAGAAGTTAATTGCACGGCACCTACGTCGTACTGAAAGACAAGAGGTGGCGATGAAGCAAACGGTTTCTACTCGAGAGTAGGGAACAAACAGAGAATGTGGAGGAGGATGTCGAGAATAATCTCACTCGAACAAAGAGAATTCTCGTAAATGCACCCCGCAGGGGGAATCGCATTGTGCTTGGAACTGCAGTTGCTTGCGAGAGAAAAGCAGTTAGAGGCAGTTAGTCGATGTAGTTAGGAAAGGCGGTGTACACACTTCACTCGTGACATGAATGTGTTTGTGGAAAGAAAACTCGCGTTGGTTTTAAGCATTTACCAGGCTGACTGTTGTGGGTAATGGAAGTTACATTAGAATAATGAAAAGCTAGAGTATAAAGGGAAACAACATTCTAAGATGTTTGTTATTTGCCCGTGGTTTGGAATGGGCTCCAACTTCTACAAGGACTAGACACGCTTAGAAAACGTTTTTTGAAGTTAACTGTTGCATATTGCAATGATTTGTCTTGAAAGTGGAGACCTGCTACTAAATTCCGACTAATGCAAATGAAGAGTTGTCCTGTCTACCTCTTACGTTAGTTCTGAACACAACAGATCAAACTATTTTTAAAATAATGTTTAACGATTTAAAATAACGCTTCTAACGTTTCTAAAATAACGACTTAAAATAATGTTTCTATATGAAGTTATCCAGATACCTGAACTATTAATGTTGAATGCAGTTTTCAATGCAAGCCACTCGTTAAAAGGGATATGTGGTAACAAGATAAACATTGACGAAGCACATCACTTCACTGAAGAGCATAAATGTCCATTTTTAGGAAAAATCAATTAGGTATCCCATTACTCGTGTACAACAAAATCAGTGAAATGTACATTTTACAAAAGAATATTACCACGTCGACACGTTTAAAAATAGCACAGGAGACGTTTATCCGCCAAGCTTTCGTTTCTCATTCATCGAAATATCAATTGAACTTCCCTGACGAGAACAGTGTTTCAATATTTTACGACGAAATTGAAGAGACCACCCGGGAGGGCTCCCGTAACAAGAAGAGACGGTCGCGGCCATTATCCAAGGCAAATCAACCATTCTCTCTTCCACCGCGAATCACGCGACTCTTCATCCGCCGCCGCGAGGGCTCCCGTACACTGCAATCCCCCGACCACCACTTTTCAGCATTTGCGCAGGCGCCCCGCCCACGCACGGCGCTAGGGGAAGCGTACAGCAAAGCGACTGCAATCCCCCGACCACCACTTTTCAGCATTTGCGCAGGCGTCCCGCCCACGCAGGCTAGGGGAAGCATACAGCAAAGCGACTGCAATCCCCCGACCACCACTTTTCAGCATCTGCGCAGGCGCCCCCACGCAGGGCGCTAGGGAAGCATACAGCAAGCGACTGCAATCTCCCGACCACCACTTTTCAGCATTTGCGCAGGCGCCCCACTTTTCAGCATTTGCGCTGGCGCAAGATGAGGTGTGCATGTGCAGAAGGTGGAGATTGCTGCCAATTGATGTGCTTCAAGACCTTGACGGCGGGCGCATCTTCGAGTCCCGACAGTGACAAGACTAGCTTTTCAGCAAGGTCGAATTCAATCACTGTCTGGAGGAGAATTCTAGAGGCCGGTAGCTCTGATGGGTAGTTTTCTGTGGTTTCTCCGATAAACACCAGGCGGATGTCGGAGCAGTACCCTAACAAAAGGGCAACGAACTGCACGCGATCTTTCCTACCTCTTCCTTGTCCTTTACTTACCTCTTACACACACACACACACACGTACACTAACATGCACTACACTACCATACATGCCGGGAGGCCTGTCGGTGGCTTAGAGCTTGTCCTGGCTGGGGCGGTGCCCCGCTCGTAAGAGATACCTGGTTGGAGAAACCCCGTTAGGTAGTCGGCGCCGGATCTCGCCATTCAGCGGGGGAAGATCACCACCACCTCCCGATGACAAATACATGAACTACACTTACAGGACTAGTGACGTCAGTAGTTAACGTACCCGGAATCTCTAACGTCCAACCAACGGGTGTCTCTGTAGGAGAACGGTTTCGCTGAGGAGGTGCACGCAGGACAGGAATGGCTAATCCACTTTGAGATTGTGACAGAATTTTTTTAAAAATTGAATGCCTTTCTAACTAAATTTATAATAATAACTATGTAAACTGCAGTATATGAATATTAGTAATGTGTTCAGGTAATAGTGTTGGGCGTAGATCGATATAAAAAGCATAATATTTTAAAGCTAATTCTGATGTTCATATAGTCATATATTTGTTTTATAACTTTATTAAAAATTATCACTAAAGAAAACACATTGAATTAGTACGGCCGTTCTTGTTAAACCAGTCTTACAGTCTCGAAATTTAACATTAAATTCATGTGATTTATTTAAATGATAGACACGATACTGTTTGAAACCGCTATATCAGTTTATTGCCCACAGTATAAAAAATTAAACCTTATGCATGAAATTCCTCAGTTAAATATACTGCTGTGATTACATAATTCCTTGAAATCATAAAAAATAATGCGTCGGGAAACTCCTTTCCTCTGCGTCACCGGCTTCCGCCTGGCAGTAATGGCCGCCAACAATTTGAGCCGCCCCGCACTCGCCTCACCGCTTGTGGTGATTAAGTGTCTTTTCATTAGTACGAATGGCGGGATCGCGGTATCGACCAGTTGCCGCGACCACTGCCAACCCCGACTTGTAGCTGTGTCCATTGAACTGAAGAAGCGTGAAACCGACCGAAGTGGCGTTGACAATGTCAGCAGCAATTAGCACAGAGGAGATAATTTCTTGTAGATTCATCAATACAATAAGGGAGACTACATCTATTAATGGGTCTGATCCGAACTATAGGCAAATAAATTCAACAGTTATAAGAAACATACAATTATAAATTTGCATTGATTTTTTACCGTCCGCAAACAGCATGATTGAAACACCTCAAGTACATCATTCTGCATTGTTCATCTTCCTAAATTGTACATTTCATCTTCATAAATGTATAAATTGTTGAATGAATAAAATATGGAGATCACAATAACAAATCGTTAGGTTACGTATTGTGCTGCACTCGGCTGTGCGAAGCTAAGACTTAAAACGGGCAATTAGTAACTTCCCTCCAACACTCCGAAATCCATCTTAAATATTATTTTTCTTCTGACTCCCAAAAATCATGCAGAACGAAAAATCAATACATAATTATTTTTATTTTGGAGAATTAATTACTGAACTAGTTACAGTCAAAAAGTGTACACGTCATTAAATATCAAGAATTTCGTTCTTTTCTTGCTTGAAAATAAATACATTTGCCTGCGGGATCTACCGTTAACAACGAAGTGTATCGATTACTGCTAAGAAGTTAAAATATCCTAGTAGCCATGAAGTGAAGGCGTGTCTCAGAGAGTAAAAGAACACAAAACAAACTGCGAAGGAACAAGAGGAGAGTTTTGAGAAGCAGTTAAGTTCTCGCGAACAAACACCAACGAGTATAGTAAGGAGTTCTGTAGATAACGGAAATTCCAAACAAATGTGTTAGTCCAAACAAATGTGTAAATTAGTCGTGGAGATACATGTTGCCCAATAATATGTGAGAGACAACCTCGGTTAACTCGAAGATATCATAAATTAAACGCGAAACGACTTGGTTTTACGGTGACATGGGAATGTGCGAATTATTTTCGAATTTGTGAGAGGAAACTGACCTTGATATTCTTTATTAAGGATCTAGGAGTTTTATGGTCGATAAGTTAGTGATTTTAGGGATAGATGATTAGAATGATATGAAATGAATGATAATGGAGAAATAACGAATTGAAAGGTAGGGAAGTCAGCTAGGAACTCGTATTTTTTGTGTTCACAATTAATTCTACATTGCAACCAGGATCAAACCTGCGTACCAGATCTTGTGTACTAATCGCGAACGGCTAGACCAAAGATTCATCATGTCTATTGGTATCCCAACGCGGTTTTAGCAAAGAAAAAAAAGTTTGCGCTCCAGAGAGACCTGATGGAGGGTGTACTCGCGAAGGAGCCATACCAAAGCACACCGTCCGGCCTACGCGGCTCCCGGGTGGCGCCAGCGCGTTATTGCGGAGCCTTAAAAAGTTGAAGGCAATGCGCAGCGCGGTGGGACGGAGTGAGATGGGTCGCGGTGGGAGGGACAAGATGGGTCTGGCCGGGATGATGAGGGACGGAACGGCACGATGTTGGTTCAAGGCCAGAGAGGGCGGGAGAGGGTGGGATGGTGGGGTGGAGTGAGATGAGTCGCTGTGGCAGAGACAATATGCGACTGGTCGGCATGATGCGGGAAAGGGCATTACGGAGTTGGTTTAAGGCCAGAGAGGCGAGAGGCGGAGAGGCGAGAGAGTGCGAGAGAGTGCGAGAGAGTGCGAGAGAGTGCGAGAGAGGGCGAGAGAGGGCGAGACAGAGGGCGACAGAGGGTGACAGAGGGTGACAGAGGGTGACAGAGGGTGACAGAGGGTGACAGAGGGCGACAGAGGGCGACAGAGGGCGACAGAGGGCGACAGAGGGCGACAGAGGGCGACAGAGGGCGACAGAGGGCGACAGAGGGCGACAGAGGGCGACAGAGGATGACAGAGGGTGACAGAGGGTGACAGAGGGTGACAGAGGGTGACAGAGGGTGACAGAGGGTGACATAGGGTGACAGAGGGTGACAGAGGGCGACAGAGGGTGACAGAGGGTGACAGAGGGTGACAGAGGGTGACAGAGGGTGACAGAGGGTGACAGAGGGTGACAGAGGGCGACAGACAGCGAGAGACGGTGAAAGAGTGCGAGAAAGGTGGAAGAGAGCGGGGCAGCGAGGCAGGGCGGGACAGGGAGGGTCAGGGGGATTGGGCGGGAAGGCACGGCGGGCAGGCAGGGTGGGTCACGGCTGTGCAAGGCCGGGCTGGACGTGAGCGGGAGTCCCCAGACACCGATCGGAGGTTTCGCGCCCGAGTTGTCTCGGGGCCGGCGAGGCGACGACGTAGCAGCCCACACCTCGGCCTCTCAGTGCAATCTCCTACCGCAACCGCCGCGCGCCCCTCCACACACCACTAGCGGTCAGCGCTCCGTATGGCAATCCGTCGTCGCGGCCCTGGGCTTGATGCAGCAATCGGGCACGATTTCCAAAGTCTTCATTTTCCAAGGTCGCAAACAGAAAGATTTGTAAATAATTAATATGATAAAACGACCTCACAATCATATTTTCATAGAAGTACTTTGTTGTAATGGTACCCCATATTCAGAATTTGCCTGGTGCTTGTTACTTCAGCAACGAACGTACGTTATTTATCTGAATCCAGTAATATATGGTAACAGTGTACTTTCACTTAAGTAAATTTGGAAACTTTTTCGTTTAGGATTATATTTCGTAGAGAATTATATATCACTTTTCGTATAGAATTGTATATGTTTGTTCTTCTACATTTTTTATTTATGTATTATACTTTATTTCCCACACGGTCATTGGATCCGTTTCACATGGTTATTATAGAATGTTTTACAAACTGATCAACCTTTGGCCAGCAATTAACCAAAAAAGACCACACATTCCTTATCTTGCAAACTATTCTGGAAACAGTCCGTTACGTTCTTATTGAAGCTCCCCTCATAACTTTTTCTTCGAACCTTCTTCCCTTTCGCATGACTTCTCTGATAATTTAACCTCGAGAGCATGACTCTCACTGCACACGTCCTGTTCTCGCCGTCTGCCTCCCTTCATCGCACAACCACTTCAATTCCTACTCCGCTCCACCGCTTCCGATTACGTCCCACCGCCCTGCCCACCCCGCCCGTCCAACCATGCCCTCCCCTCTCACAGTCCTCCCCACTACCTCGACCAGTATCCAACCAGCTCACCCCACATTTGTACAGCTCGCCTGCCTGTCTCGCCCCGCTCCGCTTTGTTCTCCGCTCTACCCGTCCCGCCTCGTCCCCGCCTCGTCCCCGCCCGCCTCGCCTCGTCCCCGCCTCGTCCCGCCCGCCTCGCCCGCCTCGCCCCGCCTCGCCTCGCCCCGCCCCCCGCCCCCGCCTCACCCCGCCCGCCTCGTCCCCGCCCCGCCTCGTCCCCGCCCCGCCTCGTCCCCGCCCCGCCTCGTCCCCGCCCCGCCTCGTCCCCGCCCCGCCTCGCCCCGCCCGCCTCGCCCCGCCCGCCATTGGCCCACCTCATCCGCCCCGCCCGCCCGCCCGCCCCGCCCCCATCCCGTTTCGTTTACACCGCCCATCTCGCTCCCGAAGCGGGCGAGTGCCGATCAATGGCCCGCTCGTCAAAAAACAAATCAGCGGAGGCGAAGATTACGCGCGTCGCGCCGCGATTTGTCGCTCGCCGCCGCGAGGGGCGCCATGCTAATCAACGCGGGGCGGCGGCGGCGGGCGGGGGCGTGAGTCAGCCGAAGATGACGGACGGCGCGCGAGCGCAACGCGAGGGGCGGGGCGGGCGGTCCGGGCGAGGGAGAGGGGAGGCTAGAACCGGCAGGGCGGGGAGGCTGTGAGAGTTAAGTTGGCCGGGATGGATGGATTCATATCCATTGGGGCAGAATAGGAAAGGCAAATACACCAGACGTAAAGCGGAGAATGGATGGAACGAAGACGGGATTTAGTGAGAAAACGAACGCGACTACCAAGGAGCACAGATTAGGACCAAAGAGTGCTTAGCACATGGGTTGATGAGAGTGGGCAATGAGCTGCGAAGAGATCAGAGAGACAATGCGATTTTGCAGGCGCTGGATGACTCAAGACCCAGTGGGTTTGTGTGGATTTGTGGGGTAGTGGAGAGAAATCAGAGTGGTTTAAGGCTGTTTGATGCACTGCTAGGGCTTGCCGAGCTTGGGTCCGGCATCGGGTAGAGAAGTGGGAGTGGATTACACATATGGAGGGGAGAGGCAGGTAGGAAGGAGAAACATCATAGAAGAGAACAAAAGAGAGGAAATCACACGGATAACGAGGAGGGGGAAAAAGAACAATGAAAGACCAAGCGGGATGGAACAGATCGGGTAGATGAGGCATGGATGGAATCAATGTGGAGCTACGGTGGGCCGTAGGGCCGGTGGCATGGGAAGCGGTTCAGAGAGCGAGCGGGGAGTGTTCGACTAGACAGAGAGCGCAAACGAGAGGTAAGGAGAGCGGCATGGTTGGTGAGAGCGGCGTGGAGGGTGAAGCGGAGGGGTGAAGCGGCCTGGAGGGGTGTGTGGAGAGCGGCGCGGAGTGCAGAATAGAGGGCGGCGTGGAGTGAGGCATGCAGTGCTGCCTGGAGCATATAGGGCGGCGTGGAGGGCGGCGTGGAGGGCGGCGTGGAGGGCGGCGTGGAAGGCGGCGTGGAGGGCGGCGCCGAGGGCGGCGTCGAGGGTGTGTGGAGGTGTGTGGAGGACGGCGTGGAGGCCGGCGTGGAGGGCGGCGTGGAGGGCGGCGTGGAGGGCGGCGTGGAGGCGGCGTGGAGGGCGGCGAGGAGGGAGGCTTCGAGGCGGCAAGGAGGGAGGTGTAGAGGGGTATGGAGGGCGGTGGCATGGGCGGCATGGTGAGTGGCGCGGAGGGCGGCTCGGAGGGCGCGGAACTGCGTACAGCGGCCCGTCGGCCGGCGCGGGGCGGAGGGGCGAAGGGGGCTCCCGCGGGGCCGTGGCTAATCAAGCCGGCTGTCCGGCGGGGGGGGGGGGGGGGCAGGGGCCTCGGCGGCCGGGACCCGGCCCGTATGGCCCGCACGTACGCGAGCGCAGTCATTTGTTTTTATTTCTGGCCTGTCAAACGGCGGCGGGGGGGAAGGGGGGGGAGGTGTGCAAGTGAGAGGCACGGAATGGAGGAGAGGAATGGGGCGGAGCAGGCGGAGGAGAGGGAAGAGTAAGGGAGAGAGAGAGAAAATGGCGATGAAACGGCGGGCAGAATAAGGGGTGAGCTGAAACAAGCGTTGAACATGAAATGCGGTGAAGGGAAGCGCAGTGGACAAATGTGTGTAATGGAGATATACGCCGACGGATTGCTACAGATGTTCGAAAAAAGGGACATTAGGCGTAGCAGCTAATATGATCAGTCTGAACATGATGCGCATGGTAGAATGACGAATAGCTGAGAGGGTAGCGAAGAAATATAGGCTTCACGCGGATTTTTCTACACCAATATACCCGAGCGGAGTACATATTTGTTTTATGAAGATCGACTCTTGCTCAAACATTATAAAAGTGAAAACTTAGCATTGATCTAGTAAATAAACCCACTATTTCCTTTCAAATATACTACATTTGTGGTTATATATAAATCAACATTGTTTTTAAGAAATGCGTAAATTTCCCAATTTTGATCGTTTTCAATAAATCAATGCGCATCACTTTCTTTCTGTCTCATATTTGTAAATACGGTTTTTTAGATTGCGAAATAAGAAAACCTTATTTTAACGGCGGAAAATTGAAATTTCAGCTTTCAAAGGAAACATATACAATACTAATCCATTCAGTTGTTATCCATATCTCAGATCTCCTGTTTACCGCATTTATATTATAGAACGCGATACATCACAGAAGATGGAGCCGAACATTCCCGACCTAACAGCGGAACGGCGCAAAGGCGGGCTGACACTGGGAGCGGCAAACTGCGAGAGGCAGCAAAGTCGACGGAAGCGGACAGATCGTAAGAGGGGGGGAGCGGCGGCGGCGCTCTCGCCGTCAAAGGCGGCGCCGAAACGAACGAGATAGATTTCAAAGAAAATCTGGGCGATCCCATATTTGAAGGAAGTCGGCGGGTGGCGGGCCGTGGGGCGACCGCGTCAAAGCGCGCGGGCACGCGATTCGCCGCGCGGCAGCGCTGCCGGCACGAGAGGGAGGGGAGCGGCTGGCGGCGCGAAGCGCCGGGCGCAGCGAGGAGGATCAAGCGGTGAAGGGCGTCGGCGCGGCCGACCAACACGCTTTCGCCCTCCATTCACTGCTCCGAGACACCGGTCTTTGTGGTCGCGGGCCACCGTGTCACTTGGATAACAAAATTGACTTTCGGAAACTTCAATTAAATTTAGTTTTCACAAAAAAATCGTGTTCTAGACAGAGCGATATACTTTTGTAAACAATTTTATTGGACAAGCCAGTGAACTGTTTTTATAGCAAAATTTTGTTTTCAAAAAATTGTTTGGATCAAACTGAAAATTGTTTTCGTTTGTTTTGTTATAAAGGGAAAGGAGATGGACTAAACACAAGAACAAGTGTGATTATTAAAGCTGCGGTAGCAATCTTAGAATTTTAAACTTTAAAATATTTTGCTAAACGAATTACTTTTTCCTCCCTGTTTCCGAGACCAGTAATTCCGAACTAGCTCTTTCGTGGGGCACATTAATCAAAGAATAATGTGTATATAATTTGTTCCGTAAGTTGAATATAACAGTAATAAAATCTTTGACGCTGATGTGTCAGGCAAATTGTTGGTGTAGTGATCCATTGCTAAACTCTGACTGACATTCAAAGGAATGCATAAGAATTAAGTAGATTTTTTTTGCATACCTTCGTCTCTAAAACAGGCGTTTCCCCCTAGGTTTGAAACGTATTGGACGCAACATCACATGTTAATAATGATGAGAGAAAGAGTGAGAAAAAATGTTAATAAGAGGACAGACATAGCTTTGCAAAATAGGTAAATCCGAAGGGAAGAAGATCTTAAACGATCAAACGCAGCACATAGAAAATGCAATACGACGAAAACTGAATGAAGTGGCTGCAAAATACTTGCTGCATTCAGTTTTGCAAACTAGGTAAACCTGAAGGGAAGAAGACCTTAAACGATCAAACGCAGCACACAGAAGGTGCAATACGATGAAAAGCGGATGAAGTGGCTGCAAAAGAACAAAAGAATAGACAATAAACTGACGAACAAAGACAAAGCGATTTGTAGGCGAGAATGAAAAAATCGAGGAATAAACGTGAAAGATGAAAGGCGCGTACAAGAGGTGGAAATGAAACTCCACCCTGGAGGCAGCGAGGAGAGGGCACGGCGGCGGTGGGGGGATCACCGGGGCAGAAACGGAGCCGGCAGAGGGCGGTGGCGGCGGCAGACGCAGGGGAAGAGAAAGGGATGGAGGCTCACGCTGAGGCGGGGGCGGAGGCGGGGACGGAGAAACAGACTGAGGTGCAGGTGGGGGCGAAGAAAGAGACGGAGGATGAGGCTGATGTGGAGACGGAAGCGGTGACGCAGGTGCAAGTGAAGGTGCTGGGCGAGTGCGGAAGCGGGAGCGGCGGCGGGAGAGTGGGCGAAGATGGAAGCGGATGCGGAGGCGGGTCGGCGGTGACGGCGGCGGCGTCGGCGATGGCGGCGACAGAAGAGGCGGCGGCGGCGGGAGGAGGAGGAGGAGGAGGTGGCAGAGGCGGCGCCAGAGGCTGCGTGAGCGCTGATGACGCGTGCGGTTGGGGTTGGCGTGGCGTGGCGGGGCGTCCCAGGCGGAGATTCGGCGTCAGGGCGCACAGTCGGTGGACACTTCCGGGAACGCCCACAAAGGAAGAAAGCTTACGCGCCATCAGCCTGAGACTCGCGATCGCTCTCGCAGTCGGAACAACAAGGCGCCTTGAGGGAAATGCGGATGTTTCGTGACCTTCTTCGGGCAAAAAATTAAGTGAAAATGTTTTAAACTTGAAGAACGCCCCGAAATAATGTCGGAAACACAGGTTTACTAGTCACCGAATCAGAGTCACATGGACGGTGGAGAGATCGTGCTCAATTTTCGGATTCTGACATTTTCATGCAACAGTTTCTGAAGACAATTTCAAAGGTATTTCAATTTTTTTAAAAGTGTAATAACGTGTTCGTTCATTTTTAGAGAATATTTAACGACATTATTTCACGGTTATATTCGGCATTATTTCATGGTCAATAGTTATTTCCGATGGTGTCTGGTGACTGAGACCCTTTCATAATAAATATTTAAGCTTTTCGCGCAAAAATGTCACAATGTAAATACTTGTATGTATTAATATAAAAGATTTCACCTTTATTTGAAATGGTTCTTAACTAATATGTTTCAAATAGGACAATTGTCTCTAGAAAGGATTTATTATTGTTTACATTACGATTCTGTGTACTTCACTGGAGATACAAACTACTACTGTAATTAATAATGCCATCGTCTAAATAATTAATTTCACTCCTGATCGTCTTAAAGCGACATATTTGGAGGGGATAGTTATTACTTGACCGAATCTCGTAATCTAAACGATTTATCAATTAGTTTCTAAAATTAATATTCTGTGGTCCCAATAACGACAACATGTATTTGATGAGTTACTTTTACTGAAGGACGGGTAATCCTTTACATGAGGGTTATACGCAATTTTGAAAATTTTCTGAAAACGCCTTTAGAATTTTTATGTTATAGGCGTTTTAGCTGGTTCCGGCCCAGCGTGGAGCAGAGCGGAGGACGAAGAGGATGCAGAGGAGCCGCTCGGGACCGGAAATGGAAGGAGGCGTGGCGCGGGACGGGGCGGGTGACATGCAAAGGGCGAGGAGCGAGGCGCCTTCAAAGGCGCGAATGGCCCCGCACAAGGACACTGCCGGTCGGCCTGGGAGCGACTCGAGAAGGCGATAGTCCTCGGAAGTGGACTAAACAGGCAGAGGGATAACGGGACAGACAGCCGCATCTTTCCTATCACTGGGCTCTAAGCTTCCGACCGGTCTCCCGGAATATGTGGTAGTGTAGTGCATGTTAGTGTAAGTGTGTGTGTAAGGGGGAGAGGATAGGACAAGGAAGAGGAGGACATATTGCGCGCGGTCCGTGGCCCGTTTGGTAGGGTACTACTCCGGCATTCGCCTGGTGTTGATCGAAGAAACCACGGAAAACTACCGATCAGAGCAGCCGACCGCTAGAATTCTCCTCCAGGCAGCGACTGAATGCGACCTATCTGCAGCGATTTATTCGGACCTATCAAGCTTGTGTCGAAAATCCTGCCGCCGTCAGGACTCGAGCCTAGGACCTCCCGGTCAGAGGCGTTGCAGTGGCATCAGTTGATACACTGAGCTACCGCTCCCGGTGCGAGGACGTAAGGATGAGTTTGTTTTTGGGAGGCCGCAGGGACGCTGACTGCTATGAGAGTGGTAACTGCGACGGTTGTACGACGCGGTGGCGGTGTCATAAGTGACGCCGGATTTGATTTTCCCTATCAACTCCGCAATCACTATTGACGGCAGCGACAGAGTGATGTCAGAGAGTGATGGCGACAGAGTGATGGCGGTGCTGCTGGCGTGTCCTGCGTGAACGAGGGGGCTAGGGCAAGAAAGGAGGGCGAGTGAGGTGACGAACGCCCTTTCATAGACGAAGCGATTGGCAAATGGAGCTTTCGAACACTTCAGAAGGAAAATTACTGTCCCCTCTAAACGTGCTGTAACAGAGTTATTTCACCGATCAATAAAATAAATTGCTAAATTCAAATGCAATTCTTCGAGAAAATTCAAAACACTAATTCAAGGCAGCTAATAATTATGACAACGATACCCACAATGCTCAGTATTTTCAAGGCATATGCGTTTTAAAGAGCGGTCTTAAAAAGTAAATATCTGTTCACTTAGTAAATGAGCAATTCCAAAATTTTGAATAAATAAACAAAGTCGATATTTTACATCAACAACCTATACAGTAACGGTTTTTTTTAGTTGAAAATCGAATAATGTAAATCTGTAGAGAAGATGGGTCCCTGTTTAAATCCATGATCCAAAAGATTAGCGAGCCCCAGATGTTTGAAGGCGTCGTACAAGAAATACTAATACAGAGTAGCAGCTTTATATTGCGACGAATCGTGCTGGCAAGCAACACGGACCAAAACAGAAACGTCCTACCTGCACACAGGAGCCAGTTAAACCAAACCAAACACGAACCTCAGATCTCACGCTACCCACAAACTGCGCAACCAGGCAAAGCCCCACGAATACCCTTGGGTTTCGGAACAGTCAAACTAAACGCATCTCAAACAGACCGCGGATCCATTCGGAGCACACGCAGTCCTTGTGCGGGGGAGACGCCCGCGGTCAGTTTAATTTCACTCAACTTTAAAATTCCAGGCCCCCGTCAGCGCCGTCAGCGTCGGCCGGCCGACCTCATCCCCGCACGACAAACACGCCGGCAGCGGCGGGGTGTGAGCGGGTGGCAGGGGTTTGGAGGGGCGTGGCGGCGCTGGGCAGTGAGGCACGGGTGGGGAAGGGAAGGGAGGGAGGAGGGCTGGTGAAGGTGCCGCGCACAGAAGCATATAATTGCGATTACGCTGCCATCCTACGAAATTAATACCGGGGAACAGCCGGAAAGCCCGGCTCGGGGTTCGGCGGCCGCCCTTGTTTCCTGCGGGATTAACTTTCTGAAGCGCGGCACGAAAAATAAACAAAACAAAAGCAGGGCGCACACCGAGGGGCGGGATCCATCGGCGCCTGGGCCGCCCCCACCGCCTCCGCCCTCGCTCACGCTGCTTTCACTGCCGCCCCCCCCCCCGCTTTGCTCCTGCTTTCGCTGCCCCCGTTGCAACTGCCACTGTACACTGCTCTGTCACCATCGTTTCTTTCTCTTTCCTTCTGACAGTGCCGACATTCCCTCAGCCACGTCCATTCCCATCTCTCATTTAACTCTTTTCCTGTCTCCTCTTCGCAAACGTTGCAACCTTCTCTCCGCGACTACAACGGGGGCAGGTTGAAAGAATGGGTGGCGGTAGCGGGGGTGTCAATATTAACGCCAGAGATGGTAGGGAGCGGCAGGAATAGCAGTGACAGCGGTGGCAGAGATGATGGCGCCGAAATACCACAACTGTGTTCACTACCTCAACCACACCTACCACATATCATCACATCAACCTCTTTTGTCACAAAATTCGCAGCTACAACTGTAACCACCGAGAGCAGTAGCTCAGTACATCAACTGAGCAGCGCCTCTGACCGGGAGGTCCTAGGTTCGAGTCCTGACGGCAGCAGGATTTTCGGCAGTAGCTTTTCAGCTAGGTCGAATTCAATCGCTGTCTGGAAGAGAATTATAGAGGCCGACACCTCTGATCGGTAGTTTTCCGTGGTTTATTCGATCAACACCAGGCGAATGCCGGAGCAGTACCCTAAGAAACGGGCCACAGAACGCGCGCGATCTGTCCTTCCTCTTCCTTGCCCTATCCTGTCCCCTTACACATACACACACACACACACACATACACTACTAACATGCACTACACTACCACATATTCTGGGAGACCGGTAGGGAGCTTAGAGCTTGTCCCGGCTTGGGCGGTACCCCGCAGGTGGGAGAGTCCTCGTTAGGGGGAAACCCCGATAGCCAACGGTAGGTCCGCGCCGAATCTCGCCAACCTGCGGGGAAGATCACCGCCATCTCCCAAGGGAAAACATGCACTACACTTACGCGACTAATGACCTAAACTGTTGACGCGCCCGGAAACATTAACCAACCAACCAACAATTACCACACCGGCCCAGGCCCGGCGGCAGCTGCTTAGCCGCCATTACTTGCTCCGCTGCCATCCCACCGATGCGACGACTCCACAAACGAGAGCGACTGCCTTCACCGGGCGCATGGGAAAACGATACGCGGGCGCCGTCGCCGCCACCGCCGCAGAGGCGCGTCTGCGGCCCTCGGCGGGAGGGTGGCGGGATGAGGCGGGCGGTTGCCTTCGCCTGCCGCAAATATGACCCTGGCGCGTTTTATTAACAATTCCGCGTGTGTCCCCGCGCGCTACTCAAACATGCGCGGAATTCGCGCGTCGCACCGCCGCCGCCGCCGCCTGCGTTTCTTCCCCTCTCGCGCGCGACGGCGCGGTTGCAGCTCCGGCTGCGGCGGATGCTGCTCTCGCCGCCGCGATATTGGACTGCGTTCAGCGACGAAGGTCATTGTGGACGACTGTGAAGAAGATGAGATGAAGAGAAATTGAAGAGAAGAAAAATAGAAGAGAAGAAGAAAAATACAAGAGAAGAAGAAAAATACAAGAGAAGAAGAAAAATACAAGAGAAGAAAAAAGAGGAGAGGAGAGAAGGAGAATGTGAACAAGGAGAAAGGGAAGATCAGGGGGAAGGAAAAGAAGGAAAGAAAAATTGAGGAGAGGAGAGAAGGAGAATGTGAACAAGGAGAAAGGGAAGATCAGGGGGAAGGAAAAGAAGGAAAGAAAATCGTGTCGATTAAGTTAAAATGAAATTAATTTTAAAAAATGGATAACGTCAAAATTCAATGTGGAACCGACATAAAAGTTACAATACACTAACACGTTCACCCTGCAAATTCGGAAATAAAAAGATGTTTCTATTATTTTGGCATCTGTGCTTTTCTTACCGAAAATATTGAATATTAAATAGCACAAATAATTAAGAATGTGAAAACACAGCTTTAAAATTCTTCTGGTACACAAGATTACTTATATTACCTGGAGTAAACATTACTTTCCCCGTTACCGACGAAAAAATAAACCGATTAGTCTAGATTACTTCTCATAGAAATACGTAATACCACTCAACTCTTGTTTACTGATAAAGAAACACCTGTGAATGGTATTACTCGCTAATTATTGAAAGAACGCATTCATGTGAAATCTCTAGACCTCCTGTAAGTAGCATGTAGTGTCTCATAAAAGTGTTACCAAATATACGGATCATTATATTTCATTCGAAGTAAGAATAAGCGAAATAGGTTCACTAGAAGCCACAATTCACGCTATTTTTAAAATACTAATGTACGATGTATGATGTGCTACATATTGTGAAACCATCGATGAAGCTTACCAAGAAGTTCAATTGAAAGAAACGTATCTATCATTTGCAACTTGTTTCTTTTATTAATGGTGAACTTTCGACTGGTTTAGAACTGATGAACGCTAAGCCATCAAAAACCGGCTATAAAAAGCAAAACTGTTGACAATGATAATAATTCTTTCATTTCAACATGAATGGACCTGCCATCGTGCATATTCAAACGCGTATAATTTTAAAGTCTAAATTTGGAGCAGTTTTTATTGTGTAGTATTGATGTGGTTATCAGATTTGTTTCGCTTAAAAATAAAAGGGATACGGACTTTCAAACAAAACCTTGTTATGTTTTTCAGACTTCACTCCATATCCCCGTCGCTTTATTAATTACCTTTCATGCCTCAGTGGAACTGAGATACATTAAGAATTATTTCAGAACTGTGTGGCGAATTTTCACATTATATTCCTACAACAAGAAATTCATATCATGAGTAATCAAAAAAATAGAAATGATAAATCGACCCTATTTTGTTCAAAGAAGTAGTGTGAATAAAAATGTACATAAATATTGATTCATTTTGTACTGATGTAAGTCGATTAATTTTGTATTTAACAACTGAATCATGAATAATTAAATTTGTATTGAAGCGAGTGAAAATACTCGAAGAGCACTTCCCCAACAATATGCGTTTTTTCTTCGAGTTTGTTCACATCTGTTTGTTACGCCCATTTTTTCAGGGTTGTATACTCACGCTAGACCAGTTCTCAGGCAACACTCTCCTCATAGACTTTACAGCTTACTCACCTGCAAAAAACAAAAGAAATATCTATTAGAAATATTCAATGCTGGAAACTTATAAAGACACTTATAAAATATTTTATATTACTAACATCACAAAGCTTAGATGTTTATAATCACATATGACGTCGTGCATATTACACTAATCATTGAAGTGCCTACAAGATTCCACAATAATTTAATGTGGATTACAATCTATGTTGGATAATAATAATGCTTCTTGTAAGCATAAACGTTTTCATTCTCACTGCTGTCATGCTTAATACGTGTGTGGCACGTGAAAGTAACAGAGAGAGATAGAAGTAAAGGTAGAGAGTAACTCCAGATGAGGGTAGCAGTCTGTAAGGAGGCACAAGAAAGTTGAAAAAGTAAAATCAAACGGTGGAACATGAGAGTGAAAGATGGAATTGAGGTTATAAAAGCGTATAAAAGACGCTGGAGTAGTGATAGTAAAACATGATACATTTTTTACCACTTTTAATTTGCTTGGGAATGATTCTATTATTTAAAGTGGAAATAACGTAAATGAACAAAACAGATTAACTGGAATAACAGAAAAAGTAGGAAGAAAGTTCATCAAATGAGCAAAAGTGTCACAAATCACGGAGGGATGCTGTATCAGTATGCTAAAACCAATCAGTTGGCTTAGAAAATACAATGCAGGGGTAGACATTAGGTAAACCTTACCATTCTAATTTCAGTTTTCCTCGAATTTATAGTTCTATAATTGAGTATTGCATTTTCATTTAGCTGACTATTGATAGCAGTGATGTTCGAAGGACAGACGTCAGTGTGCCACATCAAACAGAAAATCGTCAGTGTGTCACATCATGCTTGCAGCATTGTATAGGAACCCTTGCACAAGCCCAAAAAATTAAATATATGCTCCGTAATATTCCATAATCGCAATATCGTGTATATTATTGACTGAAACATATCGGGCGAAAAGTGAGAGTCACACCCAAGCGTCACAAGGAACGCCCACGAGGTGCATCTGCTCGAAAGATTTCCTCAACCCAAACGAGAGGAAGTAGGCTTTAAAGGAAGCCTTCTTAAAAAATACTTGTCCGGAACACGGCCCAAAACGGCCCTCTCCGCAACTAAGCTGACTATTGGCCACTCAAAGTGGTAACTTCGCCTTGTCATCGCGTATGCTTGTCGGACACCGTGTCATCAGAGAGAGTGGGAGAGAGGAAGGAAAGGGGGCTAGCTGGCCGTAGCAGCACCGTGTCCCTCGACTACTCCATGCAAATGACCCTGCACCCTTCGACTTGCGCCCTTTCCCCTCGCTCCAAATCCCCGCCCCCCCGCCGTGCTCGTTCCTCGCCCGAGGAGGTTCTGCGCAGATGGAGACGCACGTTCCGCTTTATTGCTTCCTTTACCGGAGACCGCGCTGTTTGTTTACTCGGAGATCACGTGACCCGCTACCCAAGTTCACCTTTCCCTCTGGCCCCCTCGGGAGCGCATAATCATCGATGTCCTTCAGTCGACACGTTGTTGAGTGTTCGAATTCTGAAGGCATGTTCCTGGGATCAACCTTCGCAAATGGGATGTTTCTAGAGAAACTGAAATGCGGCAAATTTTAACGAGTTCTAGCATTGGTATGGATCTTCAAGGAATACCATCTTCTATGTGATGCATCATCGACGATACAGACCTACGAACAAATTCTGATCATGCCACTTGTGTTTTATAATATGTGTTTATTTCTTCTTTGTAAATATTTTTAAACGTTTCTCGAATTAATAAAATATAATTTTTTAACTGTCGGATTATATTTTCGTAAGTTTTTTTAATTCTCGGATTTTTTGCGTTATTTACGTTTATCCGAGAATTTTTGTTGTGGCTTGTAAAATATTCTAAAATATCTGAAAGTGACTCGTTTCAAAATGCCCAACAAAAATACTGCAAAGTTAGAATGTGAATAAATAATGACATTCAGAAGTACTTTACACACAGCGCATACTACAATTTAATTCAAATTTAAAATACACAATACAGTGAGATACGTACATAATTTTGTACAAATTTAGGGTAAGAAATCCATAATTTTCGTAGCACTCTCATTGTACAGGAACGAGTAATTTTTAAAAAGTCGAAATTTAAAATGTGAGGCCACTAAAATCTGTGTAATATTACTTACATGTACGCTAGCGCAAGCCAGTATTCATCCATGGTTTACAAATATGTACTATCTTCTGTTCCTAAGGGATCTCAGCTATGAATAAATTCATTTTATTGAAAAATCATTCGCTTTCTGATTTCTACTTCGTTGCCGTGAGTGCGTCTATCACTTCTAATGTAACCATTTTCGCTCACTCGGGAATATTTTTAGCATATTTTCACATCGTTGGCGTACTGTGATATAATATACTCATTTCAAAGAGCAATACAAATATATTCCGAAGTTAAACAAAGTTAGTGACACAAGAAGAAACAAGAAAATAACCCTTGTTAAAGTCAATGTTGATCTCTTCCTGGGCAGAAAGCCATTACACAATCCTCTTACAAGAGCTCTTAGCATCTATGAACTATACTGACCGTGAAATAAATCATGCCCCTCCGGAAAAGAGTACCTCTTACTTCATAATTTCTCAAGTGAATGACTTTAGCGAACTTCTGCCCATTCAGTCGTGAAACGAGAATAGACTTACACGCCGAAAAACGACGAAACATTGTCTACAGAGAAAAATAGAAGAAAGGGCAAGAAAAGCATGAGCACGCACTATATAGAACAGCGACCATCGATCACTTCCTGGCAGCCAGATTCAGGAATATGGCAGCAATAAATATTTACGCGTCGCCGATATGAAATATGGAGGCGAAATATGAAGAACAGCTTCACTACCCACAGCGAGCGGGGGTTGATCGTAAATAGAGCCGTGGGGCGAAGTCGGCGGACGGTCGTGGCTTTGGTCCGGGGCAGTTCTCGACCGGCCGGTCGCCGGCGACGAAAAAAAAGCCGATAGCGGCCCGGCCCGCGCGGGGGTTGGGGGGGGCGGGGGCGGGGGCGGGGCGCGGGTGGCGCGGCCCATTTCACCTCCACAAAGGAGCTCTCCCAGCCACCGGCACCCACCCCAACGGCTTCCGCTCCTTGCGAAACCCGCGCACTTCCTGCGCCTCCTGGCCCACCCCTTGCGCGATCGCCCCGCCCACCGCCCCCACCCACCAGAGTCTCAGAGGCCGAACCGCACCGCTGCGGTCTGTGCGGGCGCCCTCGACCCGCGCTCTTCCACTCGGCCCTTCCTTCTATTCGGCCGCTGCCTTTTTCAACGCTCAGTTCTGACGTCCAATTTAAAGCTTCTATGATTATCTCTCTTTCACACCGATTCACGTACTGTTTCTATCTATTGTAATATCGGATTATCTTTATGGTTTCTTTAATATTATTTGCTCCTTTGTGGCAAATTTTCGTACATTTCCAACCATCTTTCATTTCGGTCTTTCTATCGAATTATTCTCCCACTTCACTTTGCTCTATTTCTTACTTCATTATTCGTAACGCAGCGTTTCATTTTACTTGAGCCTCTCGAAGTTTACGAGCTTTCGCCCTAGCTTTCCTTTCTTTCTTCTTTCGTGAAGCCGTATCATGACTTTCACGTCTCTCATTCCACAACCTTCCCCAATAGAATCTCCGTGTGACGTGTCTGCTGTTCATCCTCTCGGCCCCTTTTGCTCTTCCGCCTCAACTGTTGCCGCCGTCTCGCGCGCCGCTCCCCCGCTCGCGGTGGCCGCGAGGGCGTGCGTCGCCTTCCTAACTAGGCGGCGCGGCGCGGGGGCGGGGGCGGAGGCGGAGACGAGGGAGGTTGGAACGGCGCGACGCAACATAGCGCGCGAGGGGGGGGGGAGGGGAGGGGGCGGTGGCGGAGGAGCGTAATTTTTATTGCGAGTTCCCCTCTCGGAGATGCGGGCGCCTCCCTTATTTAGCGCTATTATTTTTTGTCATTGGCGCCCCAGCCAGCGCGCTATGTCGGCGAGGGGCGGCCAAAGGGAGAGCGTGCGGAAGCCGGAGCTGAGGGGGCGGGGCCACGACAGAGGTGGCGGGGAAAGCGAAGAGGTGGCGAGCCAGGACAGGCATGGCGGGGATGCAACAGGGGTGCCGGGGAAGTGCAGAACTGGCGGGTAGAAAGCAGGATGGCGGGATCAAAAGAAGGTTGGGGCCAAAAGATGGCTGGCGGGGCCAAAAGGATGGATGCCAGGCCGAAAAGGAAGGAGGCAGCGTCAAAAGGAGTATAACAGGGCCTGAAGGAGGGTGGTGGAGCCAAAAGGATAGATGTCAGGCCAAAAAGAAGGGGGGGTGTCAAAATGAGGATGGTAGGGTCGGGTAGAGTGACGGGGCTGTATCGTCAGCCTGGGCCAAAAGCAAGCTTGCAAGGAAGGCGAGAGGTTGCAGACGGATTCTGTAGATAAGATTGCTTCTTGTAGCCATAGCTGACAAGATGATGTTCGGCGATGTGTTAAAAAGGAAGGCAATTGTGTTAAATTGGTTAAAAGTTATGAAGACAGACGTGTTTTTGAAGAACAAATAGGTTTCAGAGCCAATGAAGTTCATGAAGGCAATTTCAGGTTGAAGGTTAAAAAATTTAAGGATTCGAAGCGGAAGTTTAGTTATTAGTAGGAGTTAATAGGTAGGGGGAACAATGATAGTTCCAATTGCGATCACTGAAAGTTAGTAATACTTTGCAAATTGAGGCAAAACCATGTCCATATACGTAGAGGCAATATTAGTTTCTACAGTGGTGACAAGAGCAGCGAATAGGGTGGCGACTGAGGCGGCAAAGTGGACAGAGATGAGGGCGCTAGAAAGGCAATCACGAAACTGCTGATGAAAGCGATTCCAAACAAGGCGGCAGGAGTTAAGGAAAGTGCAGTGAAAAGAGAAATGGCAGTAACTGAAAAGAGCAGTATCTGTACCGTGAGCGTTTGCAACAACGAACGCAGATGATGACCGTAGCGAGAGAGCACACGCAGGTAACAATAAGGATAACCCCACCCAACGTAGTCGCAAGAGCCATGGTGAAGCCGAGACGGTACGAGTGGCCTTACGCGTTCAACTGGCCTGCTCTCTCTCTGTCTCTCTCTCTGTCTCACTCTCTCTGTCTCACTCTCTCTGTCTCACTCTCTCTGTCTCACTCTCTCTGTCTCACTCTCTCTGTCTCACTCTCTCTGTCTCACTCTCTCTGTGTCTCTCTCTCTCTATGTCTCTCTCTCTATCTCTCTGTCTCTGTATCTCTCTGTCTCTGTATCTCTCTGTCTCTGTATCTCTCTGTCTCTCTTTGTCTCTCTTTCTCTCTCTCTCTCTCTCTGTCTCTGAGTCAACATCACCCTCCCAAGCCAAACGCCCGGCGCTTCCTCCCGCGCTCCCCACTGAGCCACGTACGGGCGCTCCCCTCGCCGCCTGGCGCCCCCGCCCCTCGCGGGAGCCGCCCCCCGCTGTCGCTCAAGGACGCGGGGGCGTCAAGATTGCTGCTCAATGTGTGACAATCAACGTGACAGCTGTGCTTCCGCATGTCACGCCCAATCCAACTAATTAGCGGGAGGTGCGGCAGTCGATCCACAAAGAAAAGAAAATACGATCACCTTGGGTTGGACAGGGGGACATTCGCAATTCGCGATACGTCGAGGTCTAGGTTACAATTGGATGTGGGATTGACTTGACCAACAAAAATATTATTAGACACATATAAGACCATTAATATATCATTGCATCATACCCCAAAGAGAACTGACTTATTCTAGATAGAGGCTTTTGTTCCTAATATTGTCTAGCTTTATATCACCTGATAATTGTTTGCAAATCTTTAGAGCAATGACAAGGAATAGGATCACATAAGACAATTTATGAATGCCAATATAGTAAGAGATACACTTTTTCACATTATCTGAGAACAGGAATATTATCAAGAACACTCCTCAAAATGTCCTTCACGAATTTTATTTGTAGCAGCTAAATTAAAACTGTAAAGTTCTGAACATCAGTTGTACTGCAAATGATCACATCAACATTCTGAGCTGAACAAAACGTTTTAATGAGAAATAATAGAGTTTTCAAATAACAACTCTGAAATCTCAATGTTCCAGCATCAAATTGCTAATTAACTCTTTCAGCTTGTCAGTCTTCATTCCTAAATGTGCTGCACAAATGCTCTCAATTGAAAGAGTTGTCGGAAAACTCCATCTCAATTTCCCAGGCTTGTGCAGTGAGAGAGGTATTCTATAACCTTATGGCCTACTAAAGTTAATCTGGGACTTCTGTTACTCATTCGGGAGAAGTGAATGTGTAGCCCAAAGGGAATCCCGCTGAATGCTCATCTGGTGGAGGGATAAGCTTCGAATCCTGTGAGAGCTCCAACCCGAAACAAAGAGATTTTCTCGCACGCGGGCTCAGATGCACTTGGTCTTTGGAAGTGGGCGCTTTCAAAATCCATTAACCTCGCTCAAATCCCATACCGCTTAGAGAGGTTTCACTAAACGAGGGCAGCATGGGAAGGAAGTGATTCATTCAAATGGACAATCACGAGATGACGCTACAGAGAGGAACAAGATAGCTATTTAGTTTTCTCTTTCAAAGTAGAAGATGCGCTAAACCGACTCGATACAAATCATCATCGTTGTCGTTGACATCTTGGTCAACGGAAATAACACGTGTTGAGACTACTGTGATGTTCCGTCAAGGGATGCTCTCCGTCGTCTCATTGGCTTATTCGTACTTACGTTTATTTGTTCTTTAGGGCCGGAATAGCAGTACAATATTAATAAATTTATAACGTTATCGGTCCACTTTTATGAACAGAAATGCCAGGACGATAAATTATTACCTCGTCATGACGATTTCATTCATTTTGTCACAGCTTGTATGGGAACGTGTGCATTCATTAGATGCTTTCAGAATTTCCGAAGACAAATAGATTTGGACAGTATGTTGAAATTTGATATCTTTGAACATATATTATTAAAGTACGTTATTACTTTTTAAGTTTAAAAAGGTATAAGGATCACATTCATGCAAAACTTCAATAAGAAATAGAGCTGCATTATTTTAATTACGAAGTGCACTTCATCACCATCACCAAACGAGTCGTACCGCAAAAAATATTAATTAGCTCCTTTCCAACCAATAGAGAGAATCATTTTTAATAAGCACAGTCACGCCGAAGAAAACAAGCAACAAAACGAGAAAAGCAAGAAAAAACGCTAAAACAAATAACTCGAGCTGAGGATCTCGAATTAACACAGTCCCTGCAGAACGCAAAGTGCATACTTTCTGTCTTGGAAATGAATTCCGGAATTTTCCGTCTCTAATTAAGCGTTTAATTATGGAAGGTGTCCCACGGGCGCTGGACCGGAAATGAGTTACGAGCGCGGATGGAGCTGCTATTGCTGCTTCAGCGGCGGTGGAATGCGACAAGGTCCAGCACAGCGACGCGGCCGCGCCTGGCTCTATCATTGCAACTTCATTGCTTCCCGTCCTCCTACACGCCCACTCAAAGGCGCCTAGAAGAAGTTCACTTCACAAAATGATAAAAAAGGGAAGCTATTGCTTAAAAATTAAGTAGTCAGTCAGTCAAAGTCAAAAAGTCTTTATTTTGCCAATAACATAGAACTTACAATATTACGTTTAAACATGGTAGGCAAAATAATTAGGAATTCCTTAGAAAAAAAACTGTGTGGGATCTCCATCACTTTTGTAACGCAAAAACAAAATTGTCAGCAGCGAGAGGCAGCTTGCTCACTTGAATTAACATGCAATAATAGCAAAACAAAGTTTTTAAACATAATACTACTGTTCGCTAACAATATAACACAAAAAAAAAAAAAAACATTCCGATCTAAACATATTCCACAATATTAACGAAGTTGATACCAGAAAAAAAGTATAATATTACTGTTCAAGGGTAATCAAATAACATGTAATTATACAAGATTTTTCAATAACAAAAAAAAATCGAACAGTGTATTTCACTTAACTATTACAAGAAAATCGTCAATGTTGTCTGGCAAAAAAAGCCATTTTCTTATTTTTTTTTCAAAAACTGACCGAGTGTAGTAAAAGTACCTAAAGTAGGAATTATATTATTTGTTGTTTATACTATTCTAAAATGTTCACTTAAAATGTGGTAAAACTTCTGTAGTGTAAATATGCACTAGTCATATTCGTCTTGTTTTTCATCAGCCATTCAGAGACTGATAATTCTAGAAATAGGTTGGGAGAGCAAATCTGGGGAGGTTATTACGACTAGTATTGAGAAATTATAGAAAGAATACCTTCAAATATTTGAATGCCCACATAAAGTACGTCAAAAGAGCAAACAAGGGAAGAAAATAGTGATTTACATGCTTCTCAACAATTTATATAAAATCACCAAATAATTATTTCTTTAAAATACCACAGTAAGCATTTAAAAAATGATCTAAGAAATGTAAGAATATGTAAATATTTACTAACAGCCGACGAATCTTTTAAACTTCAGATCTTGTATGCAATAACATAAAAACGTAGCAGCCACAATACAGATTTCGCAGGTAAATAAAACTCTGAACGTCATTAATTTCCTTTCAATATCCAGTGCACATCGGGGAACCGTTGCGAAAAGTTGTATTCACAGACTAACACTTAAAACGGAAATAATGAACTCTCCACATATTATGAATAATTTTGTGAATGTGTCACGATAATGCGTGTAATGCGCGAATTTAAAATATTGCCCGACTCTCCAACATGTAATTTACTTGCGAATATCGCATAATACGTACAATATTAATTTAATGCTCTTCATATAGAAAATCGATAGCCTATTCTCCGTAAATGCATTGTCTGTAATACTCCGGTAATAGACTGCACAATGTGGTGGGTATAGTTAAGAGCAAATTTTACAAGCGAAATTCTAATAGAAGCAATGCGGCATTGTTCACTATAGAACGTAACTCACCGAATTTAGTCAATGTGATATTACTTAACTTGGTCAACTTTCATAACGGATTTACACAGTAAACGGTGGCAATAATTACATCTTCAAATAGATATTACATACGGATTCCTTCATTGACTCACTAACTAGACTATTCGATATTTCAATGCATCGCAACATCCGTACTTGTACATTGTAATTATCTCATAGAAATAATTTTATCTCGCCCACTTCACTTTGGTTTGAAGCACATGCAATTGTGTTGGGAAGCGAAGTGGTGTTTTATGAGTATTATGCGAAACTGAATTGAACATGATATCTATTAATACAGTTTTAATTATTTATAAAATTCAGATTTCTGCTCTATCAAAGGGAAAATTTTAATCTTGTCATATTTATTCATTGTCGATTATGTGATAATGTGAATATGTAGTACTTTTCCCACATTCATTGCATTTGCTTTACGGTTTATATACCACAAACCATTCACCGGAAAGTATTTTAAATGAAAAGGCCTCCTGAACGAAAGGGTGATGATAACCAAATACTGTACAAAGTATCATTATTTTATTCCAATATTATTTCTGTATGGGCAATACGGAACTGATGTCCAAAAAAGTCAATCAATGTTTGTTGACATTCGTTACTCACCTTCTTTTTGTTTCTTCTATAAGTCCCTTTTGTGAAATTCTTATCGTCAATATACACAATTATATAAAACATAATTATGAAAAAACTTCAGAATGAGTTATATTACGTACCGAACCTGTCCGGAACATCTTGTAAGCATTGAAGTCTCCGTGTTTGAACCTCCAAATTACCAGAGAATAGGTGAAGGTCATATTAAAAATGATTCAGAAAAAATAGTGAGGAGAGAAAACTAGAGGGCTACTTTAAATAGAGAAATATGGTTCAATAATATTTATTATCCCGGAGTTAGAGCCTGGACTGCGTAGAGGCACAATGTCCATTCTTGGGTTTAGATGGTCATGGGATCCCACCGTGGATATAGCGTTCTCCAATTACCCGTCTGCGATGTATCAAGGACGTCCACGTGTTTTCAGTACCAGCGGAAAAGCAAATTTCCCACAAGGTGTTAATGATAAACAAAGAATTTTCAAACAAGCCGTCAAAATCCTATTTGTTTTTCGTTTTAACTACCCACTGAACGTGTTAAAACGAATTGTCTCCTATTTAAGAGCAGCGTGATGGCCTGCCTAGGTGTAAACCTAATTGTGAGGATGAAAGCCCGCCAGCCGGTGGCATTGAGGGCGATCCGCCTCCGAGGAGGCGCCGGTGGGCGAAGAGGTGGGCGATGGGCAGTGGGCGGCGCGGCGCAGTGGGTGGTCCGCGCGTCGCCGCCGCCGCCTCCGCCCGCCCGCCCGCCCGCCAGCTCGCCCGCCACCCGCCGCTCGCGCCCGCCCGCCTCGCCCGACGGGCTCATTACGGCCAGCGCGACCTTCGGCGCCGCGGCGATGATGGTGCGCCACAGTGGGGCAGCAGTGGCCTCAAAACAAGGCATTTAGAAATCACGTTTTCAAGTCAAGGAATCAAGTCAACAAGGAATCAAGTCAACAAGGAATCAAGTCAACAAGGAATCAAGTCATCAAGGAATCAAAAGTCATCAAGGAATCAAGTCATCAAGGAATGGAGAAATAAGTTTTAACTTGTTACTCCATTCCCATTTTTGGGTCTTTCATTCCTTCTCTGGCTCTCTTCGTTTCCCCATTTTCTCTTTCTACCTCGCACCCTCCCTGTTTCCCCTTCTCCATATGTCTCTTACTCTCCTCCCCCGCCTCTTCCTCTCTTGTCTCTTTCCTTCACTGTCTCGTATTCGCTTTATCTGCCTCTAATTCTCTGCGATGGTGCGATGCACGTTATGATGGCCCCTGTTAAAACGAATTGTCTCCTATTTTAGAGCAGCGTGATGGCCTGCCTAGGTGTAAACCTAATTGTGAGGATGAAAGTCCTAATTGTGAGGATGGAAGAATTGGGATTGGGAAGGAAGGATCACGCGTATGAAAAGTAAATCCGTGGTAGAATTTTTGGAAGAAATCTGCCTTTCTGTGTTTCTCATTTCATATTCCATCTCTATGTTGATTACACATAGCATCATTTCTGACAAGTCTTGTGGATTTTAGCATAACCACTGTTCGAATAATTATACCAAAATGCTGACGTCTCAAGTACACACACACACACACACACACACAAATACACATGCATTCACGAACTTCAAGTGCCTGTAAAAATCTCATAATTATTTCAGAATTACTGTTTGTTTCACTATAATTTTTGCGATTTCTTCGGTGTTCCTCTATAAAGTAAATATATACTGGCATATGCGCTTGGTACTTCGTCAGATGTGAAAATGAAGTTAAAGCCCTAGACATGTACCTACATGTTATATCAATGCGTTCTCGATTTCTGAATACATTTTTTCAACAACAACTTTAGTGTTTGCATTTTAAAATCCCAGGAAACGAAGTTAAATGGCTGAATCAAAATACAAAATTACAGGGAATGAATCTTTGAAAACATCTTATTTGTTAAAAAATGTAAAGAAAAGTTAATGAATACGTGAAATAAATTGAGTATATAATTTTATTGCAAATCCTGGTACCCCAATCAAGGCACGTCTTTCTATCTAGAGAGTGTGATGTCGCGAAAGAATCTCAGCTTCCCTAACTTCTGAAATGGTTAACGTGATCGGCGGCTGAACAACGACACTCTCGTAGTCATCTAGGGCTCATTCGGATTGATGAATACTGATTTAGTGTTTAAGCCCTTTCCCGTCTCTTAGTACGTCTTTCTTTCGTACTTGGGAGGCATTATCTGATGTAGGCAACTGCTTAATATTCTTCAACATTTTCATCCACTACTACTGTTAGCTTTATTCCTTAACGCATTTTGGCCTACCTACATATTTAATTCAAGATCAACACGGCGACGTGCAACTCACTTGTGTCGGTTTCACGATGCAAAATTGTGACATATTTATCGGTAGCAAGGAGCAGTGAATTTCGAGACACTTCACCGACCCTATCAGCTTTCGATGGCGTCATCGCACCACTTACACACGTAACTAGCATCGGAAGAGTATTTTCAGAATAAATTCGCTTCTCTACACTCCGAGATAAAATCGCCCCGAGACGTGTTTATGTATTTGGCATTTTAGGGTCGATTAATCCGACTTTCATCCCGAGATAAAATTAAATATTTTCAATCAATAAAAAAGCGTTTCAGGGCTAACTCAGGCTGGTCTTTAATACCGAAACCTTTTAAAAACATTTTCGCGACAAAAGTTTGAGCGCGAGTTTGTGCGACGAGCAGCGCTCAGTGACCCACTGTGGCGGGCGTGGGGGCGAGGGCCCGCGAGGTGCGGGGCCTCCGGAAGGTGGGCGGAGCGGTGCTTGCGAGCGGTTGGCCGGAGGCGTCCGCCGCCTGGAAACGAACCGGCGACCCTAGTAAGAGAGGATTTCCCGCCTCCGACAAACGCTCTCGCTGTAGGGAGGGTTCTCTGGGACAAAGCGACCGCAGAGAGATCGTGCGGGTGAGTGTTTGCCTTAGAAAGGAGATAACCCTGCGTACTGCAATTGGGTAACATGAGGCTGCCCCTCCTTTACACAAAGTTATACCTCCTGTGGTACACTGTTTGTGGCAAGTGAAGTATCATTCGATGCGACTCGATCTACTGGTTGGGAACTCATCATTTTGTCTGATCTTTCTAGAACGTCTTATGGGAATTCTCGAAAACATTTGATTTACCATATCAGAGGCGTATTCAATAAATCAGTCTCTAGAATTCTCACCCTGGCAGCCGTCGTGGCCTTTACTGTTTTACTAGTGCTGAAAATCTGTCATCATTGGCACTAAAATCGTACAACGATCACGATTCTTCACTTGGGACTTGCAAAAAGTCCTTAATTTTGTTATTTTTACATACATTAAGTGAAGTTTGAATAATTCGACATTGAACAATTTGATGAGTAGATAATTCGAATATAATAGTTTCACTTGTAATTTGTATTTAAGTAAATGCTAGAAATACGTTTTAATCAATTATTCCAATGGTTGAAGAATCAACTGACTCCTGTGCGTTACCCTTAAAATGAATTAAGAACGGAAACGAAATGGCCTTTACCACTAGCTTTATCATTTTCTCTTTGTCTTTGTCTCTGTGTCTCTCTCCCCATTTCTACCAAGAACACCTGATGTTCGTCCCCTAGTTATTGGTCACGCTGCTACTTCTTATTTTTTTTTTGAGAATTCAAAATCACTGCCCCCACCCCCGACATGTTTTGAAGCTCCATTACAATGCCATTAAACTCTTCCCATAATCATTAATGCTTCTGAGAGAGTGACCAAACTTCATTCAAATGCCACCCTCCAGTATCTACCTTTGTTAATATTTATGGTCTGATTCACTGCCACTCCGTCATATTACACTACCGGCAGTCACTTCAACTAATAGATTTGATAGTGAAGGGGCTAGGAAATTTTATATACATAGCAAAATATAATTTTCTGCTTTAAATTGAGAATAAAATATAATTGAAAAGGTTTTGAGAAAGTAATATTACAAGTTCAATAATGCAATCCAACAAAACCCATAATTTTTTAAAAGTTTTAGTAATATTTTATTTTTACAGAAGGGTCATATTGCTAATCTCAGGAATACAACTCTGCAGCAATCACAGTACCGTTTCTTCGTCTTGCAAAATTATTTAAATAGTTTAAACTACCACTAAGTGAAATTTGCAAAAAGTGCAAGATGCAAAGTGCAAGGCACTATGAAATTTCCCAAATGCCCATTGGATCTAGGAGCAGCGTCATCACGAAACCGCGGCGACACCAGCGCCGTCTGGCTTCGCTCCCGCTGCCGCAACCGCAGCCAAAACGGCTCCGCCTTCGGGCCGCGCGGCGCCTTGCCGCACCGCGGGAGCTACTAATTGAAACGTAAGCGCGCGTTTCCGGGCGCTGTTCGGGCGGCGCGCGAGCGGGCAGATTAAACGCCGGCGGCGGTCGGACGGACGGGCAGGCGGGCGCGGGGGCGGGGTTGGTGGAGGCAGGTGCGCCCGCTTTCGGCGAAGTCACGCGACGGCGGCGGTGGAGGCGGTGACGGCGAAGGCGGCGGTGGCGGCGGCGGCGGCGGCGATGGCGATGGCGATGGCGATGGCGATGGCGATGGCGATGGCAATGGCGATGGCGATGGCGGCGGAGGTGGTGGTGGTGGTGGTGGTGGTGGCGGCGGCGGCGGCGGCGGCGGCGGCGGTGGCGGTGGCGGTGGCGGCGGCGGTGGCGGTGGCGGTGGCGGTGGCGGTGGCGGCGGAGGTGGCGTGGCGGTGGCGGTGGCGGTGGCGGTGGCGGCGGTGGCGGTGGCGGGCGCAGCTGGTGCTTCGAAGCACTCGCCGCGCCGAGAGGCCACCCACAATGGGCAGAGCGGAGTGCTCGCTTGATGTGCCGCCTTGGCGCGCGAGATCATCTGATGCGTCGGAGTGGCGGCGGCGAACAGCGGGGTGGGTGGTGGATGACTTGGGACGCAGCCTTGGTCGGTGTCCCGTAGTACCATAAGAGCGACATGTAAGGTGGAGGTTAGAGCAATGGTAAATTTTCCCCACTGGGTTCACAGCACGTTTTGTCGAGGTTCTCAGGTTTTCCTATTTCTAATTTCAGCATTGCTTCACCATCATCATCCACATTGCATAATCATCATCATCGTCGTCCATGTAATAAAAATATTCATTGCAGCTAAGAAAGAGAACGGTTGACCGTGAAAGCCATGAAAGAAGTTCTTCGTCTTCATTGCAAATGCCCAACCCGTCCCCTGAATTTCCCAACGCCAGTGACTCATCTATCCACGTCTCCTTCAATTTAAATAGTGGTCAAAATTCTTCAATATCTTCCAAGAAATCCTGCATTCTTGGAGAATAAAATTAAGTAATGTGTAACTTAACATATGAAAGATAAAAAAAAGGAATAAATGTAATGGCTCAATATTGTTTTATAGATATTTTTAATACATAGTCCAATAGATGAACACATTTTGCACTTACATCACTAGTTTTTATGTTTTATGTGAACTTATTGAAGTCTGAATTTCCTTATCATATCCCCTCGTGAAGAGGATGAGGATATTGGAAATGAATTCGCACAGTACTACAGGCTGTGGTGGAGTAAGACAAGTAAGATTATAACTGGCTGTCCGCTCGCGGTAACTGAAGATTGCAGGTGAATGTATCTGTGGTAATTAATCTTCTCAGATTTTATGCAAGTCAGAATAGATATCTTTACTTTGTAAAACCACGAATGCTGATGATTAATGAGACAGAAGTCATGGGAGCCACGAAGTTCACATACATTCTGAACAGAAAGATTTCCATTCTCAGTATGTTCGCCAGACGTTTCAAAAAGTTTATGCTGTTTTAATTGTTTTTCACTGACAATGATACATTACAGAACAATTTTCACAGAAATGTGCATCGTCGAACGGGCTGTGCATCGCTGAACAATATCATTTTTTTTTCCAAGATGGAAGAGTTCTCTGTTCAAAAGTTCTGAATAGAAGCAAATATATATGATCTTTGAAAACAAAGAGATTTCATCTTGAAGATAGGTTCGTCCGTGTTCACTGTTCCGCAAGAAAGCTTTTCAAAAAGGCAAACAGTTCTGTTGTTGCACGAGGTACTTGCCATATCATTCTTTTTCTCCGGGAAAGCACCACGAAAATACCAGGGTATGTTTTCTGACGGGTAAGCTTTAGAAAAATGGAACAACAATTACAAAACGAAGAAAACAGAAATTTCACCATACTTTCATGAAATGTTCGGTACGTATGTCACAAGAAAACGTTTTCGATTAGACGAACGAACTTAAAGGTTTATCTGAATTGTACTAATTTTCAAGAAAAGAATTCGGATTGCCATTTCATTCTATCCTCTGAAAAATCTGGAAGTGAAACCACTCGCTTTTAATTTCCTTCATTAATATCGTACTAAGAATGTTCGTCTAATTATTTAAGGTCGCATCAACATCTAGGTCATTAGCGACCACTATCGGAGTTAAAGGTATGGTAACTATGAAGATGAAACGATACGGTGATGATAAGGGGTGAAAGGACGAACACAAACACAACCATGCCCGAGGCGGGACTCGAACCCGCGACCCTTCGGTCCGAAATCGCGACGACACTACTGCCTCAGCGATCTCGGCCACCGGATGGGCGAAGATACACTTGTTTTAACGGTAAAAATTAAACAATAAAAGAAACGTGTCACGAACGACACGTTTCTTTTATTGTCAAAAACGCAAGTACCGATTCTCGCTTACTACCCATTTGCTAAAGCGAGAAGAATCCCCTCGATACCCCCCACACACACAGGCTGCTGAACACCGCAACACGCGGCTTTTTTGATATTCCTGTGGAACAACACTTTCCGCGAGGGCGTCTCGCCCCGCGTACGGGGCTCGGCCGGTCGGCCGGCCCACCGACCGCACGCGGCGTGCGCCCTTCGTATGCCTGGCACGCGCCCGCCCGCGCATTCGGCCGCTCCGCCGCTCGGCCCCGCCCCCGCCCCGCCCCCACCCGTGGCATTCGCCTTCACAGTGCGACTTGGCCCTGTTATGCGCGTGCGAAATGCCATTTGAAACCACTGACCGGCCTAGGTGACTTCGGGCGTCGATTAATGTCACTGCAGTGCCGCTGACCGGAAGGTCCAAGGATTCGAGTCCCGGCTGTGGCAGGATGTTTGACACTAGCTACGTCGAATTCAGCCGCTGTCTGGAGGAGAATTCTAGCGGCCGGCTGATCTGATTGATAATTTTCCGTGTATTCTCCGATTGACACCAGGCGAATATCGGAGCAGTATCCTAACAAATGGGCCACGGACCGCGCGCGATTCCTTCCTCTTCTTTGTCCTATCGTCCCCCTTTACTTCACACACACACACACACACACACATACTCGCACTATCCCATATGTCAAGAGACCAGTCGGGAGTTTAGAGCTTGTCCAGCTGAAGATGGTGGGAGATGGCTGGCGGGAGATGGTTGGTTGGGAGATGGCTGGTGGGAGATGGCTGGTTGGGTAAAAACATGCAGTACGACAGGTAGGTCGGCGACAGATCACACCATCCAGCGAGGGAAAATCATCGCCACCTCCCGCGATAAAACATGTTCTATACTTACAAAACCAATGATGCGCTTGGAAACATCAATGAATCATTCAATTATGCCCGATTTGGCTGCATTTCAAGATGATGTTCACATACTCCAAACTCCTCCACTACATTCCAAATAATAATCATTTTTTGTACTAATTTACAGGCAGGGGCGGAGTTTGAACAGTAAAAATTCCCCTCTCCTGAACCAATTTTTACATACACTCTGCGTTCCAGGTGAAGTGCATGACACTGCAGGTGCCAGTGGTGCACGTTGTTTTGAAATCAAGTGGTATTGCAAAAGAAAAAATCCACTGAAAGCAAAAAAAAGAGGAGGTACGTTTACGCTCTCCCACTTCCAAATTACGCTCCGGAAATTTGCGAGTGGGTTAAAGTTGACCGACTGGATTTCATCCCATTTACAAGAGTAAAATAGTTGAAGTATTTATTTCCAAAGTGGTCTGTAATTAGCCGCTGCCTTCCATCAGTAAATAGTATCAGCGGCGTCGGGTGCACGTGCAAGGGAGGCTTTCGGCCGAGTGGGGCGTGGCGTGTGGCCACTGCGCGGCGTCGGCGGCGGGGGCCGGGGCGGCGGCGTCGCTGGCCGGTCGTTGCGGGGCGCCGGGGCCGGCGCGCGTTGCCGCGTACCCAATTCGCCCCCAATCGCGGGATTGTTTACAAATGGGCCCCGCCGCGCCCACCGCGCCGCCGCCGCCGCGGGCTTTTTCTCACGAGCACCACCCGGCTCTCGCCCGCCCTCGCCCTCGCCCTAGCCCCCTCGCCCAAGGGCGCCGTCGTTCGCGTCCCATGCTCATGCCCATCAGCGTATTGCCCTCGGGTGCTGCCTTGGGACGACGATGGGTGAATACACTAACTCGTCCGATAAACACACCACCCACGTCTATCCTCACCATTCGAGTACGTCTCTGAAAAGTCCACTAAGTGAGGGTTTGAAAACCCATAATTTTATTACATGTGTCAATATTCTGTTATTTTGTTGAACTTTTGGGCTACAAACTCCGTACCAGAAAGAATCAATATGAGAGGATAAATACAAAATGACCATATCATATTCTTGACATATAATGGCTAGGGCTTCTTAACATATAATGGCACATGAATGATTGTTTTGAGGCGAGAAACTCATATCCTTTGGGACCTAGACCTCAATATTTATGGTCTGTATCTCTATCAAAAAAAATCCAGGTTTTATATTTCTGGTCAAAAAATAATCTGGGTGGTGTCATCTGAATTATGTCTCTCCTTGAATACTTCAGGAGAACCCTGTTCAATGTGCGAATGATAATGTCAACGAGATAAAAAAAAAGGAATATGATGAATATTATTACGTGTACATTACGTTGTCATTAACGTCAGTTCCCAACCACCAACGACTCCATTTATCATCCCACGCCTACAACTCCCTATCCCTAGCGGCGGTCGCATCAACCCTCATCAACCGCTGAGGGCTCGCCCTTCGCCCCCAAGAACACGCCTCCGTTCACCACCAGTAACCCCCATCCCCGCTCACTCCGGCAGGCGAAGTCCTCCTGCCCGCTCGACGCGTCCGCGCCTTATTCAAATCGATCGCTAAATATTAAACAGCGGCGGGGAGCGGAGTGCAGCGATGGCGGCGAGCAGGGCTGCGAGCGGGAGCGGCCGGGCGGGAAGAGGAGGGCGGGGCGGCCGATTAGCGGCGGCCGGGAGCATCCGGCGGAAATGGCCGTGGGAGCGGGCGGCCGCCGCTCTCAAATTAATTAGCCGCCGCGCATAAATATGCATAAAAAGAGCGCAGCTGCCCGGCGCCCGAGCGGCGCCCCATCGCCGCCGCCGCCCCACCGCCACCGCCGCCGCCGCCGCCGCCGCCGCCGCCGCCGCCCCGCCGCCGCCACCGCCGCCGCCGCCGCCGGCAGCTCGCCTCCGGGACGTCGGGGCTCCGGGCCGGAGTCCGGCCACCGGTGCCAGCTGACAGGTGCGTCTTCATAGAGCGTGCACCGCCCTCCGAACAAACAGCCGTGAACCTCTCAAACTCTGTTATTTATTCTCTTATTTTTTTATTCTCATTTCTAGAACCAATTGTAAATTACATTTCCTTACTGTCATCCAACTTCTTTTGCAAACTCCAAACTGCCCTTTGCATCAACCGCTTTAACCTCGGGGGAAAAAAAAACAGCATTGCTCCTAAAAGAATTCAATCTCGTCTTCCAAAAGATCTGTTCCGTCGCCCATAATTTAGAGACATTTTTGTCTCACCTCTCACTTTCAATCTTGTTTTCTTCACAAAGTTAACAAGAACCATCATGGAGGTACCCAGAGGGGATGTCTTCGAACAAAAATTGAGTTATGATAGTGTGCAAATTTACAGTTACTCGTAACTTCGAGCCACTATTATAGAACATAGTTATAAGAAAAACTCACCTGTAAAGTGGTAATCGCACTGATCTGGTTAAATAATATTCTTAAAAATCCTATGTCAGTACAGCCTATTTGCGCCTTAGTTTGAAAGTTGCGTTTTGACTTCGCTCCGTGGAGATCATGAGGATTTTGTATTTCTTTCGAGATCAGTAGAGTATTCCTAGAATCTAAATCATGAGAGAGATATAAGGCTGATGGTCAAATTGCCCGGCAGAGACGATGGAAGTGATAATACAATGGCGATGCAAGCAAAACCTAACAGAATATAATTGTCATTCACGCATTTATTAGAAACTTAAGGAAAAGATTCAATGAACATATTACATGTATTTTAATATAATCATAATTAAACCTAACAGAATATATTAATTCTCACGAGGTTGAATTTAGATGTTGAAAATACGTCTTTGTTGAGACTCCAACTTACGACCTCCAGTCCTAAGAAACATTTGCGGTCTCAAAACAGCACACTTATCTGTTGAAGCAATGTAATAGCCTGCAATTCACTCGTTTTACATGTCAAGTAATTGCTAACTATTACTGTCATTCAAGTCAAGGTTGAGACAGTATTTCAAAGCTTTCGTTGCTTTCCGAGTTTGTGCAGAGCGAATAATTTACAAAAAATATTACAGTCAAGTTATAAGATAGGCATGTTAACCTAGTTGAAAATGAAGATTCAAACACTAAAGTATAAAAATGACGAAAGCATGCGACCAAGGATCCAAGAACAATTTTGAGACTTCAATTTTCAAAACGGGTGGTCAACAACTTGCTTGTGAAGCTGAATATTCTTCTCTACGTGTAAAAAGGAAAAAAGAGTACAACTAATATCGATCAGAAATTTTTTGAAAGCACTAATGTGGTTATTTACAGAGGAATTTTCACACCTTCTTGGGCTGAAAGACAAAAAATTCATCAACTTTCGAATGCAATCTGTGCATTCAAAATGGCAGATCCAGGCACCTTTAATAGAATATATCAATTTTCACTAAAATTCGAAATACTACGTTAGTGTAGTCGTAAGTTTGGAATACATGAGTACTGCAAAATCTCAGTATGACAAAGCGCCATCGAAAGTCCCTTTGAAGATTGTACAAATTCTATACCTCTTTGAACACCTTGAAATAATGAGGAAGCTTCTACACAACACTAATGCACTTTAATCTTCCACTTTAAAGCGTGAATTTTAGTAAATTCACTTCCGACGTACAAACGCGTTATATTGGAAACGAATTTGTGAACTGGCTGCACACTCCATATGTCAACTGTCAAATTTCGACAGATCGGAACTCACGGAAATAACTCTGTAAACAAATTTCATTGCCTCCCCATCGCTGTCATTTGCCGGATCGGCCGGAAAATTGAATTATTATCTCTAAACACAGAGTTTCGACATAGTTATGAAAGCTCATGATACCTTCTAAGTATATATAAGCTAATGATTATTATCATCACTAAAAAGTTTCAATCTAAATATTGTAACAGAAATATATTGTTTTACGTGATTGTATCACAGGCAAATTTATTTTACTCCGTATTTGAAACACCTTAACCTTATTTTTAATTTAATGCAGAATTGAAATAGAAGAATACATTATTTCGTCAAAAATAATACCTTTTTGCAATTTACAGGAATATTTACACAGTTAAGAGAAAATAATACGTAATGAATCCCGCACATTGCTTACAAAGAAATACTGAAGTGCGTTCTCTAATTCTCCAAAAACATACATAAAAAACTACCACCTCGAAAGAAATAAAAACAATCACTTAAGAAATTAAAATAGGTCCAAATCGACGTAAATTACAGTACTGTATCAGAGTTTAGTAGTAAAGATTAATTTTTAGAACGTTGTTATCCGAAAACAAAATAAAGCAACAGGTGAATAGCAAATATTTAGTAGCGGACAGTATCTTACTGGGAGACTTGCTGTCGCATGACGTCATCTGTGTTGTAAGCAGTGACGTATTTATTTTGCGAATTCAGTCGGTTCATGTAGTATGACAATAGGGAGAATAACACAATCCAATATTTGAATTTTCAGTCCAAATCAAAACTGTTTCATTGCTTTTGTATTATCCAATTTCCTGGGTATTCAAGAAAACCATAGACACCTCTTATATGACCGTAGGCTACATAGTTTTCTTTCAGTTTCTTCGTATATTGGAAATTAGTAATGTGGGTAGTATAAAATCGAACTTTTTTGTTATGTGTGGAATTTTTACTGTTTTTATTAGGAAAAAATGAATTATTATGAAATGTATATTTTAATAAATTTATATATTATCAGTCGAGGTTTTAATTTATTTTCCGAAGTGACAGCTAAAAGAATCTTCCTAGTAAGCTGCTCATTAGATATTAAAATATTTGTACAATTACGGTTTATTGTATCCTTATTCTCGGCCTTGTATTTTGTTTGAAAAATTGAATTCATTTATTTCAACGCAACATGAGATTGAGAAACAAGGAAACAGCCGTTCATTAATTTGTGACATAAATAGAAGAATACCAAAACAAACGTATTAACATTTCTAGAATTTCTGTCACAATAAAACTTTTTCTCATTTTTCACCTTAGGAAAATGAGAGGGCAGAATTCGCAGGGTCTTTTCCTAAACTCAATAATCTTCCTCCTCCACGGAGATTCCCAACAGCAGCGAGGGTTCCCGGTTTCGTTACTGTGCCCCGCAGGCCGCCGCCCCGCCCCGGCCCGCCCCGCCCGGCCCGCCCGGCCCGCCCGCCCGCCCCGGCCCGCCCGGCCCGCCCGCCCGCCCGGCCGCCCGGCCCGCCCCGCCCGGCCGCCCGCCCGCCCGGCCCGCCCGGCCCGCCCGGCCGCCCGGCCCGCCCGCCCGACCGGCCCGCCCGCCCCGACCCGGCCCGCCCCGGCCCGCTCCGGCCTGCCCGCCCCGACCCGCCCCGCCGCGAATGCGGCTCCCGCGGAGACCACCCCTTGTTTATTCAATTTTATTTCTGGCCGGAAGGGATCCGCGCCACCTGACACGCAGGACCCCACAGCGCGCCGCGGCCGGGGAGGTGGCGGCGGTGAGGGCGGGATAGGGGCAGACAGAGTTGCGGTTTTGGAGGTGGAGGTGAAAGGAGGTGGCTGTAATTGTGATGGTTGGTTGGTTGGTTGTCAGTGGTTTCGGTCGCGTCAACTTTTGAGATCATTAGTCTTGTAAGTGTAGTGCACGTTTTTTTCCTCGCGATATGGCAGTGGTCTTTCCCCGCTGGATGGGGAGATCCGGCGCTGACCTACCGTATGTTAGCGGGGTTTCCTCAACTAGGTATCTCCCACTAGCGAGGTACCGTCCCAGCCGGGACAAGCTCTAAACTCCCGACTGGTCTCCCGGCATGTGTGGTAGTGTAGTGTAGTGTACGGTAGTGTAAGTGTGTATAAGGGGTGAGGATAGGACAAGTAAGAGGAAGGAAAGATTGCGCGCGGTCCGTGACTTGTTTGATAGGGTACAGCCCCGGCATTTACCTGGTGTCCATCGGAGAAACCACAGAAAACTACCGGCCTCCAGAATTCTCCTCCAGACAGCGACTGAATTCGACCCAGCTGAAAAGCTAGTGTTGAAAATCTTACTGCTGTCAGGGCTCGAACCTAGGACCTCCCGGTCAGAGGCCCTGCATTGACATCAGTTGATGAACTTCCGGTAATTGTAACGGTGATGACAGAATGATACAACCGTGAAGTGTTGACGGAAGAAGAGACTCCGACGCGCTCCTGGTATGATTGTTGATCTGCACAAGAGACGATGTTTTGACAGTAACATTTGTTGAAAGTAAGAGAAATATAGAAATCATAAATAAAGATTTCGGCAACTCTGGCCCCAGGTCGTATTATAAAAGGAAAGTAAATTTTCTAGTAGATACGGGACGGAGGTAATGAGTAATGTCTGAAGCAACAATCCTAATAATAATTGGATAAGGTCGGGCTCTTGCGTCGACCTGAATGATAATGGAAACTGTGATGGAAATGTCAATGTGACTGTTGAATGTGTTGTGGATGAATGTGTTGTCCGTGTTTCCGAAGGTCAACATGGATAAGAGCCAAAATTTAATGCCTTTTATCCTTGGAAATAGATTTTATTACATAGTGTAATATTCCATGATTCCCCAAGAATAAGGCACAAGTCAAAGAATAAATAGAAAATGTATAACATGAACATGAACTGTAAAAACAGATGAACGCGATGTCGCGTAGCGATAGTTTTTGAGAAGTAAACGGAAAACGCGACAAATTCACAATTGGGACAAGATAGGGCAGTAGCGTTCATGTAGCGAAGTCGTTTGCAAGTTATTTGAAGGAAATCCATCACGCGTTCGAAAGATATGAACATTTTTGTATAGTATAAATTCCAGCTTGTAAACAGACATGATAGCCATTGTTGTGCTTTAAGGTTCAGTAAATCAAAAGGTGTTTGTGGCGAAAATTAAGAGAACGCGTGAAGCAATACAAACAAAACTTTAAGAACCAACAGAATAAATCATTTAGAAAATTATGGTAACAGTCGCAACGTTGGGAAACTTCGAGGGGCTACGCCAGAACAGAAAATGTGAATTAAATTAAATGATGTAATATTTTGTAGGAGAAGCAACAGCGATCGTGTGATGTTAAAAGAAAAAAAGAGCTGACGATCCGGACACAACAATGACGAAGAGAGCGGGGTCGAAGTAGCTTGAATACGGACGCATGTTGAAACGCTCCGCAAAAAAATTTTTATTTTAATAGAAAATTGCGTTCAGTTTGTGAATAGAGTGAAATATATCGTGTTTAGTAACTGTCGAGTTAATGGAAAGATAAAACGTGGAAGAGATATTTATATATTTCACAAAAACAGCGTTCGCGGAACACTGTCGCCATATTGTCGGTCGCAGTTAACAAAAACTAGTATAGTAATTAGTGAGTAGTTTTAATCAGGGATATTCTTCATTTAAAGTAAATTTGTCGTTAACAAACGTGTGTGGAAATGGATGGATGCTGTGGGGAGATGAATTAATGGATGCTACGTGTATACTACGGAGGTGACATGGAACAATGGCGTTACGCGGATGGCCGATTTCTACGAAAGGAAAGTGCAATAACTTTGCGTAATTTAATAGTTCAGATAAATGGGAAGAAAGAACAGACTAGGTTTTAATGTACAAGACCAAGTTTTGCGGAAATAATAATAGGCTATATTCAGACAGAATAGGGGATGCGCATTCAAGTGTGAATGATTTGTTTTGTTTTTTTGTCGATTGTGTAAATAGTAAGTGTGAATGTGATTTTATGTATTTCAGGTATTGTGTTTTGTTGTTTATTGTATTGCATTTGTGTATGTTTTTGTTGTTATGTCTCCAGCGGAGTGTGGAGAGAGTGAAAACAAGAAAAGAATAAATAATGCCGGACGTATTTGGTTCGACAGTAAGCCATATGATATGATTTCGTGATTTTGTATTAAACAGTGACCTACGCCCAAGTGTCCAAGTATCTCGTTAGGCTCCTGTACAGGCCAACCACAGCCTCACGCTTAATAGTTTTATAACATTGAAGGAGTAGCTAAGTAACGGGCACAGTTTTAGATAAAGGAGGCAAAAGTTAGCAGGGCATAAATTTGTATAGATTTTATATAGAGTAGAGAGATTCAAGGTATAGTCGTTTTATTTCATATTGTCGCGCAACGCGGTGCGGTTACATACAGATTTGGGATAAGTAGGCAAGACGTTCCATTACAATAGGAGCATTTTTTCTTCAAAATTTAAGTAGTATTTGACTTAGTGTAGGATCACAGAATTTTGAAAATGTGGACACAATTCACTTTTCCTCGTAGCACGTCATATGAAGTTTTTGACTGTTTTTGACGTAAAATAAATAAATAAATAAATTGTTACAACAGATAGAAAGAATAGCAAGGCGCATTGTATGATGACCGAATGCGTTCATTGCAGTAACGCCGCTCCTGCTACATAAAAGGGCCGCGATCTTCAGCGGTATTTCTGGGGGTGACGGAGACACGCGGGATGAATGAAATCGTGTGCGTAAGCGACCGAAAGCGGCGCTGGCCCGCGTTGCCGATGGGGCTGTGATGGCGCTGCTGACAGGCTGACGGATGCCCGGCGCAGGGGCGGGCGCCGCGGGCGCTGCACCTGTCGGGGAGCCAGCGGAGGGACCACCCCGGCGCCGCCCAGCGCCGTCGGCCCATTACCTCTTAATACCCGCGGCGCCCCAGCCCTCGCGTCAGCTCCTGTCGAGCACCTGACGGAGGACGGGCTTGCATCGCCCTCGTTTCCGTTTTTTGCTCGGGACCATCCTGTTCGAAGGGGTACGGACAAAAGAAATAGATCCCGTAAGGGTCTTGCCTGCTTGCGACATGTACGTTTCCCAACCACAAAATTCTAATAAAAATATGTAGAAATGTTCAAAGGACGTTCGTTGATGATTTTTACTTTCTCGCTACGGAGTTTACAGAATGTTACGTAATACTGCGTGAAAACCGGGAAATTTTCGTCAGAAAAACTATTATTACAGGATGCTGGTAATGGGAAAGTGAATAAATCCAGCTAAATTTAGAAAAGAAACTTTTTGAAAATTGCAAAAGTTCGTTTTTTCGGAGTCTTCCTACAACTAAAATATTAAAGATAGAGATTTTCCCTTAATGTCATCTGTTCCTTAAAGGTAGATTTTGAAATAAGGGCATGTACAATTTTTCAAAAATTTGAGTAGAAGAGAAAATACGTGCTGTTTTAGCACTCTAGCTTTCTCCTTAGCGACGTCTTATTTCTCTATAATATAATAATATTAATTTGGTTTTTGTCATTCGTTGTCAACTATCTATGCTTAGCGTGCGTGGCTAAACACCACCCTTCAAGTTTGCGAATCAATGCAAAATATTTGCGTCTGTTGTGTCTATAATCTATACAGTGATGTACTCAGGGAAGAAGATCATGAGACATCAATCCTCTTTCGCGGCTGATGACACATATTCACAAATATAGTTTTCACTAATTTTCTACAGAAAATGAAATTCATTTAATATTTTAATTTGATATATTTCTTCTAATTAATTTATAATACTTATCATTTATTGCTCCGTACCTCAATGTCCACCTTAATTGAATGCAATTCTTGCATCGTAACACTCCAAAAGACTTCTAATCAGCTACCTCTATGGGAACAACACGTATAATACTCATTGAAGATAATTCGTATTGTATTTAGTTCCGTCTATACGCGTGATCTCTTACGTGAGTTACATATATGTCTGATGTGTACATAAAAAACGGTTCTTTTCTAATTCCACTAATACTCAAGTCAGGATTGGTAAGATTTTCAATAATGAAATATCTCCAAAAAATTATAAGTGTATAGTTCTCGCTACTGTATTGTGATGTAAGTTCTGATATTTTAAAGACAACTACGTCTGTTTAGTACGGTCGGTTTCCAGATTTAGAGATCAAAATAATGTGAAATCAGAGACTTAATGACAAGACACAACAAATATTAACATTGAAACATGATAATACTGCTTCACGTAGATTTCGGGATTTACATGACATTTCAAACACGATTATCAAAATGAAAGACGAATTTCAGTTAAACTGCAACGTTTTGTCGATATAATCCTTTGGATATTTACATGTTGGAAATGTAACCCGTTCATAATAATAGTATATTTCACGAGAATAGAATCAAAATCCTAAACCTAGCCGTATTTTGCTTTGCAGTGTTTCATAATTCATTTCTTTCTTAATATTAGAGAATAATGTTGATAATCTATACATTAATTAACTACTATGTATCTTTATACCACCGGTAAACGATTAAATTACATTAAATACGTTCAGTTACAGGAATTAACTATAAATGTATGAATTATTCATAAACAAAAACTATGAACAAATTGTGAATAAGTGTATAACTTAAAGCGAAAAACCGGGAGCGGTAGCTCAGCATATCAACTGATGTCACTGCAGCGTCTCTGACCGGGAGGTCCTAGGTTCGAGTTCTGACGGCGGCAGGATTTTTGACACTAGCTTTTCAGCTAGGTTGAATTCAGTCACTGTCTGTAGGAGAATTCTAGCGGCCGGCTGCTCTGATCGGTAGTTTTCCGTGGTTTCCTCCGACCAACACCAGGCGAATGCCGGAGCAGTACTCTAACAAAGGACCACGAACCGCAAGCGATCTCTCCTTCCTCTTCCTTGCCCTATCCTTTCCCCCTTACACACACACTTACACTAACATGCACTACACTACCCCATATTCTGGGAGATCGACCGGGAGCTAAGAGCTTGTCCCGTCTGGGGCGGTGCCCCGCTGGTGGAGAATCTTGGTTAAAAGGGGAAACCCCACTAGCCGATGGTAGGTAGGCGCTGGATCTCGCCGTCCAGCAACACGAAAAAAATCAATCAATTGAAGCAAAAACAATAACACAAACGAGTTCTTAAAAACATGCACTACACTAACGGGATAATGACAAAGCAGTTGACGCGCCGGAACACGAAAAAATCAATCAATTTAATTTGTTAGTCGACCATATCATTGAGAAAAGTGTACGTGATATTAAATGTCGAAACTATTCTTGTTATAATGGCTATACAAACAGCAAAATCAGACATATAGCAGAGAATGATAATCACAAGAATTAGCTCATCTGACGTCACTGACAACTACCTTATTCTGATAGGCGACCACAGCCCGAAACGGATTGATATAGGCTTCTTCTTCTTGTTCTTCTTCTTCTTCTTCTTCTTCTTCTTCTTCTTCTTCTTCATTATTATTATTATTATTATTATTATTATTATTATTTTCAAATACGGTGGAAACCATATTCATTGATTATTGAGACAATGTATCTACGAAAATGTCATTAATAAATACTAGATCAATTACTGGTTCTCTCCGTAGCTGATTGTCCTCCAAAACATTGGATGAATGAGAATGATGAAAAATGTATATGACCAAAGACAAATGATGCTTTAAGCATGCCTGTTTTCTTAATATCTCTTAAATCACAAGATTTATTAAAAATATTTTTATATTCACAATCTTTTCTGACGGTCATTAAATCAACATAACCAATTGTCCTTAAATTTAGTCACAAGAAATATTTTTTAAATTAATTTAAGGTCTTTCCATATCAAGAGTACAAACCATCATGTCAAGAGTACATATAAAATCTTATAATGTAAACAGCTCGCGATAAGAACATCTCGTTTAAGAGTTCATTTAAAGCATTCTCTACTAGCCTGCTCTGCCCCGTAAGTCCCATTTTTCGCCTATTGCACAGCGCGTTCACCACCTCCACCTTCTTGTAGAGCCTCTCATGAGATGCTGGCGACTGCTACCAACGGAAATTCTGCGGCTGTTATCCCTACACCGTTTCATAGGCATTATAGTCCCGATACCTAGCACTAAACCTTTCACCACTGCAGTAGTTTCTTCACGTGCGGACATCTCTCAGTCGTTGATGCCATTATCTTAGCGAATCTTCCCTACAGCAGATTTTTTCGTGCCACGCCGCGACCTCTCCATCTCTCGTTTGACTTGAATTAATTAACATGCACATGAATAATAATGATTAGTTGATTCCACCAGAAGAAGAATGATGCGACAGTGGAATGAGAGGTAAGGGAACGAGACAACCGCACTTAATTGAATTATGAATTATTACTGCGGTCCAAGGGGAGGAAAGCGACCAGTGTAAATGATGCGGAGCGTGTCTGATACGGCTACTTCTCTGGCTGGCATCGCCATTCCCGTCAAAACTCGTCAGTACCTGATTTCGTTATCGAGCCTGTAATCGTGACATCTCAATCAGTTGTTAATATATTCTCTATCTGCTGATTAAATCGTTAATACTTTAATTATTGCTCGTACAATTCTTTGCTACATTCAAGACAAATTATATGATCATAACCTCCAACACTTGTCCCTGTACGTTTATCATACTGATTCCATTGTGAGCACCTTCTTAACACGTGCACAACAACCTTCTTCCGTTCAACCACTTTCTATTCACCCCCCACTTATCACCCAACTTTGCTGAACCAGCAAATCCCCCGCACTCCATCTTTAACTCTTACTTCCACTCTTCAGTGGCCACCTCTAACACCACTATTCACTCCGCCGCACCTAATTACACCTCCATCACCATCGCCGCAGTCGGTCGAATATCCAAAGTCTTCAACCAACGCCAACCCACACACTGATTACATTGCCTCTATCCTGACCCAACCATTGCCACAATTCATATCACCCACGTCACTGCAAACATTTACCGTCTCCTACAACAACCCACCGTGGCAGCAATGGCGCGTTCCATTCGCCACCTCCATCCTTCCTTCACCCATTGCAACTCCTTCCACTCACTTCCCCATAGCTACACTCCAACTCCAACAACCACTCAACCAAAGTCGCCCCCTGCCTCCGGCGCATTTCATACATCACCACCACCGCGCGGTACCCAGAGCTACCTCTGCCCCTCCCCCGGCACCTCCCTCCACCTTGGCGCCCGCCCCGCCCACTCGAAGCCAGGTCCCAGCGCGGCGCTCGGCCACCGCGGGCCCGTACCCGGTCCCGCCGCCACGCCGCATTTCCCCCATTGTGCGGCGGCCGGTGCTTCCGCCGGAGATGAGCGTCCGCCCCACGCCCGCCCCTACTCCCCTGGCCCCTGGATTTCTTTTAATTCCCGCGCATCTTCCGCGCCAAGACGCCTCGGCGCTAATCCTCGGCTCCGCCCCGCCGCCCCGCCCCGCCCCCTCCGCCGGCGCCCGGTCGGCCGAGAGAGCGGGGGCGAGGGAGAAGGCGGAGGGGCGACGCGGTCAGACAACAATATCGCGGCGAAATGGCTCGAGTAGACACCGGCTACGGGGGAGGAATGAATGGCGGCGTACAAGGTGGATGAGCTGATGGTAGCGGTGATGCGGATAACCGAGATTGCCTTCCAGGCAGCGGAAAGAAATTTAATTAATTAAAAATGAATTTTTGGAGTTATATTTTGTTTTAGTAATGCGATTTCATTTATATGCGACATTTCTCTAATCACACATTCATCAGGTGATTGTAGCACTTGCTTAATTACTTCAATTTCAACATATTTTAATACATATAGCTACTTTGAACTACCTAATTCAATTACACTGTTTCTTGAAACTTAATGAAATTTCATGTTCTTGAAACTAATTTCAAAATACTGACTCGATGCGTTTCTGCAGTACTGCATTGACTTTTGTGCAGGTTCTCGAAGTATAATTCTTGTACTCTTGTAATAAAATTGAACATATCTAGCGGCCTGCTGGTCTGATGGGGAGATTTACGGAAGGTTTCTTCGGCCAGTGCCAGCCGAATGCTGGAGTAGTACTCTATAAAGTTGGCCGTGAACCGCGCGCGTTATTTGCCTCCTCATCCGAGTCTTCTCTTGACCCCCCCACACCTATGTGCAGTACACTACCACACAAATTGGAATACAAGTCGCGAGATTTAGAGCTTTCCCCACTGATGGAGATAAGTGCAGAGGGAAACTCCATAAGTCGCGTGTAGGTCGGCATTGAATTTCACGTAAGAGCTAGGGTGGAACACTGTCATGAACCGGAATATTCAGGCATTGCACTGGGACATGCATTTCACATAGGGGACAAGATCTCATATTTTACGGACAAGATCTCATTATTTATTTCAAATGTTTAAAAAAAACACATATTCTCCCATTCATTGTGATTTGGGAGAAAAAAATCTAACACGTGGAATACGAAGCCATGCTGCAGTAGAAGAGCACAATGGATGTCAAGCTAGAAGATTCAGGTCCTTCACCGGGTGACTGGAGTCGGCAACGGGCCCGGCGGCGGAGGCGCTGGTCCCGCGGGGCGGCGGCGGCGGCGCGGAGGGGGAGGCAGCGAGCTCTCGTTTCAAATTGCGAGAGCGGGCGAAGACGTCGCCGTCGCCGCCGCCGCCGCCGCCGCCGCCGCCAGCGCCGCGTCGCCGCATGGGAAATCCAGAACGCGGAGCGACGCCGCAGCGCCGGCGCCGTCGCCGCCGTCTCCGCGTGGGCGGGCGCGGGGCAGGTGCGGGGACGGAAGCGGTCGCCGACCCGAAAGAGCGCGGCAGCTCCGGGACCCGCCCGCCAGCCCGACCCCCTGCCAGCTCGCTCAGCCTTGTTGCGGGACAGTTGATACTGAGTCGCGGGAGGGAACGATGAAGAATCGGCGGAAACAGAGCGGGAGGAGTGGGAAAGAACGTACGGGAGGGAAAAGGGAAAAAGACGGGAAAGCCCGAGGTCTAGAAATGAACCGGAAATAGTACTCAGAGCAAACAAACGGTGCAGCGAGGAACGTTAAAAGCGAGATGAAGAAGGAAAGCAAGAAAGGTTAGGACGGTGGAAATTGTGAGGTACTGAGGAAACAACGCGGGTAAGAAAAGGTATAAAGAACACGAAATAAATAACGAGGAGGAGATGGGCGAAGATTGAATAGGCCAAGAAAACAGGACTGCGTATAGATCTGGAAGTGAGGAGAGTCACAAACGAATAAGTGGAGTAAGTGAGAATAAAGGATTTGAGATGAGCGCAATGGGAGGCAGTGGAATGAAACAGCAAGCAACAGGAGGAAAAAGGGAGGAATGAGGTGGAGTAGGTGAGGTGAAACAGTTTAAGAAGAAATTAAAGAGGTCATCTTCGTCAACATATTACCTCTTTAATTTTTTCTTATGCGACGACGTGCGGCGGCGTAAAGCAGCGTGTGGTAGTAAAAATGAGTGTGTGAGATGATGAGTGTAGGTTTGGCGACGACGTGCGGCGGAAAGTGGGATGAAGTGGTGTTGAATTTTGAGGCCAGAACGGAGAGAGAAAAGGAGTGGACTGGCGCGACAAGGCAGAGCGACGCAAGACGCGTTTGAACGGGCCGCCGCCGCGCGACACGGAGCGCGGCGGAGGTGGGCGGCGCCCTTCCGTGGTGTTCCCCAGGGCCCGCAGCGAGCGTCACCCCAGGCTGTGTTTCGACGCGCCGCTATCCATACTTATATACTATGCGTGGGCGGCACTCAATTCTCGTAAAAGAAGTGTGTGTGTGACGTGTTCTCTTTTCGCTTACTGGCGGAAAAGATGAGTGTTCTGAGCTGCAGAAGTCCGTTTTATTTTCAATATTCCACCTGTCGATTTTCAAGCGCACGTTTCTCATTGCCGTTTCAGAGTACAGTTTTTTTTTTCATTTCTTTTTCTTCTTTGCATAACGGGTGCTCTTGAAATCAAAGGAACGGCTTCTTTCTTATATAGAATACATTTCAATTTCTGTCTTCAAGGTAATCTCCGTATCAGTTTTTAACATTTTTCTTCAGTCGCGCGGTGTAAAACACCCGGTTAGCACATCCAGTCCTCGAGTAATCGCAAAGAAAAAAGACCATTCTTTCTTGCCGCTTACTTTGAGATGTTGTGTACTGTAAGGTCGAACATTTTTTTTAATTGACCTCAGGCTCACATCCCCAGAGCAGAATATAGTGAACTCGTCGACAAATGGCTCTGAGATGGATGAACGATTGATAGGCTTTGTTCAATCTTATAAGCCTATCGACCTAGTCTCTCGCAATCGTGAATACTGATATTTTATTAAATATGATCCTAAATTAATAAAATCAATATGTTGAATCCATGGATGACATTAAGAGACTGAAAATGAAAAAAGTAATATCTCTCTTCGCGATGTAAAATTTAATGAATCAGTTTTTCGTGACAGTTTATATCAAGGAGAAAAGGAGAATTGTGAAGTCAAGCGCGCTGGCAACTGGTGAGCACGAGCCGCCGTCACAATGTGTCGTCATCCCTTCCTTAACGCTCGTGCGCCCAAGGTGCACCGGAAATAGCGCTCAATAGGCGTCGCCCGCATTAGGAGCCTTATCTGCGATCAGAAACCGTGCCATCGGCCTCTGACCTCCGTCTGATGACGGATCCTTTGGGAGCATTGGCAGCGGCTCCACGCCCGTACAGCACTCGTGGCGTCCTCTCTCCTCTCCAGCCATGCGTGCCACGCCCACTGACTCACAGCACGCTCCGAAGGTGACATTTTCAACAATTGCTCGGCCACGAATAGCCGTACATCCAATCAGTCGCACGGAGGGTCAATATCACCACGATCGCTTCGTTGTGTGGATTATATTAATATACTAAATAGTTCTTGAAACAGTAGTTTTAATTAACAAGACGAGAGCATTTTCGGCGCCTATGATGGCAGTAAAATATGTATTTGTTCTCATGTCAATCTCAATTCACTCTCATACCTGGGTACCCTTCGTTTATTTAGAACGCTTGATTCAGTACTTCAATTTACAGCAAAATTCATTGGCACAGGCAAATTGTAGCTCGTAGAATTAAAAACTTCGACATCTCTTGCTTATAACTAGAGATCGGAAAAATATGTTGTATGAAATGTCAAAATATGTACTGTAATAAATATGTAAAATAGGATATAATATGTAATATTAAAATACATTTACATAATTCGAACGTACTTTTATAAAAATATTCCTACGAAAATTTTAAAAACAATGCAAGCGGTTTAAAATTCATTCGAAAAGCACAAATAACACAAACATTTTGCACCATACACCTTTCCCATTGGTAGTACAACCTTCACAAATTGTAATCCAGGAATGTAGTTTAGCAGCCAGATTAGACGCAATAGTAGCCATCGTACAAACAGGCGATATCTACGACCAGCAAACAATCACTGCAGCATGTAATATTCTCATCGAAGTGTTACACTACAGCGATCGCCAAGGTTTCATAGAAATTATGGTTGGAGGTCACCAAACGCGGTGATGATGATACTTTTCACACCTAAAGGTGAAAATGATCTCTCGCTACCACGCTCTTCCCGCCATTGAGATAACTGAAAGAGGCGCGCCGGATTGTGAGCATATCCGAGCGCGTTTTCATGCAGCGTACCACGAATAGAGTACGCAGTAATAATTTAGGAAAAATTGCTGAATTTTTTGAAAATACTTCTTTTCATAAAATTATGTAAGAAAATTGATAAAATAAAAAATATGTTGTAAAAATCGCGAAATGTGTAGTTTCGAGTGCGGTAAGTATAAAGACCAAAAATATGTAATTACGCAAAAATCCGGTCTCTACTGCATCTAATAACACTGCATCTCTTTCCAGGTGAGGCAATCGTTATCATTGGTATCACACAGGTTAATGCAGAGACATGCAGGTGCTTCATGGAGAATCTTCATCAATCGGTCATTAATCTCACAGTCATTTGGCAACATGTTCCCTATGTTTGGCGATGGGGATGTGAGTCTGCGATCAATTTTCTTTAGGTCACCACCACCACCAAAAATAATAATCTCCACCCGGCTTTCTGCGTTTGTGAACTAGTACAGCACTTTTCGAAATATTTTCGTGTTATCTATAATTACTGTCCATGGAGTCGTTATTAGATAATAATGGCATTTTAAATATCAACCATGGTTAAACATTCCGAACATAGTGCACGCACATGGCAAAATTCAGCAATAAACATAATTTGTCGATCATATGTTCAGAACTGCGCATTTAATGCGGAAGTAGTATCTTATTCTTTCGTCGGCAAACGCAAAATGATTAAGTCGAACTGCGTCTGCAGAGCGGTCGTTCACACGAGTGCGTATTTGTCGTTTATCGTCCATCGCTCCTCGTTAATTGCCATCGCTCCTTGCACATCGCTCCTTGCACATCGCTCCTTGCACATCGCTCCTTGCACATCGCTCCTTGCACATCGCTCCTTGCACATCGCTCCTTGCACATCGCTCCTTGCACATCGCTCCTTGCACATCGCCCCTAGACCAAAGCTCCTTGTCCTACCCTCCTTGCCCATCCCTCATTGCCCATCACTCCATCAATCGCCCCCCTCCGGGCATTGTCCGTCATCCATCGCCTTCCTTCTACCGTAAATTGCCCGACGCGCACCCTCGCCTCTTGCCCGCATGGGCGAGGCGGTCCGCCCTCGCGGGCGCTTATTGTTTCCGCCCGATATAAATCAGGGCGCCGGGGGCGCGTCGTTGACACCTCCGAAGGTACTCGCTTGTTATGTAAACGAACCTCCCGAGCGACGCTCCCACTGGCGCGCTGTTCAGCCAGGAGAAACCTCGCTCTTGGATGGGCTGTGGCGAGCGGGATGCCAACTATAAGAATCATTCTGAGCGCGAGTAATAATTTCTAGATGTTAGAAGAGAAGCAAACACGTACGACACCCACGACCTGTGTCCCCGAAGACGCCCTCAGAACTCGTCTCAAGATATATCTGCTTAGCACAGGAGGCAGCAACACAACAAGTTGTTAGGCCGCACCGTGTTTTGTTACTAGTGCTTCCACGGATACGATGTGTTATAGGAATTCCATGTTTTATGGAAGTTCCGGTATTAAAGAGTGAACGTTTTTGTTCTCACGCGACCGAATTTAATAGTCGCTAGTTCGAGTATAAGGTACGACCCTATCAAGAGTCTAGAAAAAGTCACATACACCCTGAAAGATATTTAGCATATTTAGCACACCCGGTAAAGCATCGGGCATCGGCGAGTCTCATCAGTCATCTCTAAAAGAAAATTCTTATGTACAATATAAATTTTTTTTCAGTACAAAATCAGCACTTTTCACTTCAAATATTTTCTATGTTCGTGAAAAGAAGATCAAGTACCTACTTCAGAACCGCACATATTTTTAATTTGGTACATGGACAACCTCATATGAATATTTATCTTATATCTTGTAGTACATTACGTATTACACATTATCACTGTTATAACGTATTATACATTAAAATCATCACATTATGACAGAAAGAAAATAAAGAGCAAACTTTAATGTACGAGCGGATAAAACGTTCAAAGACGCAGCTGACCGTAAAATGAAAATACAGATACGAAAAGTAATGTCACCTGTTGAGTTCGAATTGGAACGTCGATAACATGCCACAGACGAGCCATGCGGTAAACTAGAACTTACGCTTAGGCCGGAAAGAATATTTGTCGTGGGCGAGCGCAACATAATGCGTGCCTTACCGAGCGCCGCCTCGAATAACAAAGGCAATGGAGAGGAAGCGCTGCGTCGTAGATTCCATTGGCCGCGGCGCCGCATTCCTCCTCGAGGGACGCTGAATTATTCGAGTTAATGAGCGCCGTCACCGGCGCCGCCCGCGCGCGCTCCGAGGGCGGAGCGATTAGCGTTCGGGAAGGCGGATATGGGCGCCTGCATAGCCCCGGCGGGCGGTTCATTTTTAGAGACGAGCAGGAAAAAAGGAGACGCGAGAGGAAGAAAAAGAGGGTGAAGGAAGAAAGAAAAGGGGAAGGATAGTGGGGACGGAAAGGGAGAAAGGAAGGAAAGAGAGAAGGGAACGAAAGTGAGAGAGGAGAACGAAAGTGAGAGAAGGGAACGAAAGTGAGAGAGGAGAACGAAAGTGAGAGAGGAAAACGAACGTTAGAGAGGGGAATGAAAGTGAGAGAGGGGAATGAAAGTGAGAGAGGGAATGAAAGTGAGAGAGGGAATGAAAGTGAGAGAGGGGAATGAAAGTGAGAGAGGGAATGAAAGTGAGAGAGGGAATGAAAGTGAGAGAGGGAGAGGGGAATGAAAGTAAGAGAAAAGAAAAGAAAGAAAGAAAGAACGGAAGGAAAAAGGAGAACTTAAAAAAAGAGAGAACTAAAGAGACAGATGAAAACAGGAGCGGAGGGAAAAAGGGAAACTTGCCTGTCGAATGCGAAAAGTTTGGGGTAAATGCACACAAAATCCAACGGACGAAAATCTGATTAAATTGTGTTATAATGATTTTTTAAGATTTTGGATGTTAGTTTCAAATAGTTTAGAATTATAAATTTTCAAATTCGTATAAATTCGGTGGATTTAGAAAATATACGAAATAAAAATACTTCTTGCACAGTAGATCACATTTTGTATTACCTTTCTCGATTTTCTCAAGAGCATTATTTTTTGTTTAATCAGAGAGGATTTGTTTTACTTCTTGCTATTTATAGAAAATATTAACTAAGAGAAAGGCGTGGATATCTAATGCTATGCTACTTGCGATTTTCCTGTAATAAAAACGAAATTATATTAATTGCATAAATTTAAAAATTGAACTGAACGATAACTCTGTACGAATGTTTTTAATAAATATCTCGCTGTGTAAATATCTACAAATTTCCCTAATTTCTGAGAATTATTCTACAAGTTCCTTAATTGTTTCCACAACTTTTGCAAATCAATGAAATTTCCTGACTTTTCATGTTTATATTGCATTTTCCAGAAATTGGCCACCACAACATAGTTATTTAATATTCGTTGAAAACAATCATTTTGGTGATGTCGCCACTTCGTTAATTTTACGACCCAACATTCGGTTCGAATATTTACAACAAAATTCCCCATCCTCAACTACCATATTTTTCAAGCATGAGGGACATCGAGAGCATCTCGCGAAGCAGTGCCTAGTGTGGTCACTGGGAGGATGTGAGCGGCGACGGGAGCGGTGGAAGCGAGGGGCGGAGGGGGTGTTTGTGCCCGGAGGGTGGAGCGCTCCACTGCGTCGTCACGGACGCGTCACCGCCGCCGGCGGGAAGAGAATTGAGAGAGAGAGAGAGAGGGGACGGTGGAGGGAGGGCTGTCTTCTCGCCACCGCCACCGCCAGTGCTGACGCAGCGTCTGTCCACGCAGCGCCACCGCCCTCTCCCCCGCCGAGCCCCGCCACTCCATCTCGAATAATCTCTGCCATCAGTGCCCTCTGGAGTTCCCATCGGAACCACACCTTCAACATGAACGACATGACCAAGGTCATCAGAGACTGTCGCGACTACCACTGCGCTATTGTTGCTGCGACCCATACTACTACCTGTACAGAGCACCTTCCTTAAACATCCATTTAATCACATACGCACTACCAAATTATTAAACATATACCTTTGCGACTGCTTTGGTAGGTGTGTTTTGTCAGCGCCACTGCCATCGTCTTTTCCCCTATTGGAACCATAATCGTAGCCGCCACTATATCTCTCCCTACCATTGTAATCGTCACAACTACGGTCAGGGTTACCATCACCGTCCCCACCCTCCATCGCCGAGGGCCCCTCCGCCTCCGCCGCCCGCACTCGCAGGCACAAAGCCTCGACGGCGGGGAAATTGCCCGCAATCTCCTTAAAAGCGCGCTACAAAAGCCGCCGATACTTTCGGGGGCTCCCGGCGCGCGAGCGCACGGGCGGGCCCGCAGGCAACCGCCCCCGCCCTCCCCCACCCCCTCCGCCCACGCCCGACTCGCCGCCCGCGCCTCCGCCGCCTCGTATTCAAATCGCGGGCTCTTATTGGCTCCTTCCCGCCGGCGCATATGCCGCCCCTCGACATCCTCATAAAACACAGAAACAAGGGCCGGGACAAAGGACCCACAATGGCGCATTGTTGACCAATGAGGACGCAATTAAAATGAGGCGCGGGCCGCCTGTCTTTTGTCAGGGTAAGCCGGCGGCAGCGGCGGCGGCGGCGGCGGCGGCGGCGGCGGCGGTAGAGCGTGTGCCGAGTTCCGCGGCCCGTGCTATCGTCGTCGTCGTCGTCGCCGCCTCCATCGCCACCACCTCCGATTCTCCCCGCCCACGCCACAATACCCGCTCTCTTCTCAACCCTCGCCCCTCCAATCACCCCTCCTTCTTCTCCTCCTCCGCCTTCACTCACCGCGCCCCCCTCCAACCTTCCCATGTCTACCTCCAAATCTCGCGCTCCCATTCACTTCTACCCTCTCCTCTACCTCTGCCTCTATTCCATTCCTCCGTCCCCATTCTCAACTCCCGTCACCACCTCTGCCACTACCCCATTCTCCACCCCACCCTCTACCCCGTCTCGCCCTGCGCGCTCTCGTCCGCGCGAAGGCGGAGGGCTATTGCTGCTGCTGCAGCGCGCGGAGGCAGAAGGGCGCTCCAGGCCGCCTGGCGACATGTCGCGACCCCGGGAGACGCGCTGAAGAGACGCGGCCCTCGCATCTCGCGGGCTCTTTACGGGACAAGGGCGCGTGGCAGGTGGGCTTCAATGGGAGGGCGTAATGCGGAGTTGAATGCACGGAAGGGAAAGGGAAAGGGAAGAGGTGAATGCAAATACATGGGCAGTATCAAATAAATTTAAAGAAGAATTGTGTTGGAAAATTGGAATGAAAATGGTCAGAACGTCTGGTAATCTTCACAGAGGTTCATGTTATGACAACAGCGCTTGAAGCAAGCAAAGAAGAAAATCCGAAGGAGACGGTAATGGGAGTAAGATTGTATGTATTACCAGAAAGAAAATTGAGTAGAATATTGTCATCGAGTAAAGAAATATTGTCAGAGTAAAGGAAAGATACTTGCCTATGCAGACGATTGGTAGTTGGCGCGATAGGTATCAGGTAGTGTGTGGCTCGATATAAGGGAGTGTTCATTAAAGTATTGTAGCAAGTAATTTAATTGCAGTATTGGACTAGTAATTGAATAAATGATGTTTAACGAAAAGCAAATATGGACTGTCTTTGACAGGTCAGAAGTGAAACTACCTAATACTACGCGGCGACACATATGAAAACGAAAAACTGGTTGAGAGGGCTGATGGAAAAAAAAAAAAAGGGCAAGTGGAATGGAATGGAGAATAGTAGAGGCTGGTAGAACGGGAAAAGAGACAGAACACGGAAGAAGGAGAATCGAGGGGAGGGTAAAGTGAGGACGGAGGGGAAAAACAAGGGGGAGCCGGTGAACAAAAGCGATGTGGATCTGGACGATGCGGGGGGGGAGATCAGGCGGAGCGTTGCAACCGGGGGGCGGGGACGGGAAGGCACGCGGGAAGGGGCGGGCATGTGCGTGACGGGGTAGATGGGACACGGCAATGGCACGAGGAGAGGCGGAGCGGGGCAGAGGTTGTCCGGGTTGTGCAGGTTGGGCGGGGAGTGGCGCGGCGGGGCGGGTCGGGCGGGGGGGGCGGGGGTAAAACCTCGCTCCACTTGACGTAATCTGGCGGCGACCGCGCAGCGAGCGGAGTGCCCGCCGCTAAGTGGATAAATCCCTGCGCCGCCCCCGTCCCCACCACCCCCACCCCGCCGCCACGTGCGCATTGTCGGCGAGATTAGCCTTTCGGGAGGGGCCCCCTGCTGGCGGAGAAGCGCGCTGCGGTTACGGTGCACGCGGGACGGGCCTCGAACCACAGACCCCTGTCGGTTTGTGTAGAGGCACCACCAAAAGCAACAACGACGAAAGGCCTTTTTTTTATTTCATTTTATACAACTCCTGTGGCTTCTGTAGCTTTGTTTAAGTATTACTTTGTATTAAATTTCGCTCTTTCAGAAGGAAAAGAATAAGACATTTACTTCCTGAAATGTAATACACGACTAATTTTCTCAATATTTCTTTTCTACGTTTACCTTCAACAGCAATGATTTTATATTTAAGGAATATTAAGCAATTGATGGAATTAGGATTATAAAACAAATTTCCCTTAAATCCACGGACATAAAATAATTTGTTGAAGGAGATGTCACAAGAGCCATAATTTTCATTACAATCCATTTCTTTCAATATCCGTCTTATATGAACGTTATTTCCAGACACTATGCTCTTGCAAAGTTCTCCTTTCTGGGAGTCTAACGAATCTTATTGTTTCTTTACTACACACATTTTTACTGAGAGATATAGGCAAACAAGTCCTCGCAGGACTTCCCAGGCAAACAAGCCCTCGCAATACCAATAATCGGCTACCCCACCATTCCTGGCCCCAGCCCCCTACACTTCCGGGCGACGGTGGCGCCTCACCGGGCGGAAACGTAATCATGAAGACGAACGCCGCCGCGCCGGCCAGGATTGCGGCAATAACGCTGTCAATGAGCGAGGCACCGGGGTCAGAACAGCTCCGCCTTATCTGGTTCGATCGTCCCATACCGAGCGGGATATTAGCGGCATCGACCTGTTTGCGAGCTGAGCTGCGGCCGCGGGAGGGCGCGTTCCGCGGTGCGCTCTCGCCCCGCAGCCGCCCACGCACTCGCACTATTACAAACCGGGAGCGGTAGCTCAGTGCATCAACTGATGTCACTGCAGCGCCTCTCACCGTGAGATCCTAGGTTCGAGTCCCGACGACGGCAGAATTTTCGACACTAGCTTTTCAGCTAGGTCGAATTCAGTCGCTGTCTGGAGGAGAATTCTAGCGGCCGGTTGCTCTGATCGGTAGTTTTCCGTGGTTTCTCCGATCAACACCAGGCGAATGCCGGAGCAGTACCCTACCAAACGGGCCACGGACCACGCGCGATCTGTCCTTCCTTGTCCTATCCTCTCCTCTTACACACACACTTACACTAACATGCAACACACTACCACATATTCCGGGAGACCAGTCGGGAGATCTTAGAGCTTGTCCCGGCTGGGGCGGTGCCCGCTGGTGGGAGAGTCCTGGAGGGAAAACCCCACTAGTCGACGGTAGGTCGGCGCCGGATCTCGCCATCCAGCGGGGGAAGATCACCGCCATCTCACGCGAAAAAACATTCACTACACTAACGGGACTAATGACCAAAGTAGTTGACGCGCCCGGAAACACGAAAAAAATCAAATCAAATGTACTATTACAAGCCAGTGTTAATAGGGGGCGGATTTTGATGACTTCTAACATCGCCAAAGACGAGCAATAGAATGCTCTAAAATGCTTTATAAATGCCCTAAAGCAATGAAAAATTACTTAAAAATTTGATCAAAATTAGTTCAGGTGAACAACTCAAGCTGCTGGATATGTTATTGAGTAATAGAGGCTTCTTCCTTTCGTTTAAGTGAAGTCAGCTTGCAAACTGTTGGTTTGGACTGTTTTTTACCAGGAAATCTGTCTTTAGGTATCCTGAAATCGGCTAAGTCACAGAATCCTTAGATTACATTCTAACAACGGCTGGCATTCCAGTTTCTGAGAGAAGATATCAAATAGGCTACTGGGTAATTGTGTTAAGAACATTTGTTGCATCCTGTAAATATTATTTGTAGCAAGCACTATTCAAATGATATTAAAATCGATGAAATCAGAAAAAAATTCTAATGAAGTGACGGGAAAATGACTTATTGGTCGAAAAAAAAACTTAATGTATTAAAAATTTTAAAAAAAAGAAAAAATACATTTCATTAAAATCCGTCTCCTAATGATTTACAGATGAATATTTTCTTCAATAAGTTTTCGGAATAATAGTTGGATCGTATTAACGGTTAAAAATAACATGTCCATGAAAAGCAACTTAACAAAGCCGATTGCTAAGAGTTTAAAAAGAGTTGTGGAAAAACCTGGCGAAACGATTAAAGTTGGTAACACTTTAAAGCTTGTGCGGCTATCTTATAGGCTTTCTTGCACAAACATGCGGGGACAGAAACAGCTAGTAAGGACAGGATCAAAAGACAGGATGAACTGCCAAGGAAAAATAGTAATTGATACAATGAGTAGCAAATGCCTACAGAATAATTGTTAAAATAACTGTGATTTCTGATTCGGGTTCTGCTTGTAAATAATCTCTCGAGAATGTTACCTGGTTATAGGAAAGTAAAGAGTGCCAAAAATAATTATAAATTGAAATGCAAGTTGAATTTTGCTTACCTTCAGATAAAGTCATAATGACCGTTGGAAATCAAAAGAATTATCTCTCACATTAGTGAGTTATTTGAACGCAACAACTCATTTTATTTTAACTATCTTAGGGAAATATTAGTGGATCTCTCAAATGCAGCAAGGCAGAAGCAATTACGAACACATTTGACGGATTTCATTTCAAGAATAATTTTTGTTGTTGTGAAGTACATAATAATAATGCAAAACAATTATGGAACATGGTTTGTAATAATGAAGAATTATTTATTACGCAATTAATCATTTGAATTTATAAATAATAGTTGTTAATCATGAACCACTGGCTGCAGTGAAATTGTTAACGAACAAAATAGTTGCCGCGAATTCTTATAGTTCAGTTTTCACCCAATAGGTTGCAGTACTATGAAATTTAACTGATAACAGTAAAATGCTAGGGCAAACGATATAACTGTTATTTTGCATAATAGTTTCGAACGAGAAACTGTTAATAAATAATAATTTAGCTGTTAGCGGCACAACTCTAACAACCTTAGCTAGCGCCTGACTTGGGAGATGCCACACGGTGAGGGGAAAATTTACATTTAGCCCTTACATTGTCACCAGTTCACCTATTTTCACCAGTTTACCTTTTGGGGACTATCTAAAAGAACTTACACACGTTAATATTTCAGAGAAAGTTGAGTTTCAGAATTTCTGTAAGTAAAAATGAAATTATCGTCGTGTTATTAAGGGTTTTAAATATTTTTCATTTGCTTAAAAATAAATTAAAATATTTCATTTTATTTCTTTTAAGAACAATTTATCACTTGTTTCAGTACATAGAAATAAATAATTATTTATTTTAAAACAAAATATTCATAACAAATATTACTGCGCGTTCAACAAATTTCACGTGACAATTTCATAGGTTTACCGGCTAATGATGGAAAGAATATTAATTTCATATCTATCGTTCAGGAAAATCTAATTAATTGATCTCTATAGAAAACTGTATTTTTAGAAAAAGGATTAATTTATTTATAATGGAAAAAAAAAAAAAACTGAACTCCAGAGAAATATGTTTTTTAGACAACTATATATAATTTGCCCGCTACTCAGTATGCACTTAGGAATGAAAAGACTGGAACTTATAATGGATTCTGAACACTTCGAACATGATATGTTATCACAAGGAATGTAAAATACATTTCAAGTTATTAACACTAGTCAAATTGCCTTACTCAGCTCAAGTATCATGTATTCGAACAATGAACAATCGGGTTCACTAAGCAAGATCGCCATGAAGTCGTAAATTATTAGAAAATCAAAAAAAAAAAAAAAAAAAATATATAAATCTATACTTCTGCGATCAAAATTATCTGCGTTTCAAAGAATTCACCTATAAGACAAGCAAAAAGTAACAAACATAAGAATACTAACTAAACGATCAAAAGTATAAGAAAACCAATTTTTTACACAAGGAAATTATTAGAAACTTCTCATATGAGCACTCATTATATGATGTACTTTTATTACCCCTTAACACTCAACAGGACACGATATCAGCTCAACGTTTTACCAAGCACCAGGAACTAAAGAAGATACCATCGATGATATCCACCAAGAATCAGAACCATTGTAATGACTTATCAATTCTTTATGTAAGGATCATCGTCAAATTTCAAAGGACCGCTTCTTACTTAAGAACGACTTTAATTTTAGACGAATTTTCGTTCATTGAATTATTTCATGTTTAAAAACTATTTCCTTCATTTTTTGATCGTGAGTGTATGAGAGAGTATGCGATTGAGAATAATTGTCTGTTTGAGAGAGAGAGAGAAAGAAGGAGGGGGAAAAGAGAGGGGGAGTCACCTGCATCGGATTAACATGCACACGCAAAAAACAAACTGCAATTGTGCTGTGGGACGCAAGCGAAGAAGAGCGTAGTGTCAGAGCTCGTGTGTAGGCTTGCGCGAGAGCGTGGGTGGGCGGGCGAGCGAGGCGTCGCCCTCCCAGCGCGCATGCCTGCGGTGGCCTCGCCGCCGCCCCCGCCTCCTCCCCCGGACACAAACAACTCCGCCGGACACAAATAAATCCTTATCAGCTCCAATGAGCGCTGTTAAGCGGCCACCGCGTCACCAGCCGCGCCCGCCCGCCCGCTCGCCCGCCCGCTCCGCCCGCCCGCTCGCCCGCCCGCTCGCCCGCCCGCCCGCCCGCTCGCCCGCCCGCCCGCCCGCTCGCCCCCGCCCGCCCGCTCGCCCGCCCGCCCGGTCGCTCGCCCGCCCGCCCGCTCGCCCGCCCGCTCGCCCGCCCGCCCGCTCGCCCGCCCGCCCGCTCGCCCGCCCGCTCGCCCGCCCGCCCGCTCGCCCGCCCGCTCGCCCGCCCGCCCGCTCGCCCGCCCGCTCGCCCGCCCGCTCGTCCGCCAGCCCGCCCGCCCGCCCGCCCGCCCGCCCGCCCGCCCGCCCGCCCGCCCGCCGCCCTCCTCCTCGCTCGCGCCCGGAGCTCCGCCGTCGTATGTGAGCTCCGCTCAGGGCACGGATCTGGAAAGTGTTTCAGCGAGGAGGGCGATTTTAGTTGAAGACTCCACAAATATTACCTGTGCCTTTTTTAACTGAAATTGTTTGCTTGAAATGAAAAATCTCCCGCGTCTGAAATAATGTCCAGTGTCTGGAATAATCTGGAAGAATCTCCAGCGTCTGATATAAAAAATCTCCACGCATTTGGAAAGTGTTTCAAAGTGGGGGGCGAATTTAGTTGGAGCCTCCACAAATATTACTTGTGACATTTTTAATTGAAATTGTTTGCTTGAAGTCAAAAATCTCCCGCGTCCGCGCCGGTTTAATGGGAATATTTCTTAGGAATGTTATACCGTCAATGTATCTGATATGTTTCGAATAAATTGAATAAATTGACAAAACGATCTTTAGGGAAGAGGGGGCTTGACGCCCTGGATCTATCACTGCATCCGCAGCCCTCCTAAATTAAATAATAGTACATTATGCAATTAGTTTATAATGTTGTCCTCTTTTGCACGAATAAGAACATATTACCGGTTTCTTTGCTTAGCGAAGGAAACATTATTCACGCTATGCAAGGAGCACATACCAAAAGAGCCCTAAAATTTAGGTAAAACAATTGAAAATCTCAGTTCGTGCATACATTAGATAAATACACCAACTCTCACATTGTCCTTAACACAATATCAACAATCAAATATGAGTAAAATGTTACATGCAATATACGATTCCTCTGCCTGACCCATAAATATACTCTATTTGGTGACCAATGATTTCGTTTTCATTGCTGTACCGCAAGAAGAATGAATACGCCATCTTTGATTTATACAGCTGTAATATAATATAACTGAAAGAAGTTTTAGACAATGTGTTGGAAATTCAAAGATAAACGAGTGTTTAACATTCGAATAAATACGAGAGAGATCACAGAGATCCACAAAATCATGGTGTATCTGGCGCATGCGACATTTTACAATCTGAAACATGGAACACTGTCAAAATTTAAGTAAGAGGCTTATTTTTTAACTACGATACTGCTTAGCTCGCAGTGCTTATCTTGTTTAGTAGTTTCAAAATAAACTTACAGAAATATATTCCCTTATATTGGTTTAGTGGTGAGTTGTAGTTGACATTTACATAATTGAAATGATTGAAGGCGTTGTCATTGTCAACAATACTATTTATTTCAATAAGAGCAGCTTTCGATGGCTTAGCCCATCATCATCATCATCCGTTTTCTGATACAAGAAAAAAAAAGAAAGAAGACATCAGAAAACTGATGATGATGGCTAAGCCATCGAAAGCGGCTCTTATTGAAATAAATAGTATTGTTGACAATGACAACGCCTTCAATCATTTGAATATATTCCCTTTCCAGACGCCATTTCTTTCCTTGTAAGTGACCACAGACGTCCATAGCATTAAGTCACATACACGGACAAAGCGTAAACGCTGTTTCAACCTCCCCAACTTCTGGGCAATCTCGAAGTCCTAGTGAATACTCAACGAGCCAGCGTCCCTGAGGCTCCCCGAAGGCGCCGGCGAAGCACCTCCTCCGTTGGGCTCGGCGAACGGGCGGGCGCGGGGCCGTAAGTCCGCAGTTCATTCCGGCGGCGCTTCGCAACGCGTAACCAAGGGCGGACGGCCCGTTCCGCGGAACACATCCCGGAGACAAGCCTCGGGACAGGCCATTCGCCCGGCGCCGCCCCGCCGCTGCCCCGGCGACGCACAGGCCGCCGGCCGCGCCCGCAACGAGGGCCAGGCAAAGGGTGACGGACGGCCATGGCGGCGGTGGTGAAGTTCGTGATGGAGATAATAGTGGTGACGGAGACAGCCACGGAGTCGGTGATGGAGATTGTGGAGATGACAGTGGTGACGTACCACCGAGATGATGGTAAAGTTTGTCATGGGGATTGGAGTGGAGACGAAAGAGTCGCGGTCGTGAAGTTTGAGAAGATGAAAATGGCGACTGAAAGAGTCTTGGAAAGAGTGATGGAGAAAATAGTGGTGACGGAGAGAGCCACGGAGACGGTGATGGAGATAACGTAGGAGGAGGAGGAGTGGTTGAGAAAATAGTGGAGACAGAGTCATCGAGACGGTGGTGAGATTGGGGATGGAGAATAATATGGTGAAAGAAACTGCAACGGAGGATGAGGAAGTTGTGACGGAAGTGCGGAAAAGACGGCGTACTTAAGGAGATAATGACGGAGGAGGAGACAATGAGGAGAGGCTCTGAAAAAACAAAGGGTAATGTAGATGGTTTCGGAAAAATGATGGAACCCGTTACAATAAAGGAGACGGTATCCACAATGACAGGAATGACCCGAGACGGTGACGATGGCGTTGAGACAGAAGAGCTATGTTTGCAAAAGATGCTTCGAAATTTTGATATCTTGAAGTAAAAATAAAAAAAATTATAATTTTAGTAGGTAAGATATTAAAGAGGGAACGAAGTATGAGGTGAGTAAGGGTGAGTGTCATTCTGACCTGGAGATACGAAAATGAAAGCACAGGCGTCATAAGAAGTACAAAACTGGAAAGGAAGGTTATGTGTAGAAGTCTGAAGAAAAGAAAGCGAAAGAAGCAGAGACGATTGCTGAAGGAAATGGATTGGTTTTGTTTGGTTTTTTCGTGTGTCCGGGCGCGTCAACTTCTTTGGTCATTAGTCCCGTTAGTGTACTGCATGTTTTTTCTCGGGAGATCGCGGTGATCTTCCCGCTGGATGGCGAGAACCGGCGCCGACCTACCGTCGGCTAGTGGGGGTTTCCCCCTAAACAGGCCCTCCCACCAGCGGGGCACCGCCCCAGCCGGGACAAGCTCTAAGCTCCCGACCGGTCTCCCGGAACATGTGGTAGTGTAGAGCATGTTAGTGTAAGTGTGTGTGTAAGAGGAGAGGATAGGACAAGGAAGAGGAAGGACAGATCGCGCGCGGTCCGTGGCCCGTTTGGTAGGGTACTGCTCCGGCATTCGCCTGGTTTTGATCGGAGAAACCACGTAAAACTACCGCTCAGAGCAGCCGGCCGCTAGAATTCTCCTCCAGACAGCGACTGAATTCGACCTAGCTGAAAAGCGAATCCTCGAACTCGAAAGGACTCGAATCTAGGACCTCCCGGTCAGAGGCGCTGCAGTGACATCAGTTGATGCGCTGATCCACCGCTCCCGGTAGGGGTTTCAGACTCATGCTGGTCGCGTGGCGGGACGGGGAATTGTGAGAAGCAGGCGAAGCAGATATTGGGGGTGGGGTCTCCTCGGGCAGGGGGTTGCATGGTCGTCGCGCACGCCCAGCCGCGGAGGCGGCGGCGGCGGCGGCGGCGGCTTGAGACGGTTACAGCGTGCTGGAGGCGGCGGCGCGCAGTCTGCGGGCTCGGCGTTCCCGGGGGCGGTGCCGCCGCCGCGCGGCGAGGGCGGGGCGGAGCAGGGCGGAGCAACGGCGTCGGCGGCGACCGCGCCGGCCGCCGTGCTTCCGGCAGCGCCTTGTAGCGGGCCCGTTCATGGGCCATAAACCGACGGCGGGTTTATCGGACCCGGCGGGAGGCGGCGCGCGGGGAGGGGCGGGGGCGGCGGCGATCGCGAGGCCCTGACACACGGCCGCGCTCGTGAGATTGCCCGCCGCCGCAGATCGGCGCGCTTAAGCCTCGTAAAAGCAACGGCCCCCGCCGCCGCCGCCACTGGCCTCCAGTATAACAACGCCCCGCCCACTCGCCCGTCCCGTCCCGCCCCGCCCCGCGCCGCTCCGCCTAGGCCCGACCTGCGATTCTGGCTGCACTAAATGAGGGGCACCCTTCAAACCTCTGACTAAAGAAATTTACTCTTATGGGCATACAATTATTAAGGTTAATATTCTACATAGATCGTCTGCACGCAAGAAAAAATGTCTGAAGCGACATTCCAATTTTGGTGTTTTGCAAGCTCAAAGCATTTTTAATTATTTCCATCAATTCTTTGATTGCAAAGATTGAAATATAATATTACGTGCTTAAATTTAAGATTAAATATAGCACCTACTATTAAAGTTTTAGTATATTTAAACTAAAACTTTAATAGTTTTTAGTATTGAAGTTTTTAGTTTAAATTTTAGTATAAAAGTAGTTAAGTTTATTTAAATAAACTAAACCAGATCAAATTAAAACTCTAAAAGTTAAGAATTTGATTACTTTCCAAGTGAAAGAACAAGGATTAACCCACAATTACCATGCCATTAAAATTTCATTACAGCCTTTAAGAACAGCCTGCGTAAACATGTCAAAAGACGAAGATTAAGTTAAGTGGTTAGAATGTTAAAGCACTTTTCTTTGCATTTAGTAACCAAACGCAGTTTTCGATATCATCTCGTAATTAAAATGTTTCGTAAATTATTTGATAGTACACATCATAACTACACGATATTTAATTTATGTCATCGATTTATTACCTATCTGTTTGGCAGCTTCCCGCTTGTGTTTCATCAATCCTCTGGGTGTTGGGGTTCCAATTTCGGTCACACGTTGTTGAATTACAGACAAATAATTTATTTACGTCAGTAAACAGTGCAGACAGCATGTAACGTTTGAGAGGGAAAAATCAACATTACCGACATAGAAACACCTACGAGACGTCTTTACTATGTAACATTCAGGAGGTTGCCAAGGGAATCTCCCTACAGTCCAAAATTTAAAAATTCCGTGTCATCACCGTAATGAATTTGACTTCAGTTACTTGGGAGTAATATAGCTGGAACCTCTCGAGATAATGGCTGTGTAATCTATCGCAGTGACTTTCATTTTTTTTCAAATTGTAACCGTAGGGCAGTGTTTCTCATTTAAATTTTGTCGTGGGCCATTTCAAATAGGAAAGAATATGTTCGAGTACGTAATGAAACATACTTAACTCAGAATCAAAATTTAATTGAATTGAATAATTATTCCTGCCTCCGTAAAACTGAAAGAGATTTTGGGAGATGTTAATATACTTGAAACTACCCGTCTATATGTATGACAACTCCCTTCCCTCAATAGCTTTATATTCATCCTCCAAAAAAGTGTCTGAATTCAGTTCTAGCATTTGCTCTTTCCGTTGCTGGGAAACAAGAAAAACCAACCAAAAAATGAGAGTAGTATTCATAGACATATCATTTTGTTATTTTTCTCAAAAACAATTTCGTTCATTGGAAGGAGTGTTCGTTAGTTTATTTAACTTGTCGGCTTACTTAGCTAATAAATTTTACGTTTTCAACTTCAGAGATATTCGTTCTCAAACCACAATCAATCTTACTTTAGATTAGTTCAAACTGTCTATTCCGCTATTTTAAAATTAAAAACACAATTAAAAAATCTGTTTTAAAAATGATATTGAAGTATACGAGGTAAATTTATTCTACTACCAAGTGGTTACACATGACTATACTTTTACTCCTACAATGTATTCTGTTAACTCCATTTCTACCTTCATGGAAATACATTAAGTAAATCTTTAATGACGGTTTTGGATGTGCATAAAAATCCAAAAACAATCACGACGTTTATTTTGTAAGTATCTTAAACAATGATACCGAGCGCGTCGACTACTGAGGTTATTAGTCCCATACGTGTAGAGCACGTTTTTTCATCGGGAGGTGACAGTGATCTTCCCCCACTGGATGGCAAGATCTGGCGCCGACCTACCGTCGACTAGCGGGGTTTTCCCTAACCAGGTACCTCCTACTAGCAGAACACCGCCCCAGCCAGAACACGTTCTAAGTCTCCGATCGGTCTTCCGGCATGTGTGGTAGTGTGCATGTTAGTGTAAGGATAGACAAGAAGAGGGAGAACAGATCGCGCGCAGTTCGTGACCCGTTTGTTAGGGTACTGCTCCGACATTCGCCTAGTGTTGATCGGATAAACCACAGAAAACTACCGATCAAAGCAGCCAGCCACTAGAATTCTCCTCCAAACGGCGACTGATCGCGACCTAGTTGAAAAGCTAGTGTCGAAAATCCTGCCGCTATCGGGACTCGAACCTAGGACCTCCCAGTCAAGAGGCACTGCAGAGACATCAGTTGATGCACTGAGTCACCGCTCCGGGTGCCGTTTTAATAATTCACTCCAAATGCCTCGCCACATCTTTTTCGCCCGTCCAGAGTTCGGATCGTGCCTTGTGTGGTGACCGGCTCAGCGAGAGCCCTTCCTCTCCTCCGCACCCTTTCTCCCCCTCCCAAAACCTCCACCATCTCACCCGCGGTGGTGAGGGGGTTCGACGCGGAAGCGGCCGGATTATTTTACTGCGCGCTCTGACCCCGAACGGTGTGGGCCGGCGAGGGGGGAGCGGGTGAGCCGGCCCAGCCCGGCCCGGCCCGGTCCGGCGTTCAGTGTTGCTGGGCGCGCGCCGGTGCTGGCGCCGCCCCCACCGCCCCCGCTGGCCGCAGACGCTTGTTTATCGAGTGAGAGAAGGAAGAGGTTCTGCGCGGAGATTGTGAGAAATCGCTAGTGGAGCAGCTTTATAGACTGAGCATTGGACCCGGCATGAACGCATGCGGGCTTGTTGTGGTATTCAAATTCGGTTTGATGTTCCAGAACGGAGACAAAGTTGTGGTAGGTAGATTTGTGTTCCTTCCTTGGTGAAGTATACTACTTCGGCCCTCATTTGAGTGCAATATTGTTACATGAGTGACAAAAAAATCAGAACATTGAAAATAATGAAATGAACATTAAAACCTGAAGTTGACTTTATTTTTTATTTTAACCCTCACGAAAAATACCGAAGTGCAATTTCGAAAATACTCTTCTAAGAATACTTTGCAAACCCTATACATTTTGAAGACCGGAAGCGCGAAATTATTTTTTTCTAATTAATTTCATAATAACAAAGGAAGCTGTACTTAGGAAATTCCCGTTGTTAGTTGTTTGTTCAAGCGCAGTTTTAATACAGATTTACTAATACCGATGTTTTGTAATTTACCAAGTGCATTTGCTACGATCTGTTGAATTAATATTTTATACAAGAAAATATTCATAAATTTCATGGAGTATTTCGAAAATTATAAAAAGAATATATCATGGGATTAAGAAACATTTTGGCACGCAATATTACTTCTAAAAGGTAAAATTACATATCCAAGTTGGAAGAGAAGGAAAATAGCAAGTTGACAGGCGGCAACATAAAGTTATTTTCTAAAATAATTAACATTTTGTTTAAACATCATATTAACACTTTCAAGGTAAGCTCTCATCATTTTAAAATATTACTTTGCTGAAAATCAAAAATTTTAATTTCAATTTTACATTCCAGATATAATTGATATACAAAATATTCTATGTTAACACACTTGAAGCTACGATTTGAAAGAACGAAAGCTATCCAATCAACAACTTTTGCCTGCAAGTAACAACAGTTTGTGATGTATGAAATGTCATTATAGGTTAAGTTAACAAGACAGAAAAAAAACAACTTATTTAATTATGAAAAGCAATTTTTATTTTAAGAAAGGGAGGATGTTGCATGCAGTCTTCAATTAGCAGCATCAAGACGCATTATTGTATACCACTTTTAAGTCTAGTCTCAGGAAATAATTCAAAACGCACTTTCACATCGACATAACTTCGGATCGAGGATTTCGTTCGCATACTGTTGCAAAGACACAAAAAGAAGGCAGAAGTTATCAAGACAATATTCGCCGTTGCACTCCTGCTTTCATTTAAGTCGCCTCAGAGAAACCACTCTCACGGAAAAAGAATTTAATCTCTCCGGAACTCTCTCTTTTGAGCAAAAAACAAACACGAAACAGTCCCCAGTGAAAAATGAAATCATCCGTTCAGTATGCAACATACGAAACGAGTCCATTCTTGCGTTCTAAAAAACTTGAAAGGCAAAACCAGGCTGCTGCGATCCACAGGAAATGGAAGCAGGAAGAGAAAGAGATAAAAGAGAGAGAGAGAGAGAGAGAGAGAGAGAGAGAGAGAGAGAGAGAGAGGGAGAGAGAGAGAGAGAGAGAGAGAGAGAGAGAGAAGAGCCAGGGTAAGATAGAGGTAAGGAGAAGCGAGTACCAGATACGTTATCGTAGAGGGTCAGTAGTTTCCGAAACAAATGTAACGGGAAGATGAATCTGTGAACGGGAAGAAAACACAAATATCAAAGAAGGGTGAATGCAACAAAAAATGAAATTGTTGGATCGCCAATGGAAAAAAACAACACAAAAGAAAAATTTTAACTAAGTAGGAATGAGGACGAGTCACTAGATGTAGATCACAAAAACACGAGGTTTGTGGGCGACGCCTTACTTATTCTTAATATATGGAACTATGAAGCAGAGTTCTGTAAAAAATGGAAATTGGTACGATATAAACAGCGGAGAAATGTCAACAGTATCTCTAAGAAGTAAGAACGGACACGCTGATCAAAAGGAAAATAGCAAAGGGAGCCAGGGGGAGTAATGCGTGAGGGTGTAGTAGAAGTTTAAGAGGATAAATGAAAAGTTAGTGGGAGCGAAGAAAGCGTAAGTAAGGAAGAAGAGGAGTAAGAAAAGAGAGAGAAGGGTAGGATTCAAGGAAGGAGCTAAAGAGTAGGGATAAGAGAGAAAGAGTCAGGGAATAGGAGTGACGGTGTTGGAGGAAAGGAGTTGGGGGAGTAGGGGTAGGAGGTAGGGGCAATGGTGTTGTGTAAGAAGTAGGGTCCAATCAGTAAGCCGTAATGAAACGAGAGTAAGCAACTGAGGAAGTAGGCAGGACTCGAGGGCGGGGGCGCACGGGGGCGGGGCAGCGGAGCGGCGAGCGGTCCGCGGCGTCGGGGGGGCGCGGGCTGCAAGAAACCGCGAGTCTCGGCGCGGCGCGACGCGGCGCCCCGGCGGGCTGTCGTGTTTTACAAGCGCGGCCGGGAGTTTTAGCGTCGCCTCGGGCCGGATGGCGACTTCGCGATAAAAATTCAAATTTGCGGCGGCCGCAGGGGCGGGAGGGAGCGGGGCGGGGGCGAAAGCTGCGACGCGAGACGCCGCGCCGCCGGCCGGCAGTCGAAGGAGGCGGCGCAAGCGAGGGAGGGGCCCACGGCCCACTCGGCCGCCGTCCGGCGGGTACGGGAGAGGTTGACGCTGCATGTTCTTTTACAAAATTTCCGACGGAACTTCTTATTCTTCCAGTTTTTCTTTTCCGCTATATTCCTTTATTCCATGCAAGACTCGTACGTTATTTACTAAATGATATCTTATATAATTATATAGATACAGTAATGTACATTATATTACTATATATCCTTATATCTGAATTACTTAGTATTACATTATTATTATTATCATCACCCTTTCTTCAGGGTGTAGGAGAGACTCCTGTTCCGCCTTCAGCATGCCATTTCAATCTTTGACGGCCAACATCCCTTTTACCACGAGGTCAGTAGTGATATATTTGTTTTGGGATGCGGTCACTATTCATTCTGTGTAGATGTTGTGACCATTGGGTCCTGTAATCTTGTACTTTATTAATGGGAGTACTTCTAATTCTTCTCCGGTTACCTCATTTTTCATTTTGCCTAATAAAGTGCAGCCTTTTACTCGTCTCAAGAATCTCATCTCAGACGACTGAATTCTGGTAAAATCTTTCTTTTTCATGGTCCATGTCTCGCATCCATGGAGAGGTATGGGGATAGCCATTAGTTTATAAAATTTAAGTTGTGTGTCCTTTCTTGTTTTCTTTCTCGGGTATTTTATTATTGTATAAAATTTAAGTTGTGTGTCCTTTCTTGTTTTCTTTCTCGGGTAATTTTATTATTGTACCACGGATGTTTTGGAATTTTTGGGTTTTTATTGAAATATCTTTATTGAATTAAAAAGTAATATCACATCCTAAATATAAAATGGCTAACTTGTTCTACTATTTACATTATATAATTACCATATTATTATATTATAGAATTATATCATTATTATTATTATTATTATTATTATTATTATTATTATTATTATTATTATTATTATTATTATTATTATTATTATTACTATATGTTGAAACACAATACCACTCAAATCTACATTCACCGTCTTCTATTCCTATCAATACACATACACACAAATTCGGCAGCCTTAATGAAATTATAAATGAAACTAACCAATGATGGCATGAATGTCAGGGCAAATGGGAGTACTCCAAGAAAACTTGCTGCATACCGGCTTTCTCTCGTGCAAACTCCATATTAATGGATCAGGAATTAAACTGCGATATAACGACAGCAGGGGAGAGATCTGATCACTACACCATGCATTGCCCTGCGCCTTTATTAATTCGCCTCTTTAAATTTTTTAATAGTGCCTTAGTATTTTTCGTTTATTTACCTCCTCGAATGTCTTCCTCTCAATTCTTCTCCTCCTGCTTCTTCATACGCAGGAACCCCAATCGGCGCAATGCAGTTGCTGCCGCAAACTACTACTTCGTCAGGACAGGTCCTCTCATAATGGAACAGAGGAGCACTCATATTTTGAACACGGGGCCACTCATAGTAGACGGACGTATCCGCAACGGGGCTGCTCGCAATGGCCGTGATGGGCCACTTTGTGCGCCGCCGACGGGTAAGCGAAGCCGGATCGCTCCAAGGCGGAATCGCGTTTCATCGCGTGCGTCTCGGGATGTCCGAATGCAAATAGCGGCGACAAAGACCGCGGAGCTCAAGCGTCGCACTTGACCTGCGTAGACGAGCGCCCGCCTATCAGCTTACATAGCGTGCGTGAGCGGGAGGGGGGGAGGGCGCGGGGCTAATTGTGCCGCAGGAAGGACGGCGCGCCGCGGCGGTTCCTTTGGTCGTCTGCCGCCCGCATCAAGTGCCTGCCTCTCCGATCTGGGTACTGCGTCTGCGTCGTACAATCAAACGCGTATCACCGGGAGCGGTAGCTCAGTGCATCAACTGATGTCACTGCAGTGCCTCTGACCGGGAGGTCCTAGGTTCGAGTCCTGACGGCGCCAGGATTTTCGACACTAGCTAGGTCGAATTCAGTCGCTGTCTGGAGGAAAATTCTAGCGGCCGGCTGCTCTGATCGGTAGTTTTCCGTGGTTTCTCCGATCAACACCAGGCGAATGCTGGAGCAGGACCCTACCAAACGGGTCACGGAGCGAGCGTGTTCTGTTCTTCCTCTCCCTTGTCCTATCCTCTCCCCCTTACACACACACTTACACTAACATGTACTACACTACCACATATTCCGGGAGATCGGTCGGGAGCTTAGAGTTTGTCCCGGCTGGGGCGGTGCCCCGCTGGTGGGAGAGTCCTGGTTAGGGGGAAACCCCACTAGCCGACGGTGGGTCGGCGCCGGATCTCGCCATCCAGCGGGGGAAGATCACCGCATCTCCGGACAAAAGCATGCACTACACTAACGGGACTAATGACCGAAGCAGTTGACGCGCCCGGAAACACGAAAAAATCAATCAAATCAATCAATCTAACGCGTATCCATCATCTACGAGCTTTCCTACATGGCATGCGTGGTCCGGTGACATGTGCGGTCCGCTGGCCTGCTCGTATGTGAACTCAATAATTCGGCAATTCATATAGATTTACTTCGATTGACTTAACATACTTGTTGACTTTTCTTCACCCTTCTTATTTTCACTCTTACTGTTTAATCATACTCTATTTTCCTATCTTGTGGCTATAGTGCTTTCTCTGGTACGCTTGTACGCTTGTTATTAATTTTCGCATAATACCCACCTATCCGAAATTCTGAGATAAATCCTCTCCGTCCATTTGTGCCTTTGTATATCCCCTTCGTGATCTTGAATTGCCACGTTTGTACTTGTGCATTTTAGGCTGTACGTATTATCCGAGAAGGAAAGAGATCAAACATGTGATGTACTCAACGCATCTCTAGTACTACACGTGTTAAAAAAAATATTCTCCAAACTGTAAATATTGCATGATGTTTCATCAGTTGGTGGACCGCTAGAAGCTGTCTCCAGGGTCCGCGGTCCTTATTATGCTGCCCGCGAACTTCTGAAACCTGCAAGGGCGAAACATGTTATTGAAGAAGTGCTGGTGCGCCGCCGGGGAGAACTTTTATTGCCGGCGGAGGCGGCGCCCCAGACAATAGCGCATGCGACGGGGAGGCCGAGGCGATTATCCCCCAGGGCGGAGGTTTCCAATCGCGGGCGGTGCCGCTCTCTGGGGAGCGTTTGATAATCAAGGGTGAATGAACAGAAGAAAGCGAAAAGGGGGAATCGATTAGTTTTGCAGGCCGCTGAGAGATCTGCAGATACAAGAAGCGACAGACGAAGGACCGACTTGTATCGCTCATGTTACAGGATTGGTCATAGTTGGTCAAAGTAGGCAGAGATGACGATAACAACAACGAGGTAGTGAACGAACATTGCATTTTCAGTGCATAAAAAATGCACAAATGAAGAAATCCGTGTCATTGCAGCCCTGAAGAAGGCTGCGCCGTAAAATGTATCGTTCTATACCTTGCAGACTGAGCTGGAAAGTTGCATTCAGTTTACAGCTGGCTTCTGGAGAGACGAATGTGAGACACGAACCCTGAATTTGTGCAACCATTTCTCAACAATATGTCCAGCAAAGATAACTTTCTATTCAACATTACAGGTTGTAGAATTACCCTAATTTCTAGTACAAACAATTTTCTATTTTGTTAATAAACGATGTGGTTATAATTATAAAATTAAATTTGGGCGTTCTAAAAGTAAAATACAACAATAGTAAAATATTTTTCGAATTTTTGTTGTTACTTTCGCTTACATCCATTTTGAGTTAAACTGTAAGTTGTAGTAACCGAAGCAAATAATAACCCAATTAACAATTTATAGACGCTTTACGGCGTTTTATGAGTCACGCGTGTTTGGACTTGGCGTGGAGCTGGGCGGCGCGCGGGCGCGGGGGACGCTGGGGCGCAGGTGTGCAGCGCGCCGAGCCGAGCGGCGAAAGGTGACACCGCGGTTCGAGCCCCGGGCGCAGCGTCCGGGTCGGCGATCGCCGCTGGCAGGGGCCGCTGCGGGAGGGGCACTTGCGGGGCTGCGCCGTCAGTTGCCCCCCCCCCTACACACCCACCACAGAAATAAGACAGCCTGGTCCAGCAATGCGCGAATGGCGGTTGTGGACGAGCTCAGTGCAAAAATTAAAATAAAGATTGTCTGAAAAGAAAATTTGAAAAATGGAAATAAAATTAGTTCATTATACATAATATATCTCAAAATAGGAAAAGTGATGCACTTCATGCAATTCGGTTAATTTAATTCTACATTTTCTTAGTTATAATCTCACTGTTTTCTCAATCTTTCTGACATATGAAAAAATATAATGGAGGCAAGATTTATGTAATGGAGGCTACCTTACGAATTTAAGAAGCAGAAAACGGTATTAGTAACAATGCAAAATTATCAGTCCAAAAGCCAATCGATCGAGATATAGATAAAGGACTTGGTCTGCTTTGTAAATTACTGACAGGATTACGGTTAATGCATTATTGAACATTCTTGAAGATCACAGAAAACTTTAGGGCAGGAAATATTATATTGTGATACCCAAAAACTGACTTTTTGAAACTCATACATTAAGCAAAGCTGAAACTTGCTTTTATCGTTCTTAAAACCTATATCTTACATCACACATAAAAATATTAGGCGAAAAACTGTGGAAGACTATCTCTTCCATTCACTTACAATCACGAACTTTTTCACGAATAAAAATGTTTAGTATTTACGGTACATCCCGTCACCGTGAAAAAGAACTCCACATTCCCGCCACAAATTTTCCCGCTTCCCTTAAAAAAAACAAAACTCTCATAACAATAAGCTGAACACGAAAGAAGTGGGACATTGCACCATTCCACCCACTCGCGTTAACTAACGATCACGAACTCACCGCTGGGGCCGGCCATTCGACGTCACTTCCGCGGCGGAGAGCAATTCACAGTGAGTCACAATAGAGAGGCGCCCACTCGCGCCCACGGGGCGAGCGGCCGTAAAGGAGCGGGGGCGACAGCGGCCGGCTAATCTACGGATGGAGAGCCCTCCGAACTGAATTACGGACTTGTTTGCCGCTTACGACCCCGGCCAGAATTACGCGGCGGGCGGCGAGGTGCCCGGCCGACGCGGGCGGCGCGAGATTCGCAAATCCATCGCCTAAATCGCCGCGTGACCAATGGGAGGTGGAGCCTTCGCGTATGACCATGTGTCTTCGGGGAGGAGACGGTAGTGAAATGTGTTTCCTGAAAGGAAACATACTAACTAATTCGTATTTCAGTGCGATGTGCAAAATTACATTACTTGGCGAAATCCAATTTTGAATCAAGAGATTATGAAAATGTGTGATAAATATATAAATAAACTTATCAACCAGTAATTAATGTAAAATTTTCTTTCGACGTGAAAGTCAAGTCCCGGGTCTCCAACCTTCGTTTTGAACAACTGTCTAACACAGAAAATCAAATCGATTAATTACAATTTCTGAAACTGTTGACGATACTACAAAAAATCAAACAATTCCAAATATTACTTATTATATTCCTATTGGTTTAAACGCTTCTCCAAGAATATTTAATTCGCAAACTCGACCATTTGATAGTTTAAAGTACATGACCTGAATTCCAGTTGGAAGCGGGTTCCCAAATCTCTGGAGTCAAGAGTGAAATCATTAAAAAGAAAAGAAAATCTATCAACGAAATTAAAAAGATTACGAAAACGAAAATCTAGCAAGGAAAGTCTTTTACGGCAGTTATAAAATCTTTAAAAAATTATTTAATTCATATTCTTGAATTCATTACAAAAAAAAGTGAATCTGCGTCAACGATATGTTGTCAATGTATGATCGGTTGCACCCCGAAGAAACGTAATAAAATGCAGGGGAAGAAAATAGTTTTGACTTATCTATATTCAGTTCCAAATAAATTGTAGCCGACAAAGCAGAAAATTAATCCACGGTTTCAATACCTACAAAGTTCTCATTTTATTATTGAAAAATATAATTCATAATAACAATAATACGAAAAAACGTCGTTTGACTCCTAAAGCGGTCTCACAATCATAGAAGATACAAAACTGAATAATTTTTCCCACGTGAACTCCTCCAAATATATTTTCGGCGCCACGCTTACTCGTTTTCCAACGTGATACATGACACATAAATCACAGACATTTATTTATTTTACGTCAAAAAACAGTTAAAACTGCGTATGACATGTTGGCAACGCTTTTACAGAACTAAGTCACAAGATCGATATCGGTTCTCAACACGCTATTTCAATGACTTACTTTTCCTGCTTCACATCGACCAAGGAGACCGTGAATGGAAGCGAGTCTCTCGCACGTTTAGCTTTCCGCGAGTGGAAGCCAGTAATACACGCGCGGACAACTCCGCGGCTATCCACTTCACGATTCTCATAGTAGAAGCCTTTTTTTTGGTTTCTCTCCGTATGAGGAGTTCATACATGAAGTTTGTCGTTGAATTTGGTCTATTCTGGTGATGGGTGACGCTTATCATAGTGACCAGCTCGCTTGCTCTCCATCTGTGGACGATGGTATTCAAATATCATGTGATATTTGTGGAGTACGAAGCGAATTTACAGCAGGTTTCCTCAGGGTTCTCTTCATTTATCGGGATCTCCATAATCATTCAGGTCATACCATTATAGTTATCACTTATCCATCAATTCATTCATTATCAAAAGAAAGTACAAACAGGTTTGTGGTACACTGAGAAAAATATAAAACTCGCAATAACGTTAGCATAGTGGAAAAGAATGTGTTAGATAATGGTAGGGAAATATTATATTGAACTTATTTCTGATTAATGGAATCGAGAGTGGACTTATGTAATAAACGTTCACGACGCTTCAGCGTACTGAATACGTGTTTGGGCCGTTTTTCACTAACTGACTGTATGCAGCACACATGAATCTGTTCGCTGTAAACAAGTTTTCTCAGGGCACTGGAATAAAAATGAAGTGTATATTATACAATATCGAGGATAGCGTGATACACAGCATTCATTTTATAACCAAAATTTCACGAGTATTGTGGATGACCTTTTCAATACTGTCTTTATACGCACCATTTAGACAATTACAATATTTTCTTTGAATACTTTTTTCTTCAAAGAAGCAGGAACCTGAGAAAGATCAACTTTTTTTGTTCAAAAGGGACTTTTGTATTGAATTATTGTTCTCCCTTCGCTGTCACCCCCTTCATTACCCTTTCTTATAATAATAATAATAATAATAATAATAATAATAATAATAAAAATAATAATAATAATAATAATAATAATAATAATAATAATAATATCTTTGTTTCTCTAAGACCTGCTCTTCCGACTAACCATGTAAATATTTACATTTACATAATTACAATTCTTGATTTATGTAGACATTATGAAAAATCACGGATCAATTGTAAGAAGTATTCTCAAAATTAAGATGATAGAACTGGTGATACAGAATTCACTAGAACGTAGAAGCTAATCAAGAGCGGTTGAAACAAGAGCAGTAGTCGTAACAAATACGAAATACAAAGCAAGGTCCCGAAGAGTACGTTCTTGCTCTCATGCGAGGAAGCGTTGAATTTAGACACTTTTTAAAGAAGAGAGATACAAAGACCAAAAACGTGGTTGGCGTTCCAAGAGACTTTTTTCCTACCACGCAAGAAGCGCTACAGCACTGCAAATATAAAATTCGGGAACAATATTAATGTTGAATTTCCGTTTTTTAGCCTTCTCTGAAACAAACTGTCTCTAATTGCATACTGGCTTCGTTTTACGAATATGAAACTGGCCGAGAAAAAAGGTAAGTCGTGAAAAATTATGAGAGCAGTAGTAACCTAAAAGCGATTCACAAAGAAATTCTAGAAAATGTTTTTGAAGTATGGAAATGTTCAAGTTTCGCTCATTCGTTTCTGGGGTTCTTGGAACAAAAAGGTTGTAAAGGTTGTAATTGTGTTAAATGGCATCGACAATAAAGCGCCCTGAGATTGAAGTTGCACATAATACTGGTGAAATGTTTTTTCCCACAATAGTGCAGATTTCAAAGAAAATCACTGAAGTTAACGCAGGACGTAAGTAGCAAAAAGATTGCTTTAGATTTTGTTATTAGATCGAACCCGACTATATTCCCTGTGCATTAACGAAATCATAAAAAAACTAAATAATGCGTATATGATGTTATTACGGAGAAAGTCATGCAAATAAAACATGATATTACTTACGATGATCTCTATTAAATAAGCCAAAGATAAGAACTTTTGTCCGGCTATTGCATACATATTTATTTTCTCCTTATGAGGCTATCTGATATTAAGTTGTGGATTGTAACTATTAATCCTTTCACAATTTCATACAAAATTGCATTTGGAGCTTTTCTCAGTAAAACATTTTAATGAAGTAATATTGTAGATTAAGGCGTGCATTATTTACTTTAATTATCAATATTTATATTTTTAGAAAACTCTCCTCAATGTGATGCAGTAATGAGAAATAAATAACAATTTCGAAGACGTCTTTTGAAACTGGGAGCTTTCTTCTTTCCTAATCTATGAATGCATATTTGTTACAAATAAATTTGACAACTAAAATATTCAGAAGAGAGCAAACATTTCAAATTTTAGGAGGAAATACCATCAAATAATTTCATAATCCATTCAATTAGAGACAAGAAATCCAGATGACAACTTTACAATGCCATTCATTTACATACAAGTTTACATTTACGTTTACGTTTTGCGTTGACATTAACGTTACGTTATTACATAACGTTTAAGAATTTTATTAATAAATAAAACCGAAACAAATATGTACGTTTACCCAAGAACCATTGTATAAAAAAAGTTAGAAATTCACATTTCCAGCATAAACATGAATACATCCGTCTCGCGAGGCCCCATTCGAGCCATCGGCTTCCCCCATCATTCCCCATCACAGCCGAACTCCATCAGTAACGCAAACGCTTCTCGAGCATTCGTAGATAGCAGGCGAAGATGCATCGGAAGCAGCAGCGCGGGGCGGGGGCGTGGTGACGCGCGCACAAAGCCGCCGCGGTGCAGCCGCCCGCGGGGGGAGGGGGCGGGGGGGGGCCGGCGGCTTCCCGTTGGGGCGCCAGCGGCGGCGGCAGCAGCAACCCTCCGCCGCGCGTCGAGGGCCGCGCGAGGGCGCTCGCTGTCCGGCACACGCGCCGCCGAGGGCCCTCGGCGTGGAGTGACGCCACACCGCACCCCCTCCCTACCTCCCCCGCCCCCCCGCTTCTCCGCAGCCGCGACCGCGGACGTCTCGCCGCCGCCGGCCCTCCGAGATGCACAGTGGCCGAGATGGACCCTACGAGGGGACGATGCTTATGACTAGGGTTTGATTTCTGGCGGAACGCGATGGAACGGCGTTCCGGTATCTTGGGAACGAAGTAGGGAAAAAATGCAGGCGACAAACACTAGGCAACTTCGATTTGTGGTTCGAACAACTTTCGTAAACTCAAAATTAAATAATTTGCCACTTAATTGATTCATTTCTACGAATGTAATAAAATTATTATAAAAAACGATAAAATATCAGTATGAATTCTATTTCTTTATTTCCTATTAGAGCAATTTTTTTTATTATTATTATTAATTATTATATTACTTCTACGCCTGTTACCAATTATTATTAAATTATATTCTTACAAAATTTCTATTTCTATTAAATTAATAATTAATTTGGGGCGCGTTCCAGGACCTAACAATTTATAAATCAAACACAGGTTGAGACTGTAATATGATCCGAATTAAAAATTGGAAACATTTTAAAAGAACAGTGCAGGTATTATGGTCAATGGAGTAATAATAATTGTGCATGTTCAAGGAGAGTTAAATTTGTCGAAGGGAGTGTTAGTTGTTGAGAGAGATTGATTTTGAAACTTGATGTGCTAGATGCTAGTTTTGTTCTGATGTTTTATTGAAATAATTTGAGAACTAGATGAAAATAATTTGGTTGTTAGAGTTGTTATGCTCGTATGTTTAATTTAGACTAGATCAAGTAAGGTGAACATTCTTCAGGGGTGGTGTTGTGTGTGAATCTTTTAAGATGAACATAAGTAAAGAAATATTGATTTATTTGACTTGGATTTGTCTACTCTTGGTACATCACAGCGTTTCTACGCTCTGCTTTACGAACGGTGTCATACAACAAATGAACTCGTTTGAGAAGCATAGAGGACGTGACGAACTTTTCAGTTGGCGATAGCGATTCTACACTAGAATTACGACGATAAAACCCTTCTAAACCTAGGCAAAACAAATTTACAATTAATTAGAGATGCGTAGAAATTAAGAGTTGACTTTCAGCCAAAGGTATGCTTGTCTTTTGCGAGTACTTCAATTAGAGTTCGATGACTAAGTGGTTCTCAACCAATTGTTCTAATAGAAATAAACGCAAAATGTAATTGTACCAAATAAATATAGACTAGTTGTTTTATTAAAATGATAAACAAAAATTACTATTAAACAAATTCCATTTCATTGTTTTTAAGATAAAACATTAGGTTGTAATACAATAAAGGTATCATTGCATTTTTTCTTTACTGAAAGAAACTAGGGCGGTGAACTCGGAAGCACTTATATTATGAGTACCAATTCACCATGTTACAATCGCAGAATAAGCATAATTTGTTACAATCGCAGAATGAGTAGAGTACGTGGTTTCTTTATAGCATACAGGTCAGAAGATTATACTTTTATTAATATTTTGTCGGAAAATTAATTGCTTATGTTAAAACAAGGAATCCTTGACATTATTAGACAAGACATTATTTGTTTTATAAATGACTATTTTAGAATTACATAAAGATACGTCTTGTGGGACAGGGTGGTTATTCTTTATAAAATACATCGTCACAGATGTGCAGCATGGGTCGATACGCGTGGCACTATTCTTAGACTGTCGAAGGACTTTGTTAAATAATAAAATTTTATTTTTGAAATTGCCATAGTGACTTCATGACAAGAGAAAACTTGTAGTAGAGATATCATTCTTGAATAATAATAATAATAATAATAATGCCATTACTTTTGATGGGAGAAATTCTATTTCATATATTTTTAAATTAAAAAAAAAAAAAATTGTCCCCTTCTGCCCATGTAGTTTTCCGTTTCGACTACTGTGCGTCAACCACCACAATAACTCTGCGCTCGCTCCTCGCACTCTCTCCCGCGCCCCATTCACGTGTGCTTTCAACCCCGGTGAACCACTGCGACCTTTTGTAGCAACCGCGAGTGCGCTACATGAGACAGCATAAAAAAATCCTCACGCACCCTAAATTTTATTTCGCTTTATTACATTAAATGAGGGACCCCACGAATTGATAATTAATACAGACACTTTTTATACGGAAAGTGTTTGAACAACCACCTCTGTGAGAGCGCTCTCGCACACTACACAAAAAAAATTACCGAAATCGAGATAAATATTGACGGTCATAATTTAATATTTACCTACCGACTTGCAGTGTTACGAGAGCACCCCGTGTGAAGCACTCTAATCACACTTTGTTGGGTGAGTGAAAATTCCTTTTTGACAGCTGCCTTACTGCATTTTGTCAGGAGTGCCGAATTCAATATGTCACATAGAAGGTTAAATTCGGGGGCAATTTAAACGACGCAGAGTGGGACACAAGAGAGTGAAAAAAATGTGTCACGAAGGCGGTGAACGCCAGGTCGAATAAACGTGTTCCAAGATTGATTGATTTTTTCGTGTTTCCGGGCGCGTCAACTGCTTCGGTCATTAGTCCCGTTACTGTAGTGCATGTTTTTTTCTCGGGAGATGGCGGTGATCTTCCCCCGCTGGATGGCGAGATCCGGCGCCGACCTACCGTCGGCTAGTGGGGTTTCCCCCTAACCAGGACTCTCCCACCAGCGGGGCACCGCCTCAGCCGGGACAAGCTCTAAGCTCCCAACCGGTCTCCCGGAATATGTGGTAGTGTAGTGCGTTAGTGTGTGTGTGTAAGGGGCGCGGGTCCGTGGCCCGTTTGGAGGGTACTGCTCCGGCATTCGCCTGGCGTTGATCGGAGAAACCACGGAAAACTACCGATCAGAGCAGCCGGTCGCTAGAATTCTCCTCCAGACAGCAGCTGAATTCGACCTAGCTGAAAAGCTAGTGCCGAAAATCCTGCCGCCGTCAGAACTAACCAGGATCTCCCGGTCAGAGGCGCTGCAGTGGCATCAGTTGATGCACTGAGCTACCGCTCCCGGTGTGTTCCAAGAACAATTCTCTTCTTGTACTCGGTGCGTACTACACGAGAAGATATCCCGGCGCACAGAACAAAACACGGGCGCTTCCTGGGATGTTCTTTCGGAGTTGGCGGCGTCTCGCCTTCATTATTAATGAGTCGGGCTGCGACAACGGGGCGGCAGGGGCAAACCAGGCGCACTGGATAAGATACGCGGCGGGTGGCGCCTATGGAGAAAGCGAAGAAGTGGTGTGAAGACAATGCCGCACCGCGAAGAGAGTTCGTAGGACTCGAGAGCAAGTAGTAACGCAGTCGGCAGTCTAACTCGGTGGGGTGGCTCAGGGCATCAACTGACTGCAGGGTCTCTGACCGGGGGGGGGGTCCTAGGTTCGAGTCCCGACGGTGGCAGAATTTTAGACACTAGCTGGTTACTTAGTTCGAATTCAGTCGCTGTCTGGAGGAGAATTCTAGCGGCCGGCTGCTCTGATCGGTAGTTTTCCGTGGTTTCTCCGATCAATATCATACGAATGACAGAGCAATACCCTAACAAACGAGACACAGACCGCGCGCCAACTTTCCTTACTCTTCCTTGTCTTATCCTCACCTCTTTACTTACACACACTTACACTTACATGCACTTAACTTACACACATGACGGGAGACCAGTCGGGAGCTTAGAACCTGTCCCGCAGGTGGGTGTTACCTGGTTGGCGAAAACCCCTCGAGCTGACGGAAGGTCGGTGCCGGATCTCGCCATCCAGCGGGAGGAGATCACCGTCCCCTTCCGAGGAAAGCACGTGCACTACACGTACTGGACTCATGATCTGAGCAGTTGACACGATCGGAATCACCAATCAATGAATCAACTGTCCGTAAATGGAAAAAAGGACGGATGGAATAATGGGAATACGATAAAGTAGGAGATTATAGCAAAAAATACCAGAGCAGCTTTTTTTATCGAACTCCAATTGAGCCTTTAAACCGCTAGAAAATAGGAGGATTTGGAGATCTGCTGTGGGAGATTGCGCAATTTTTTACCACAACTTCTGCCAATACCAACGCCAAACCCTTCGCCAATTTGAGCTGAACTGAAGGTACATAAAGAAGATTGAGGCAATTTATGCTTCCATCAAGTCAGAACTGAAAAGCATTATTAGTTTCCTTCAAAAAGAAAGGAATAATGCATCAGAAATTCACAAAGAGAACCCCGAGTATTTGGCGAAAACTTTCAAACAAATGAGGAATATTGCCTTCTGGAGAAGTCTTTATTCATGATGACGCCGTCCCCCACAAAACTGCTGTAACCAAACAACAACTGGGGTAGATGCGTTATGCTTGATCATTGACGCATAGTCCGACATTGCGGCGAGTGATTTTTATCTCTTCCTCGAATTGCAGTATTGGCTCTGAGGCTAAAGCTTTCAGACCAATGAAGAACTTTAAATCAAAGTTCGGGCCAACTCACATAATTGGCGGTAATGTTCTAAGACGATGGACTTGAAAAGCTTGTTTACAGATAAGATAAATGCCTGAAACTTCACGGCGATTATGTAAAAAAAGTTACCATAACTTTTGTTATTTCATTGTTTCCCTTTACACTGGACTTTTTACTATAGTAAAATAGTAATTTGTTTCCTTCGTATCATTGCACGGACTGAGACGGGAAAAGCAGCCACTGTGAAACACGGAACTCTAAGAGATGGGAATGTGATAAAGAAAAGATGCATATCGTGAGAACGCGCCATTGGTTTAGGTGGAGAGGCAAACACACGGGAACAAATAATTTACAATCAACCGATCTTTGCCATATTTAATGGCAAAATTATCAAATTTATTCAAATTAAAATTCTTCCTTTAATCAGTTACGGGTATTTGATCTCCTCCTGGCTCCCTCTAGTAGCATCCAAAACAATGATCGTTATACTCGTTTCATTTCTTTGAAGTTCTTAACTTTTTTTCGCTTCTTGAAATCAAGGATAAACTAGATTTCATTTTAATGACTTCTGCAATTCACTCTTGAGGAAACATAGTTCCCATACGCTCCATTTTGAACAAATAAATTGGTGAACACATGAATTCGTGAATCCAATTTCAGTAATTCCGAACATTTTTATTTAATTTAAAAAAATTGTTTGATCACCTATCATGGTAATAAGTGTCAATAAAAAATATATTTGAAATTTTTCGGAGAGTTGACCGTAAAAAAACTGTTCTATTCTTTTCTAATATCTTTTTAAACCTTTTCTACACTCTCCCGTGTTTTAAATGGTGATTAGTAGGTTCTTTAATTAAAAGGTAAATTTTACTTCTGATTGATTTTTAGAAATCAAAACAAAAATAAAACAAATTTTGAATAGTTAGTCATTTAACAGATTACCTCTCTAAAATTGCATTCGTGTATTTAACTAACCTTTAACTGTGCAGGTGAAAAACACTAACGTAACTGTGCTGGTGAGGTCTCAAGAGACACAAGGTAGGAAATAATTCCCTGAACACAATATTTTTCAACGAAAAGTATATTTAATAAAATTAAATATTACGATAAGTTATATATTTCGGTAAAAGTAAAGTAATTAAATATAAGCATAAAAACACATCAATATTGATAAACACACAAGAATAAAAAACTTATTAGAATATAATTGAGTTTCCAAAGCAGAATAATTGAAACAAACCAAGTTTGAGAGTTGAAAAACAAATAAATTTGGGGCAGTTAATGCACAGATTTGTGGTCTTTCAGTCAGATCCTCGCGGACAATCTTGACAGCGTGTTTTTCTTGTTTTCATTGGAAATACTGATTGTGGTCTTATCACGGGTCGATCCCGAAACTTGTTACTACTGTCAACAAAACTCCCAGGATTTTTTTGTGATTGTCGAAGTTTCAAATGTAAAACTGCAATTACAATATAAAATGAACTACATGTAATATCAACAATGCATTTTCTATCCATATTCTAATAAATGACGTTGCTAAATTATAACGATTACAGAAGAAGTTATGTAACGAAATACTTACCAACTACACTGGTGAGGTCTAGGATACCTAGAAACGTTAAAATCGACTACAACGTACACTGCACAAACGTCACAAGATGGTGGATCGTCAGATCGCAAACCCCACGTTTCAAAGGAATACACAAGTCGCCCAGAAACTATTTTTAAAAAGATTTAAATTATTTAAAAAAATATATAATGGTGTGGAACTCACAGACCACACCTGCACGGTTAAAGGTTAAGAGGTTTGTGAGAATGTTGATTTTAGAAATGAAATCCGTAGAATATCTCGTTGTATTAACTAAAGATTTAGCGTTACGTTAAAACAAAGTGTTTAGCAACGGCATAGGAAGTGCAGTGCGGGGCGAGGGCGTGGATTGCGAGCAACAATCCGCTTCGTCGGAGGGGGAGAGGAAGGCAACGGGTGGAGGGGGAGAGGGGAGCGTGGCACGCGGAGCGCGCGCCGGCGGCGGAGGCAGCAATTACCTTCTAAGACGCCGCCGCCCCCGCGCAGCATCCGCCGCTACCTGAGGCGACCCGCCGCCTGCTTCTCTTGTCCAATAACGCGTATAAAGACGCCCTACAGATTTTACTGTCAGTGTTAATGGCTGAGTAGGAAGGGCTTAACCCTTCTGGTGGCGCGCGTCGGCGGTGAGCGGAGGCGGGGGCGGGCCCTCTTGTGCGCTGCGCTGCTAGGCGAAGGGGGCGTGGGTGGGGGCGGGGCCGCGCGGGAGAGGACGTGCCTCCGGCGGCGGCGGTGGCAGAGACGACGGGGGCGGGGGGAAAATCCATTGCTGTCGTTATAAATGGAAATAGCACCCGCGCCGGAATACGCAAGGGCCCGGCGCTTCCTTACGACCGCCTGTTTTATTTATCGAGGCGGCGGGGCGCCCGTGGCTGTGGCGGCGGCGGCGGCGGCGGTCGCGGGGTGGGAGGAGGGGGTGAGTCAGCCTCGGCGTCTTCGCCCCCGCCCCCGCCCCCGCGCCAGCACTGCGCGCGAGGCCCCGACCTATCCGCCTGCTCTAATCCGCCGGGGTGGTGTGGTTAGGTGACAGGGGGGGGGGAAGGGCCGCCGGGGAGAATAGGTTAGAGTGAGGTGGAGCGGGTAAGATGTGGACAAAGGGAAAGGTGGAGAAAGTTGGGCTGGGACGGGGAGAGGAAAAGTGGGGAGGGAGAGAGGTGTGAAGAAGTGGGGGTGGAAGGGGGAGATCGAGGGGAGAGGTGGGGAACAATGGAGGGAGTTTGGGGAGGGTTGTGGAGTGTGTGTGGGGAGAAGTGGCGGTGTGAGGACGGACAACGAGGGGAGGGGATGAGCGAGGAGGAGAAATGGACGTGGGGTGTCGAAGGGCGAGTGGCGAGTCCGCAAGGCGAAGCGGAATGAAAGCGAAGCGAGAGGTAGGGGGAGGAGACACCCAAGTGAGCCTGGACGAAGCGAGTTGAGGTGGAGCGGGGAGCAGTTGGGTCTGGTTGAAGGGTTTCCAACAGTCACCGTCCGCATCTCTTCCCGGTCGTATTCTCAGTTCCATATTTATCAAACGATCTGTCCCGTACCTGCTCTCTCATTCTCACTCCAACTATTTCGAGTCTCCTTCTCCCCTTACTCCCTTTCTAATCTCATTCAATCCCGTTGTTCCTATTTCGCCCCTAACCGATATTCGCTGATTAATTATTGAACTCTTCGATAACTCTTCCATTCTTCGTTCACCGGTCGTCTGCTCACATCCTCGATTCTAATCTCGATTAACAAGTCCTGGCATGCCTCTATCATTGCATTAAGGATTTAGGGCTAACGTTGCTGTAGCCTGTGTATTTATTTGTGGAGGTGGAGTCTGAGTAGGTTCGTAGAAGGGGACGATCTAATTTTGATGATAATGTTTGTGCTTGGATAATCATGGCTGAACCTTGATGATGGTAATATTGGTGAAAACGCCTGTTGGCGATGATAATGCTCGTCCCGATGGTAATACCCGATACATTTGCTTTCATAGCAGATGTAGCCACACAGGTGGCAAGGACATTATGTCTGAGGTGGAGAATTAGCAAACACAAGGCCAATAAACGTATCCAACGCTAAGAATTCAGAAGAGAGGGAAATTCCAAATTGTAAAACTAATGTTAATGTGAGTAGGGTGTAGTACCACAAATAGTTATTAGCTGAGTAAATTGAAACAAAAGCTTAAAAATAATTTATAATAGTTACGTACGTCATTAACATATGCGATTACTTCTTAATATTCCCGTGTTTTGAAGCTTCTAGCCCCGAATCTTCTCCACGTCTCGCAATTTACTCCATTATTTCCATCTTGTACCTGTGTCATACATGTAATGTAATCTTATCTTAGGAAGTACTTGCTAAGAGATTCGAAATCAAAAAATACAGTCTAAAGATTGGAATACACCTACGACGCTTTTTGAGGAAACAATGTTACATCACTATCCACAAAAAGGAAGCAATCACAAGCGAGAGCTGCGGCGGTGTTTATGGAAGAAAGAGAGCACAGGAGGTTTTGATGAGAGAGTAGCTGTAAGTTTAAAGGAGAATGTAGACAGTGAAGAGATAGTGGCTACGAAGTAGTCGAGAAGAGGCATGAGAGGGAGAGAAGAGGGAAAGGAAAAAAAAAAAATGTTAGAGACAAAAGAAGAAGTTAAGAAGGTTAAAGAAAGTTTTGAACTGGAAGAGAAGTATAGACTAAAAACAAAGTGAAACATGGATATACGATGATTGAAGTTCGGCTTCGAAAGGAGAGGCCAGTGTGGATTTGTTGAAATAGTTTTAGGGCGGAGAGAGGAGAAGTCAACTCGAGGTTAAAGAGCAGGAGTGTAGTTGTGGGTGAAGCGTGTGGAAAATTTGAAGGACGTGAAGTGACGGAGATGAAATAAGCGGGAGGGGTAAGAAACCTAAGAGAGCGATGTAACTGCGAGAACAGAGCAAGGTGAGAGCACAACGGGGAAAGATAATGGCGGAGTGGAAAAAGAATGCGGCATGGAAAGCGAAAGTGCTTTGCGCCGAGAAGGCAAGACGCCGGGACCGGAGTGGGGCGTCAGGTTGGGCGATGGGCGGCAGATGATGGGTAGTGGGCAGCGGGTGGGTGGCGGGCAGCGGGTGGGTGTTGGGTGTTGGGCGGCGGGAGGCGGAGGCGGCAGGGGCGCGCGGGGTGGCGGGAGGCGGGGTGAAGGCGGCGTGGTGAAGGGCGGCGGGGTGGAGGGCGGCGTGCGGTAGGGACGGCAGGGCGGCAGCGGGCGGGCGGGGTGTGGCGGGCGGAGGCCGGCAGGAGACGGCGGCGGGCGGCAGGCGGCGGGCGACAGGGGCGGACGATAGGGGCGTAAGGGGCGGGAGGCGGGGGCGATGGGCGGCGGGCGATGGGCGGCGGGCGATGGGCGGCGGGCGATGGGCGGCGGGCGATGGGCGGCGGGCGATGGGCGGCGGGCGATGGGCGATGGGCGGCGAGCGATGGGCGGCGGGCGTGGGCGGCGGGCGTGGGCGGCGGGCGTTGGGCGGCGGGCGATGGGCGGCGGGCGTTGGGCGGCGGGCGTTGGGCGGCGGGCGATGGGCGGCGGGCGATGGGCGGCGAGCGTCATGGGGCGGGCGTCAGGGGCGGGCGGCGGGCGTGGGCGGCGGGCGGCGGGCGGCGGGCGTGGGCGTGGTGGGGCCTGCCGTTCCCGCTCCTCGCCCACAGGCAGGGGCTGCGCCGCGCCGCCGGGCCGTTGCGAGCGCGGGGTCTCCGGAGGTGAAGGCGATAAAGAAGACGGGCGATCTCCGGGGGCCGATGGCGCGCCAACCGCCCGCCCCCGCCCGCCCTGCATTTCGGAGATTTACCTTTAACGGGCCGGAGAGTATCCCGACGCAACTCCTGGTTTACGGTAAATTCCACTCTATAAATCCAGTATATCTTATTGATCGATCTACTGTTTGGATCGGAAACAGCATAGAAGAGGATCCTAGAACTTACACATAGGATAAGGAAATAATACGTAATGTGACGATTATAAAGAATTAAAGGAAAAGTACTTCCACTTCAATGTGGGTTTACATTAAAAATTGTTAATTTTTTGCACTCATTTAAGTTCTCGATATGTAATAGTAATCTGATTGCTAAAACATTGTTTCATAAAGAGTCAGTGACATGTTTTTAGGAACTGTAAATGTTTTCTAATATGTTAAAAAATTAAAGATTATAGAGATATTTAATATTCAAAATAATAAATATCTCTATAAAACCAACTGATTAAGTGGTGATAAGTTCATAATTCCGCAAAAATGCATCAATCTACGCAAGTTCGGAACAATACCCATTCGAGCTGCCTCTCATGAAGCGTTCACACAAACGCAGCCTGTGTCGCTCGCTGATGGGCGCCGCGCGTCACACTGCCTCGAGCGATCGCTGGGTCAGACGTTGGGACCGGGCTGCTGTCAGACAGCCCATCGGCGCTAATGACGCCCCAGCCGCCGCCCAGCCGCCGACTGCCCGTCCCCGTCGGTCGACAGCTTGCGGCGTCGGGGCCGGAGAGACGACCCGCCCAGGCCAGGCGATCGGGGGCGTTTGAGTGAGCGGCTCGGCCGGCCGGCAGGCACTCGGATGAAAGGGTTAACTGCGTTCAACGAAGTCAATGCCCGACCGGCTTCGTCACTCGCCGCATCGGCTGCCGTGCTCAGCCGCGTGCATTATGCAGGGCCGGCGCGCCCCGCGAGGCCGGCGCCCGCAATCGCTTAATAGGAATCGATCCGTCCGCCGCTCCATTGTTTTATTTTGATCGGAGCTCCCGCCCCCTACCGCGCCTGCCGGCGAAGCGGTGTGGGGTGGGGCTGGGAGCGGCTGGAGCAGGCAGCTGGAGGACGACGTTCGACGAACGGTGTCTGGGCTCTTCACGCGTCAACGTCGTGGTCAAGAGGTGCGTGCGATTGATGTGCGTGAGCGTGAAGTGGATTATCACTTGTTTAAATAAATGATTAAGAAATTATTTTGAAGATTCGATAAGTCTAGTTGATAACGGTTAATTATCCATAAATTTCGAACAAGGCTTACTATGGGCTCAAATTCTTTCAACAGAAGGATAAAACCGTACGGTACGCTGAAACTGGTCCGACTTCGGCAGAACTGGCTTCGGCAGCACCCTTTATTACCTCTATATGATAAACAATGAACAATTTTCTCTAACACAGGAAGTTCTATTATTTTGGGTGTATTAATGTATCGTTTCATATACTCCAAGCTCATAAGCAAACAGCATTTAAACGCGATCGGCCAAGACGAAATTTATTATGAAAGTGAAGATCATAAAAAAAATTGTATTCACGTACGGATGATTCTCTAAAAGTGTCAGAATGTATTTAGAAATAATTTTGAGAGAAATCATAACATCTATTTTTCTAAGCCCCCTCTGCATTTTTATTATCCAATCTGGTTGTATAATTTAATTGTTTATTTATCCAATCTGTTATAACGTGTAGTGACAAGGCCTGGTTCTATCAAAGCCACCAGACATTTTCTTTCCTCCAATTAGCCTATTTATTATAGCTGCCGCCCTTGAATTTGTCAACTGCTTGCTTCAGGTCGTCCTAGTTTAGAAGTGAAAAGGGTCCGATGAAACTTCGGCGGTGGATCTAGTCCGAGGGCTGCACATACTTCAGGGCTAAAAAAGCTTAATGTGCAAGTCATAACTTGTGCGAGAGCTGATTGATTGTACAGAATTTGCAAAGATCATTAAAATTAATAGGTGAAGAAGGTTTTTTTAAAAATTTTTCCTGAGTTTGAAATCTAATAACATATAGCAATACTTTCGAAAACATTCCTCCTAAATATTCGGTTAAATCAAGTGTTCATTATTAAAATGGTCGTTTCGATTTAAAAAAGTGAAGTTACATCACGGAATTTCAAATAGATTTTCACCAAAAGATCGACACGCAGAGCTCACTCCGGTTCATTTTCCAAAATTACACCTACACAATTTCACTTTTAATTGAGTTGAAAGGAATAACAGTTAAATGATACGAGTTACCAGGCACCAACGTTCGTAACGCTCGCGATCAGGATTGTTGAATCATGTCATATTACAATATTCGCAAATTTTCGATTAGTTCGTGATGAAAGGACAAGCACGGCATTCAACTTTTCAGAGCAGCGAATGACCTGGAAGTTAATACTTGATGCAAACAAAGGCTGAAAATCGTCCCACCGCTTTTTAATTGCACGCATCGAATACGCTGCGTAAAATCCAGCGGGCTTGAAACAAGCATTCTTCATGAATCATTCAAAACCCACAAAGATAAGGACTTTTCAGAACCATCGGATGGCCAGAAGCCGTTCTCCAATGCAAGAACATACGTACCCCGAGCGGGGACCCCCAAGTGGAGCACCATTGTGGCCGCCATTAAGCAACGACAATGCATCATAAGCGGGCGTATTCCAGGTAAGACCCTCTCGCCGGGAGGGCAACTCCGAAACCACTTGCGTACGCGAGGGCACAGAAATTGTTCGCCAACAGGGGGAAGAGTCCCCGCAGCGGTCGGGGAGGTGGGCGTGGCGCGGCGGGGGAGGGGTGAGGAAGGGCGTGCGGGTCTTCCAGCTTCTTCCCGATCGACCTTCGCCGGTTCCGGTGCGCCACCTGCGGCATGGCGGGGGCGGGGCAGGGGTGGGGGGGTTGGGGGTGGCGAGCGAGCGGAGGGAAAGTTGCCTGCGGCGGCGGTGGCGTGGGGGGCGGTGAGAGCGGGGCAGACCGGGGGGGAGAGCGGAGTGCTCTCGGGTTCAGAACTTCCGCCCGAGGGGAGCGGGTGGGGGTGGGAGTGAATGGGGTGGGGAAGGGAAAGGGGCGGGGCCGATTCCCGCAGCGCGTGTAGCGATCGAGCTGCGCGGCGCGTTGCGGCGGTGGCTGAGCGACGCCACTCGGCGAAGGGGGGAGAGAGGGGGGAGGAGGAACGAGGAGGGGATGACGGGAGCGACGGCGTCTTGGGTGTCTAGCTGGAGCCGGTCTCGTCTCCGACCGGTAGGTCCGACGGGAAACGCAGCGGGAATCCACTGATCAGGTCGATATTAGCGACAAGATTTGTTCCGCTAGATACCTAACAGAACATACGAGACTTCGTACTCTTATTTGCTCGAAGGGAGAGAACGTATTTCACTCTCTAGCAAGCAATATTTCTTTGCTGGCACGGATGACTGGGTTTCAATTCTTGCCTAGGGGATGGATGTTTATCCTTCGAATTCGTGGTGGCTCAGGTTACATTGATTTCATTTCGCGAGAGCACACTAGTGAATCAAATATGTAGGTCCTGAACAAAAACATTTAGGGGCCCGGTCTTCTGTTGTTATCTTCCCTTCAGTGGACCTTTTCTTATTCATACTTTTCTTTATTTTTTAACACAACTGGCTTGATTTTACCTACTATTTTATCCACATTCTTATTTTATTTTGAAATGTATTTTCCTAATAAATTAGAGTAGTTCTTCTGTTTTCGACCTAAGTTCCGTTTCTGTATTTCTTTCATTTTCCATCTCTATTTCCTTGTCTCTGTACCTGCTTCAAGACCCTGCGTTTTTGTTTATGCTAATCTGCCTTCATTTTTATACCGAACATTTTTTATGTCACCCATGCCTTTTTTTGTTCTCAGATTTTGAGTATTAGAATTTTACAGATATTTTAAGAATAAATGACAATAGACATCGAATTTTTTATTAGCTAGACAACGCAACACTTTTGAAATACCGTCACTTTCTAGGAACAGCCGAAAACGGAAGGTTGTTTTAATCTTTGGTATGAATATAAAGTGTGTGTGTATATATATATATATATATATAGATATATATATAGTTGCATATTCAGATTGAAATGATCACGTTTTATATTTTTACTGGGAAAGCAATCTGACAAGAAACTAACCGTACCCAGAAATAATAAAGACCCTCACTAAAATCATAAGAAATCCTTCAATAAGCTACTCCACGAATGCAATGTCTGAAGATAAACGGATGTAATATGTCATTCAATACAGGCTGAATCTATACAAAAATACTACTACCCAATACAAATTTTCGAAAAAATACGACAAACATATATAAGGCCATTGTTTACTGAAACGCATTATCGAGAGTATAAGGTTCAGATAAAGTCCGACAAAACCTGAGAGTAAAACACCACCATATGTTACTCAATGTTGTCATGGCGTCTCCATCTTTTGGTACGGTAAGTACGACTTCGAACACGATAGCGTCACAAGCCCGAGGCATCAATTGCATCGCGTCAGCGGACGATTGTTGACCAAGACACTACGTCCGGCGAGTTTTCCACGCGTGCTGAGCCCGGGTATATGAGTCACATCGCTTCACGAGGCAATATATTACCTCAACGACCCATTTTTCATTTTTTTTTTCATTTTCATTTTCTTTTTATTGGTCTTGAGTTTACATAGATCAGTACTATAGTACTTTTACATATGGATTTTGGTGGCTTAAATTAACCTTAAAAATTAAGTTAATTCAAAAACTAACTACTTAGGATAAGGGAGTTCATGAAGCGCCTTACTTATTACCAAACTGCATGATCAAGAAAGCTTGAATTGGGAACCTATTTTTGATTCTAGTACGGGAATCTGGGATTTGACGAGGTTGAAATGGGATAGGTGGTCGTTTTGGTTGATGTATGAGTAGAATTTTCTGGAGATCTTGGTAATGAACGGGATGATGTACGGAATATTTAGTTCTTTGTGTAACTGATGATTTGAAACGAACCATGGGGCTTGAGTAATTGCTCTGAGGTATTTATTTTGAACTACTTAAATTTTGTTTAAATTGGTTCTTGAAGCATTTAACCAGATGGGACACGCATAGGTCATAATAGGTCGTATATAATTTTTGTACAGGGCTATTGCGTTGTTTGGAGAGAGTTTGTTTTTGTGATTAATGAGTGGCTTTAGTTGAAGGATCTTTACTTTTGCTTGGTGTGTTTTTGCATTTATATGGTCTTTCCAGTTGAGCTTAGTATCCAGATTTAATCCTAGATATTTGATGTTTTGATTACGTGGAGTCCAGGGAATTGGTGAGTTGCCTCAACGACCCAATCCAACCATAATCTCCGAGCTGCCCGGGAGCGGCCTCGCCCGAAGACTCGGTGCGATGGCGGGTCGAGAGAACGCAGAAGCGCGTGCTCGCGGAAGCATGAAGGTGAACTCCCCGGAGAGATCGTAAATTCCGGCGTTTTTAGTTGACAGATGCTTTTGGTGGTCTTTGAATGCGTCGACAAGTCGACGAAATAGCCGACCGCCGCTCCGTTGGCCGCAAGAGAGGGCTGCTTTTTCCTTTGTGGCATGGCGAAGTCTTTCATGTGAATAATTGAACTATCCAAGCCAGTAATGCGTCCTTAAAATATTCTTCTTTACGACTTGGTCGAGTTAACCACTTCTCAAAGCGTGTCTTTTTTTTTTTTTTTTTTTTTTGTAAAAAATTTACTGAAGACGGAAAGATCTAGTGCAGAAGCGTAGAAGCGTTAAAGAAATGATTTTTGCACGTGAAATGAAGGTCAGAAAGATCCTGCCATTTATGTGAATGCGGAGGAAAAGCGGTGGATGAAGTCAACTGCGTCTCGTTGCTCCACGTGAATGAACACGCTGAACTTTTTAACAGGATATGTGCGAGGAGATGTAGCAGTTGCACTGGCATTTACAATTTTATTCTACCCTAAGGATCTTTCTTCTTGTAATTGTAATTTATGTCGTTCGTCAACTGTATTAACAAATACTTCCTTCCTTCTTCTCCTTTTTCCTACCATACCATCTATTTTGTCTTCGGTGATTCTTTTTAACTATGAATATAAGAAATATAAGAATTTCCCTTTCTTTTAAGAGCACAATTAATATCGAAATTCAAGATGTAATGTACAGTGCTTTCTCTTTGATCAGAAATGTACAAATTATTATTCCTACGCCACACATGCTACATATCTATTCTCTTTGATTTGTTTGAAATCGCTGGTGAAACGTTTAAATGATACGTTGATTTTGATTTTCAGTTCTAAACTGCCATTTCAAAATGATTTTACAATAACATGTCAATGAGTTATTAGTTGAATTCAACACAATTCAGCCAATTTGACTAACAACACTTGCCAAAAACTGAAAGCGCCGTCTCACACGGCGCACCCTTGTCACGAAGCATCTCAGCGCAAACCTCCCGCTCGGGCATTACCCCGCGACATGTAAGACAATCACCAGCGACGGGGCGTCTGCAACACCAAGTGCGCATTCGTGCTACAAGCAAATTAGGGCGCGTCTCCCCGCCCCCCCCCCCCGCTCCACCGCCCCGTGGCGTCGGCTAGCGTCTCTCGCCGGCGCCCGCGCGCCCTTTTGGCTGTTGCGGCGCGTGTGTCCTGGTGCCAGCTGCGCCGCCCCCCCTCCTGCCTCCACTGGCCAATGAACGCCGCCTCCACGGGCACACGGAGCGTCACGCACGCAGTGGGTCTGCGGAAGAAGTGGAAGAGGGAAAGGCTGTCTTCCGAAGACTGGTATAAATAATAATAATAATAATAATAATAATAATAATAATAATAATAATAATAATAAACCTGAGACATTCAAATGATTGTAAGCTTCGAAACCCACAATGTTTTTGAATTTTCCGTACTCTATTCTGAGTTATAAGTTGTTATGGGCGGTCTTGCTCATCATCACATTATAAAATTTTTTTTTCGAATTAAATTTTTTTGTAGCTACAAATATATTATGCACAGAATTATCAATTTTACGCTTGTTAGATATGGAGAGGATGTCACGATCTTGGAATAAAAGAACTTTCTTTGACAATGGAAAACTGTATTCGATGAATTTCAGTCTCAGTTGAAAAAGAGATAAATATATAATTTAAATAGAAGATACAATTCTTTGATGATCAAATATTTTCTAAATCAGCTTACTAAAAAAAACGTATAATGCAACGTAAGATGCACAATCTGCAGGAGAAATCTGCTAAAAATTCAACAGTTCCGGATACTTGCTGCTACTTCTTAATTAGAAACAAAATAAGTAAAGAAGTTCTGAATTTGTAGTACTCATTTACTAAACACGTGTACTTACACTCACTCGAATAATCTCCATAACGATTACATTATATACTGATTATATAACGATATTATTACTGATTCTATAATAGTAAAGAAGGAAATAGATGCAAATCCCTGGAAACCACTCACCGGCAATCTAAAAACATACTTTTTACGTAAATCCCGGTAAATTAAAGGTAGAAATGCCATAACATGTAATAATGCATCCATTGTCTCCAGTAAATTATTACAACAGAAAATATATTTTAAAATACTCATCCCTTAAAAAAGTGCTCTTATTTCAACAGTGACACTTCCAAGGTCCCGAGCTGGACGGGGAGAGAGAGGCACTGACATCCAACCGGGAGCTTCCGTTTACGATTTAAATCGTTGGTTTTGGAGCTCCTGATGGACGACCATGTCTCCCTCTCTTCCAGTTCGTGACCTTGAAGTGCCACTAGGTATAAATCGGAGTTCTTTTGTGATGAGTATTTTAAAATATAGTATCTGTTGTAATAAATTGACTGCAGAAAATGGATGCATTATAACATGTTGTGGCATTCCTACCTTTCGATTAACAGGACTGCACCTCCTACAGACGCCATCTGACCCCCTTCGCTCGCCAGTACGCTTGGAAGAACTTGTTTTTGTTAAGGTCGCATCAAGAGGTCATTACCACCGACCACTATTGGCATTAACGTTATGGTAACTATGAAGGTGAAACGAAATGGTGATGATAAGGGGTGAAAGGACGAACACAAATACAACCATGCCCGAGGCGGGACTCGAACCCGCGACCCTTCGATCCGAGATCACTACGACACTACCGTCTTAGCGATCTCGGCCACCGGACCGACTTGGACCGAACTTTATCCAGCTACCGTCTCCACGCCAACCACTGTCACAGCACGGCGCGCCGGTCTCACACACGCGTCGCCGAGGGCGTGGCGGGCGTCGCGACGGCAACGCGGCGCAGCGGGCGGCGTCGCCCGAGCCGCTTACGACGCCGCCGCCGTCGGCGACGTCGCCTGCGCGCGCACCCGGCGCGGCGGCGGCGCCGCGACGCCGCGGGACAAGCCTCCTGCATTAGCGCCCACGCCGACGCGCAGGGCCCGCCTGCGACTTACCTGCAACAGAGAAGGAGAGAGAGATATTAGGGAGGGCCGAACATGCGGGCTTGCATCGCATTGCGCTCGGTTCTGTTGGGACTACGTTGTTCTCGGAACTCAGAAAACAACCAAGCTTATTTTCATGTGCATTTTCGCCTTCGGGGAAGGTGCTGCCAGAACGCATGGCTGAGCCTTGTGAAAAAGGGAGAACTATGATGGCTTGGAGGGTAGTGGGATTACGTCGACATTGATGTAAAATTGTTGTGGAGTGCTCTGAAATGGAAGTCTACAGTTGACGCGGCAAAACTAAATTAGACCAGCTTTTGATTCATTCTCTGAAACGACGCAGAAGCATTGGCAAATACGTGCAAGAATAAATGTAATATGAGAAATGATTACTTCAAGCATAAGATAAACATGCTACTACGTATGTGGTTTTGTTTGGAGTTGTTGTGTATGCGCTATGTATGCGTTTTTTGTTGGAAGTCGAAAATTTGTCAACATAAAGAAAAATCGTAAAACGTGGCATAATGAATATCGCTTACCGTCTTTTAAGTAAGTAACCAACAGTGATCAAGTAACGAGGATCAAATGCATAAACGCATAACTGAAAGAAAATTTAAATCACTTAAGTGGATGCCATCTTAAAATAAAATAAAATGATATTGGTGAACTAGGGGGAGGCGCTGCCACAACTGAATTAATATATACATGATACATCACACATGAAAAACTTACATTTTTTAACTACTTCATTGATAATACATTTCCAAGACAACATTGTATATTAAATGGAATGCTTATGGAGAACAAATAGGCAAAGAGAAACAATGACTGCTGTCAAATACGCCGGTCACGCTAATTGACAGACGTTACATGGAATTTCGTACCACAAATATTTTCTCTGTCCCTACACATGTAACCCCTAGAGATTCCTGAACTGGCGACAGTAAAAGAGCTCATAAATATACCCCGTTCACATGTTCCAAATATTCAAAATAAACACAATATAAAATCACTGCGGTCCTTTCACATGAAAGCTTAAAATAATAGTATATAATATACTCGAATAACCAACAGCTTCAAGCCAACAATGGCGACTAGAGGAGAAAAAGCTCATATTTCAGTGGCATGCATGTTTTTGAAGCCATAATGTCATTAACATCGAGAGAATGGTACAAACAGATGTCGGCTTTCTCACATTGTCAGTGCAAAAAACATACCATTTATATTACGCCCAACAAGCGTGATAGGTTTAGAGAAATTTCCTAGAATGAAGTCCTCTTACCTTCCTGAAAAAGAGTAGACATTTATAATATTCACTACGGGAGGTAGGGAACTGTAGTTCCCTACTCAACGTAGATGCTCGAAGAAATAACGGAATTAAGAACATAAGAAGAGCGTAAAGCAGTGTTATTAGTTTGAAGTTGGAGTTTAGACTCAGAATATACATAAAAAGAATAAGGGCTGAAGAAAAGGATAAACGAACAGGAGGATATTAATGAGTCGAAGAAACAAAATAGTGATATGAAACTTAAAGGTAGAATGACAGTAATAGAAATTAATATAATAAAAAAAATGGGAAAGATGAAAGTAAAAGAGGTCATTAAATTGTTGTGCTCACCATAAAGTTTTCGAAATTTGTAATTATTTTTCGTTCAGGATGTATCGCAAACATAAAAGTTAGACATGACTATGTAATTTTAGGCCATCATGTCTGGAATAATGTGAGTAATATTAGTGGCATGATGTTCGAATCTGCTACAGACAGAGTCACATACTACTACACGGAGTCACATACGTTGCGTCAACAACACCGAACGGCTTTTCAGCTAGGGCGAATTCAGTCGCTGTCTAGAAGAGAATTCTAGCGGCCGGCTGCTCTGATCGGTAGTTTTCCGTGGTTTCTCCGATCAACGCCAGGCGAATGCCGAAGATGTACCCTACCAAATGGGCCACGGACCGTGCGCGATCTGTCCTTCCTCTTCCTTGTCCTATCCTCTCCTCTTACACACACACTTACACCAACATGCACCACACTACCACATATTCCGGGAGACCGGTCGGGAGCTTAGAGCTGTCCCGACTGGGCCATCAGCGGGAAAGATCACCGCCATCTCCCGAGAAAAAAAACATGCACTACACTAACGGGACTAATGACCGAAGCAGTTGACGCGCCCGGAAACACGAAAAAATCAATCAATCAACACCAAACACATCGAACCGACTGCACTGTGCGATGGGTATCACCAAGAAAGAAACACTTCGCACACTAGAGCTGGCTCTCACAATCGAGCTCCGTCCTTTCGGCCCTTCGCCCTTCGCGACAGCGGGCGAGGGAGGGGGGCAAGAAAAATCGCCGCCCATCGCTCGCGACGCCCGCGGCGCGGCGCCCCTGTCCTTCCCCCAACTCCGCTCTAGCGCGAGCCCCGCCCCCATCCCGCTCCTTTTTAGAGCAGCTACTCTGTTCTCTAGACGCGGCAGGGCGAGGTAGGAAGGCGAGCGGAGGCAGAGAAGACGATGAAATGAATGGGCATGGGGGAAGGAGAGTGGTAAAAAAGTTGGGGTAGAAAGGGGGCGCAAGAGGATATACGGGAGTGGTGAGGTAAAGGAAATGACAAATTCGGGTGAACACTTACAGGTATTATGAAGGATAAAAGAAAACTGAGGAGAAAGAGAGGGTGGTCGAGAAAGTATGGAATGACAGTGTGCAAAACGCTGAGGTCCAAGAGGATGAATAGCGAAGATGGATTAATGAATACGGATTAGAACCCAGAGGTTGGGTCACAGACATGTAAAACGGGAAGAAGGTAGACGAATGGGAAGAAATTGTATGTGGGTTAGGAACGTGAGACGAGAAGAAAGAGGGTGTGCAAGGCGGACGCCAAGAAAGTTACTTGAACGTTTCGCGATAGCCAAGTGAAGTGTGCAACGGGGAGAAAGTCAAGACGTATTATGATCATATAGACTAAGAAGGAAAAAATTTGCACCAATCAGAATGACGGCTAGCCTACAGGTCGGGGAGTTGAGCAGCAGGAAGGGCGGGGCCCGTGATCTAGCGCAGGTAGCCAAATTTCAAAGCTCGTTCTAAAGCGGTAATACAGAATACAACACAGGCGAGGGAAGCTGGGAACGAGGAAGGAGAACTCGGACAAAATTTAGGGATAGAATACGACGGTTGTAACTTCGCAGACTAGCTCTCTCAGTCTCAGCCCTTAATGAGAGACGGTCCCACCTAACGACCATGACAACCGATAACCATGGTCCCATATCAACATATGAAGGGTTGTTAATTGAGAATAATCATCTGCTTTCCGTAAACGACAAGCGGGTGAAACTTCATATATGCTCTGTAGTAACCCTAAGATATCGATTGATTTTTTCGTGGTTCCGGGCGCGTCAACTGCTTCGGTCATTACTCCCGTTAGTGTAGTGCATGTTTTTTCTCGGGAGATGGCGGCAATCTTCCCCACTGGATGGCGAGATCCGGCACCGACCTACCGTCGGCTAGTGGGGTTTCCCCCTAACCAGGACTCTCCCACCAGCGGGGCACCGCCCCAGCCGGGACAAGCTCTAAACTCCCGACCGGTGTCCCGGAATATGTGATAGTGTGGTGCATGTTAGTGTAAGTGTGTGTGTGTAAGGGGAGAGGATAGGACAAGGAAGGGGAAGGACAGATCGCGCGCGGTCCGTGGCCCGTTTGGTAGGGTACTGCCACGGAAAACTACCAATCAGAGCAGCCGGCCGCTAGAATTCTCCTCCAGGCCGCGACTGAATTCGACCTAGCTGAAAAGCTAGTGTCGACAATCCTGCCACCGTCAGGATTTGAACCTAGGACCTCCCGGTCATAGGCACTGCAGGGACATCAGTTGATGCACTGAGCTACCGCTACCGGTCCCCAAGCTATCCTTGTACATAATGTACATTAAATGCATACATACGAGATCCTGTCGCCTTTATTTGTCACGACGCTACACTGTATGCGGCAGCAGGAGCCATCCTTCGAGGGCCGCCTCGTCCGGGCGGCGAGGAGGCGAACGGGGACCGAGACATGCGCAGTGAGTGAACTAGTTGGCCTGACGAGGGGAAGCGGAGTGGGCGGGTCGGCGCGCGCGCCAGCGCTGCTCGCAGATAAGGGCGTTAAGTGACAATTAAGTCGCAGGCAGTCATAAATTGTAATTAATTTTGCCATCCATCTGGCGGCGCGCGTGACGAACAGGGGCCCTGACGAGTCCGTCGAGAGGGGGTTCGTCAGGGTTCCTTCAGCGCTCGCGACGGTGGGAGACTCCCTTTCCCAACGCTCTATTACTTTGCTCTCCCAACCCTTTGCCCCCTCTCCGTTTGCCCCTCCTATTTCTTTGTCCCCGTTCCTTTGACATCCCGTCCCTTTCACCCAATTTATGTTTTCTCCCCGACCCTTTGCCCCCGCTCCCTTTGTACCCCCGCCCTGGTTCGCAACATCGCCGTTTTTCTTGTCTCAGTTCAAACCGCTTCGTGTGCCCTGCTGCATGTTACGGACAAAGCGTTCCTTAAATATTTCACAAAGTGCTGAGTGACCAATGGTAAAAAATACCTCACATACTCCACACATTGAAAATTACACCAGCTTTCTATCGGCGAAATGTTATCGAATTTTCCCTTCTGCTGAGTCTACGAAACATGCATTTACGTTTCTTTCAATATTTAAATAAGTTTACCCAGTGAAAATATTCATTGCACTATTCTGTGCAAACAAAACTATAAATATTAACGATGTGAAGCGGTTTTGTTACATGTTCGATCTATAATTGTGTCTCACATGGTACAAATTGGTATTCAGGAACAGAAATTCTTTCAAATAACTGGACATTCCACATCAACTGCAATGAAACAGTACCTACTGAGAAAATATAGAACAACATTCGCATATTGTAAGTAAACTGTTCCTCCAACAATTACGTCTAAAGATGAGAACCTATCTTCCTCTAGTTGTAATAATTGTTTGTTTCTGGTATTCAGAACGCGAATCATAGCAAATCCAGTACTCCTTAAACTCTTTCAGACACATATTACTGGAAAATTAAAATTATTTCATAGAAATGTAAATCATTCTAGAAATGTGCCAGAGCAAATATGACAAACAAATGTTTTTAGAAGATCTACATATCTCAAATTTCACAACAATTTTAATTAAGAAAGAAAATAATATGTAATGATGGAATGGTTAAAATATTCTATACGTTCTGGAATATTGTCTCAAGATAAACAATTTATTGCACGTTCTTACTTTTGAAAGGAAGATTAATTCATCGAAATTATTAACTAGCTCCAAAATAAATCAGTGTATGTCAAAACCATTAGACAACACAAATTACATTGTTAGATGCTTTTGAAAAATTAACCAACAACATTGATTAACTCCATAAATTGAGTCATCCCATACGGTTCCATTTGCAATTTACCCTACGCGATCTCGTAACCCGAGACAGGCAGCTCTTTGTGGCACGGCGAAGCGGCCAACAGACTTCAAGTCCCTCGTTAGCATGGGGAGCTCAGGTTTCGCGATCGAGACGGGCCCCCCCCCCGTTTCTCATGCCAACCGCGGGCCCCCGCCCCGAACAGACTCGCAGACTTCTCTTGCCAACTCTGCTGCAGCCTGCCTCACTCTACCAGCCTCCCCCCGAGCCAATCTCTCTCTCTGTCTCGTCGCTATGGGTCGACGTCTCCAGCGCTCCATTTGGTCTCTCCCTTGCCTCTCTTCTTCTCCCCGCCTCCACTAATTACTGACCTCAATATGTCATTCTTTCCTGCCCCGGCTTAACCCGCGTCATCTCGTACCATTCCATTTTTTTGCTCCCTAAAGTTTTCTACCATGCCTACTTGGCTCCCCCCGTCGCGGCCGAGCTCTTTTCGTCCCGTCTAATATCGTCCTGTCGCCCCCTATTCCGAATCGTGCCTCCCAACTCCTATTCTAGGGTCTATTCTCTGTTTCACATCAGACTTACGGCCGCAGCCTGTCTCAACTCGCAACTCAGTAACACACTTTTATCACTCTACTAATTACATTTTACCTCTATCACTTCACTCTCCAAACTCTTCTCCTATACCATCTCCCATTTCTCAACGCTTCTTCATTCATCTCACATACACTGTCTCTATGTCCATGTCCCCCCTTTCCCATCTACCTCCAGCTCACCGCCACCACAAACCAGGCGCCCTTCCATCTCTCCTAGGCTCAGGGAATCTACTGATGTCACTGCAGTGCCTCTCACCTGGAGGTTCGGAACCTAGGTTCGAGTCCAAGCGGCAGGATTTTCGACACTAGCTTTTCAGCTAGATCGGATTCTGTCGCTGGCCAAAGGAGAATTATAGCACCAGCTGCTCTGATCGGTAGTTCTCCGTGGTTTCTCCGATCAATACCAAGCGAATGCCGGAGCAGTACCCTAAAGAACGGGTCACGAACTGCGCGCGATCTTGCCCTCCCTTCGTTACATACATTTACACACTCGCGATCTATCCTACCTCTTACTTACAAACGTTTACAATTATATGCATTATAGTACCACACATGCCGGAAGACCGGTCGGGAGTTGAGAGCTTGTCCCGGTTGTGGCGGTACCCCGCTTTGAGATATCTGGTTGGAAACCCCGTTAGCCTACGGCAGGTCGGCGCCGGATATCACCAACCAGTGTGGGATGACCATCGTCATCAACCGCTACAAAACATACACTACACTTACGGAACTATTGACCTTATAATTTGACGCGCCCGGAATTAGTAATCTATCAACAAACCATCTCTCCTCGCGTCTTCCTTCCGCACCCAAAGCCTCTTTCTTCTCCTCACACGCCACGTCGCCTGCCCCCTCCGCTGTGCCATCCTCTTCCGTGCCCGGCGGAGGCAACGTTCCCTCCCTTCAGATTCGATCATCGCAGCGAGCCGTCTCCTTCGCGTTCGGAGGCGGCGGACGAATTATCGGGACGACCCGACGCGGAGACGGGCAGAGTTTGTCAGATTTCAGCGTGAATTTTCAGGATAAGAAGGTCGGAGATGGAAATCGTCTTTAAACGACTCGATGCACAGAGTTAACGAAGTAAAGAAATTTATTCAACGTGTTGCGCTCTACGTTGACTGGAGTATCGGCGTTGGTTTACTGTCCAAAGTTCCTTACGTCGCGATTTCATCTGACGCAATTGCATCTCTTACTTTCTGGTTTTGCAACGTTCGTGAATCTTAAAGAAAAACTGCAACTGAATGGCGTAACTCGTCTAATAAAAATATAATAATGTCTAGGTTTAATGAGTGTTGAATATTTCTCCCTGACATTTGTTGAAACGATTGCTCCAAGAAAAGGAACGCCTACAAATACTGAGCTGGACCGTCGTGACATTCATAAAAAACTTAACGACCCCTTTATGCAAATGCATAACTTTACTGTTTCGCTTAAGGAATACTTGCAAATCAACATTGTATCTTAATCATAGTAATGAATAAACCGTAACAACGAATAAAGAAGAAAAAAATTAACTGCCTTCTTTTTATAAATGCAAACTACCGCAGTCACAAGACGCCAGACAGAAAATGGAGACCCATGATTCGTTAAATATCAATAAAACGTGTCAGTCGTAAAGAATGAAGAATGGCTAAAGTAATCGATCTCTTCTACGATGCAGGAAACGGAAGCTACATCACAGGACTTTCCAGTATTTTATACATCGTGTCGTGAGACCGAACTCAAAGTAAGGGAGTAGGCCAAGCCACTTTCATCGCAACTTCCGCTCTGCGTCTTAAAATATGAAAATGAAAGTTAATGAATTTTGCAGATGGTGTATTCTCCACATACTGGAACAACTTAACCAACAAGCAATCATTGACTTTCTCGAATGTCTTAAGATCGTAATAATTTTTATCGCTAAAATACTATTACACATACCTGGATTCTCACATGAGGTTTAAATTGTCTGAAACTATAACAGTATAGTTGAAATAATGAAATTTAAATACTTTGGTAATAAATAACCATCTCAAACGTAAAGGATAAGAGAACCGTCGTAAGGTAGAGTAATGAAATGTAATTTAGCGGTAAATCAACACACACAAATGTGCCCTACCTTATAGCCTTGTTTCAACAGTGAAATGTTAACACGCGGTATTAATTAACGGTGAAGTAAATATTAGATTTTACGATCTTTCGACGTCAGGTATACTTTTCAAAAGCCCTTTGTGGTAGCAAGTACGAGAGTGATAGAAGAAGAGAGAAAACGGTGAGTGTGATGAAGTGAAGTTGTAAAGAAAATAAGGACAACAGTAATAACAGTGAATGCCACAAATAAAAATTATAGTTTTTGTAATATCAGTAAAAAGTACACTGTTTAATTTACACTTGTAATTAAAAATAAAAGCGTGGTCAACAAGAACACGAGTTGAAGAGAAATCTTATTGTAATGACATTTAAAATATTCCGTAGGTAAATGAAACACCTTAAATCTCCATATTTCGTTAATCTTACCTACTTTGTTTTTATTGTCTCGATTTTTTTAAGAGAACAGTAAAGTCTTACATTTTCATTCCCTATTTGAATTTCCAAGCCGTGCCGCCTTTTATAAGAAGGGTGATATACTTGAAAACAATGAGAGCTGCACTTCCGCGAAGGAGGCCAACTCGCGCCCGGGACTCGAACCGGACGCCGCCGTGCCGGGCGCTCGCTCGGTGAGTCATGCGTGACGTCACGGGCGCGCGTCGTTGTTCAGGGATCGGCGGAGGGGGAGCACTTAGCAGGCCTCGCTACGTTAAACGCCCCCCTCGTCCCCACTAGCTTGTTCCGCAGCCCTAAGACGTCGAGTTGCATTCCGCAGAGGCTGCTCTCTCGGATAATAATGGAGCTGGAAATTCTCCATGCGAGGCCGATATACGGCAACGACGATCGATACAGTTTCTTTGTAGCGTTGTTAAAACTTTCCAAAACTAGTGGTACTTCAAAAAAAGTTCATTATTTCTGACTTTTGAAAGTTTCGTACATTCCGAGACTGCAATGAAAATGAGACCTCGCCAAAGGTTTTAGTGTTCTTTGCTCAAATCGAGGAAAGATATAGTGAAAAGATTTGGAAAAGACAGATAAACGTTATGCTGCCAATACATTTTTTTGTATCAAGAGCCCACATAACATTGACTCTCACAACACGTGTTACAGGAAGTAACTTACTACATAGAGGAACAAAATTTAGCCACGTTTCCATACCAAGGTAACACAATACATTTTTCTGTCAAAAAACAATCGCCGACTTTTTGCTCCACCATTGCCATATTTTCTGACTAAATAAGAAAGCTATCAGTAGGAAAGTAAAAAATGCAACTCGACAATTTGAAAGAAAGAAACTGAAGAACATAGTCATGTATACAATTATTTGTGAGAAATTTTATAAATGTATTTTTATAAAGAAAAATATGTTGTACATTCTGAATATTCTATACAGAATAATTGTAGATTTTGACACTAGACTAAACGAACTCGTCAAAACATGTGGGTTTCTGTAAATATTTGTAAATGAGAAAGAAACTATTTATGAGGCACTAGAAAGCTCTACAAATAGTGAGTTTAAGTCGCGCTATCTTTCCCCCATTTCATTGAATTCAAAAGAAGCGTGTGCGAGAGGGGAATGTTATTTAGGGGCTAGTACTGTTATCAATCAACTCTCTTGCTCGTTTGTCAAAGCAAACAATGTATATTCAAGAGCAACGGAAATGTCTTATTAAATGTTGTAAACAACGATCATTGGAATCTATTGTCCGCAAACCAATTGTGTTGGCAAAGGAGAGGTGACAGAAGAGTTTCGCATTTCAAAAACACACGTGCGTATGAGGTAACTCTCATTTTCTGAATTTTGACTCCACAGGAAGTTCACTCTTCTACATTATTCTCTAAACTAGAGGGCCATAAATCTGCTCATTCGATATTGACCAAGACTTACATATAAACAATTCGTGGCTACTGATATTAGAGGCTATTAATCTATTCAATTGCATCATCAATTTGGTCGATATAGTTCTCTACGCTCCTACATCTACTAATAAAGCAATTCTATTCAGCTGTGTAAAATCGTTAACAACTTAATCCTATCGTTTCTGAATTAGCGATGTGTCAGAAAATAAATGTGTCGCGGATTACACGGTGACAAGAAGTCCGCTCATTTTAAACTATCAAAATTTTGAATTCAATTTCTTGCGAAAGGTATTGTAAAAATGTATACCACCGTCCTCACCCTTATCCATTGACTTCAGAAAGATATGTCATAGGCGTAAGTTACTATGTCTTGCTAAGCAAAACAGGCACGCTAAAATATTTCGGTTTTGCATTATAATGACTACGATGAACAAGGTGTAAAAACATTTGCAAGGAAGGGAAACGCGTTGTGCAGTGAATTATTCTCAATTGGTTGGGAACCTTGGGTCGAACAAAAAAAAATGACTCGCAAATTTGACTTCCCATGATAGAACAGGAAAATATCCTGACATAGTTAAATATTTCTTAGTCAAATCAAATCAATCTAAGATAATTTTACATTTTACAAGTAAAGAGAACGAGTTAAAGTCACTGTTCCTGTTCTTGGGCTCGACAGGTCGCTACGGTCCTTGGCCGACCAATAGGGACCCAGCCTCTCGACGTTGGGGTAAGGAGTTGGTGTGGTTAACACGAAGACATCCCTTCACCGTGTACACTGGTCTTCATAACTTTACGGTGGGCTTTCTCATCGTCACACCGCAACATATTCTTGGGACATTTGTAATGAAAGCGCACAGGTATAATTTGCCTCGGCCGGGAATCGAACGCCGGGTTGCGCAGTGGAAAGCGAGAACGCTAACCAACGAGCCACCCAGGGAGGCGAGTTAGGGTCACTAACGAATTTTAAGAGAGAGTTCAGACCAGCAATTTGATTGCAAAATTATTTTCAGTTTTGTGATATTTTCAATTCAAGAATAATGTTAGCCTTAATCTTTCAAAAGAATTTAGATCTGCCAAAAATTAAAGACCACAATGTATTTTACACAATATTTAAAATATACGGTAAGAAAATGTATTTCATTGAGATTATTTCAAATCGATGGCAAGATTATGATAATTGCTTTGAATATATTTCTATGAAAACAAGTTTTCTAAATCATCATTTTCAGCTTTTAGTGTATTTATCTTAGAATTTCCCATTAATTAACCGTGCCATGTACCTTTTATTACTCTAAAACTTTATTTTGAGTATACTTAATGTGTTAAAGATCTGTTCAAAGAATATGTTTCTAACCATCATTGAACACTTGTTAACTCAAGGTTAGTCAAACTGAAATGAGAACAGTAGATTCGGAGTGAAATTGGATATCAAATGTCTGCTGATCGAATAGTCCTAGTAATTAATGTACGCACACATGTATTACTATCAACAATGTTAATCGCTTATTTAAACCTATTTAAATTTGAAATCACGAATCACTTATGCTTCTACTGAAAAGCAGATGCATGTGCTTTTCAATAGACGTTTTGTAATTCGTGTGAACAGCGCGATAATTCGATTCTGTGTCTGCTAAATGCATCACTTGCATTCAATTAACCTAGAAGCGGAATACAACGAACCTGTAATACACATACAGTATCATTTTCTGAACGTACACAGAAATTCTATGCATCGATTGATGATTAGGGACTATTTTAGCAAATAATCTTGAAAAATAATAATGCACTAAGAGACTTCTAAATACTTCTTGATCCACTGGTTCCACCCGACGTACATTCTAGAATCATCTTGTCTTGACAATTTATGGCTTAGTGACTTACTATCAACTTCAGCAAAAACCTTTAAAATTAATCTTGCAATATGAAAATTATTAAATAAATGTTATTTTCATGTTTCGTTCAAATATACGGACAATTGACCACATAGTTCAAATATCGTACATTTTACTGAAAATACATGGCAATTTTCCCGATCCATTTTACATTCCATGTGATTCATGGCTGAGTCCCGTTTGTACACAGTGCGGCCCGAAACGGTGACCTTTACTTTACCTCCCTACAGTACAGTTACAGTATAGGGAGAAACTTTTCTACAGCCACAATCCATACCTATAGTTAATTTTCGACGTGCATCTTTGCTGCTGAAACTTTAAGATACGTCCCAACTTTCCGAGCCATTTTAATCCAAACTAATTCTTGTGACTTTGACGTTTTCTGCATCACTTCAGTTTAATGTAGATATAAGGCATATACTTTTTTTAAAATATATGAGTAATTGTTGATTAATGACACTAAGACAAGGAAAGGTTTTGGTGTGCCGTGCTTTCCCACTAATTTGTTGTTGAAGTGTACTAAATACTCAAATGTTCTCTGAATAGTAAGTGAAAGAAATAATATCGATAATAAGAGAAAATAATTAATATTAGTTCTTAATATTGCTAGAATAATTCGTACGTATCCCGAACACAAGACCACCCCACATACTTTAATGTCCTAAACTGTACAACGCTCCGACATTGATTTATAGACATCTTCAGTACTGTAAATTAGAAAACGTACACATTATGCATGAAATTGGTACATTTTACTTTTGTTACAAACACTCTTGTAAAAGAAAACGAAAAGAAGAAAGTTTCTGATATGTTCTTACATGCTTTATACGTTATATTTGTGTTTGTTTTTAATAAAAAGTACATAAAGGTGTGTATATATATATATATATATATATATATATAGAGAGAGACAGAGAGATAACAGAGAGAGAGGAGGGGGAGAGAGAAAATAAAAGATAATAAATAGATATATAGAAAAAAAATAATAGTTGAAACGTTGTACAATACAAGACATTAAAAATACGTGACGTGATCCTGTGTTTTATTCTTTCTCTAATATAAAAATCGAAGAGCTGTCTAAAATATAATGGGATCAAACGAAACCTTACCCTACGAGCGAGAAAAAGCAGAAGTATCCGGCAGCCACCTAGGGCAGCTGCCCCGCGGAAGCCGCCTGGCTGTCTCCCGGGCGCGCCTCACCGTACGTTGCATCCTCCCGAGGCGCTGACTGGACGAAACGGCGTGCACGATCGCCCGGGGACCGCGCTTTGATTGTTCGCACCGCCGCCGCTGCCTCATAGGGGAGACCTTATCTGGGGGTGACACGCCTCGGCCCATAGTCGTTCGCTTTTCCCCTCGATCGTTAATGCGCCGGGATGCCGTTCTCCTGTTGCTAAACGACATAGGGCGCCACTAAAATTGAAACTAAAACATTAGGGGATAGAATATTGTTGGGAGCGAAAATCAATAATCGCGGTGGAGTGCATCGTAACTTCTAAATCCTGTTAGTTATAGGGAGGGATGTCGCGACGTAGTCTTCGGCAGTCTCCCAAACCTGCTCTGGTGACTGGGAAAATACGATAGTGATACCTGTTCATATTCCTAGACCCCTTTTTTGAGATGTTTCTACATTAACATTTATTTGTGATATTTTATCGAGAAACACAAAATGTGCTTATTATTGTGAGATTGAATGGACACGTCGAACAGCGGTGAACAGAAAATAATAATGCACAATTTAAAGTACACACAAAATAAAATGGTTGAGACCACAATAAGTGATATGAAATTGCATTGCAGGTTTGTTTAATATCACTTCTATCCTACAAGAAACGTCAACTACTATTTCAACGCCTATCTGCGAAAACAACTCAATCAACGTGACTCACACTTCTATAAGACCACTATAGTTCAGTCTCTCTTCCCATAGTACCAAGAAGACATTTCAACAATAAATTGGTGTAAGCAATCATAAAACTTATGAGACAAAGTGTTCCATTTTATTGGGCAATAAGTGACTGCAGTAAAGGAGGAGCTCTTTGGCCAACTTAATTTCTTCAGAGACTTCTGGCAGCAGTGTGGATCGCGCGACGATGGGGAACCACACCATCGCAGACGGGGGCGCCAGACGCCTGCGGGCGGACGCAAAACCAATTGCGGTGGCGCGCCGCAATGGAGCAATATCTTGGCGCACGGGAAAATGAACGCAAGGGCGCGGCCGGCGCGGTGCGCGCCGCGCGCTGCCTGGCCGGCTGCCTTCGCAGTCGCTGCTCCACTGGCCAGCTTGCCTGCTCGCCCCTTCCGACAGACCGATCGCTCGCTCAATCACCAGTTCGCTTTGCTCATCCATTCACCAGTTTGATCTCTCGCCCCCTTGGTGAGTACTGGTTTGCTCGCTTGCCCACTCACCAGTTTGCTCGCTCGCCCACTCACCAGTTTGCTCGCTCGCCCACTCACCAGTTTGCTCGCTCGCCCATCACCAGTTTGCTCGCTCGCCCACTCACCAGTTTCTCGCTGCCCATCACCAGTTCTCGCTCCCCACTCCCAGTTTCTCGCTCGCCCACTCACCCCGGTTCTCGCCCGCTCTTGGATGCACTCGCCCGCTTTGCCAGCTCTCGCCAGTTCGTTTGATCGGTCGCCTGGTTGCCCGCTTTCCGGCTCTCGCTCGCTCGTTCGTTCGTTCGTTTCTTTGTTCGTTCGTTTGTACGGTCACTCGCTCAGCCGTTTGCCCCCTCATTCATTCGACAGTTCGCACTTCGGTCTCCCCGTTCATTTGCTCATTCAACCGTTCGCTCGACCGCGCAAAAAACTGCGCGTTCTATCGTCAGTCCGGTCCCGTTCATTTGAATACAATATCTTGGGTTTGTGGTTCTGTTCATGAACGGATTAACTTTTGAACCTTGAACCGGTTTTTAAATACATTAGAACCTCTCTAATCCACGCGCGGTTAGTTCGATGCTCCGGTTGTGACGACTCTTCTTGCTCAAGACCTCGTATTCATCGACATATTCGCCGGGCGTCCAAACTTGAGGCCTCATGTTGACCTTTTTTTCTGCGAGTCAGCATTTACCGTCAAGTGCATGGTAATTATTCGTATTGTGTGCTTTTCGAATTCATTTTTTGCATGAAATATATTAAGAGTGTGATGAGAAGATGTTCCGGTTCCTTTCAATGAAAAATTTAAAGTGCTAATAAGACTGGACAAGGACGAAACACTCCAAAAAACTGCTAAGAAACAATGTGGGAGTTACAACAAAACAGAACTGGAGGATAAACCGGAAATGTATCGAACATGTTACGGATATGGTTTATGGTTTTCCTAGGAAGGGAAGAAAGGAATCCCACACTCTGGGTCTATTTGAAAGAAAAGTCATTAATTTGACACAGAAAATTGGAAAACGAAGGTGTTTTACAGCTAGTGAAGGTTAATTAGATCGGTTATAGACTCGTAATGGTCAAAGATATTGCGCAATATCAGGCAAAAAGCTGATGAAAATCAGCTGATGAAGAGACAGAAATGTTTTCCTTGCTTTTTTAACACTGAACAAAATAAAAACGCTCCTGACCAAGTCAATAATATACACAAGATGAACGTGTCTCTTAAATGTTACGAAGAAAAACCTTGCCGCATTAAATATAACCGTGATGCGAACAAGAGTTGCCAAAGGCATGTTAACTGTTGCTATTTGCAGTAATGCTAATGGGACACACAGGCATCCACTTTTTGTCATTGGCAAGTCCACAAAGCCAAGAACGTTCAAAAAGGTTTATTCATCGCTATCAGCCTGTAACTACATCCAAAATTAGCATTGTGGATATTCTGAAATCATGTTCGTTTTAACGAATTTGTGCTTTGAGGGGAAAATCATGAGAGCTCAATAACGTCCTGTTCGCGCTCTATTGTTCTTGATTAATACCCAATACGTGCATTAATATTTGTATCGGAAGTAATATTTTTGTTACCCAATGTAACTTCTTTTACACTACCGATGGATCAAGGTGTGATCGAGTGATTGAAAGGAGTGATTGAAGAAAATACACCAGCTCGGTTTTAGCGGTATTGGACAGGTCTGTAGCCTTTTTGAAGCCACGAAATCAATTTACTCAAAAGCTTAGTTACGAAATTAAATGAAACTGGACCACCACAAAAATCTTGGCACAAACTTTATCCGGAACAGATGATCGACAGTGAGCAAACTGGAAATGCACAGGACACAGACACGCCAGAAATATTCAATGGCTTACAAACTTTCCATGCTATCTAAGCGAATGAAATTGATGAGTAACTTCCATAATGTGAAATCAAGAACTGTGATTCATAGGGAAAAATTAAACAACGAAGAAACCGTAACTGTTTCGCAAATTTATTGAGACTCCATAAATGAAGGTCCTGATGACAAAAAGAAATTTCGCCTGCCGATTTACCACACCACAGTCAAGGAAGCTTTTCATGTTACCCCACAAAACATGAAACATTGTGATACAAAGAAATAATTAAACAAGGATGAGACTCACGTCAAGGAAGCTTTTCGTGTAGCTCTACAAAGCAAAAAAAAGAGTGAATGCTCTACAGCTAACAATATATTGTAGATCAAGAAAGGGATGAACATTACAGGCGAGTCTAAAGTGTCATCTTCCAAACAAACGAACATTACCCATTTTGTTCACTAAACTTTGTTGTTGAAATTTAATTTAGGATGTCTTATTTGTATTTAATAACTAATTTGTTTAAAAGAACTAAATATTAAATATTTTCTTTTATTCTAATGATTCGACCTTTCTTGCGTTCCCATCATACAGCCACTCTCACCGACGATGGGTTATGGAAATTTCACTGTAATGGTTTAATAGACAAAATAAATTGAAAATAATGATACAATATCCTTGAATAGGCGTACCAATTTCTATTTTCAAAATGTGTCGATGAGTTTCATACATTCATAGGTACAGAAAACATGTTTATCATAGTGATAAAATGTTCATCCATCTATACAAAAAACTAAGCATATCAACAATGGTTGACGCAACGTACACAGCACGTAAAACAAAAAATATTTTAAAGCTGAAAATCTTTAATTTTATTCCTACAGTCAATCCTCAAAAAAAATAAGGAATACAAGAATAATCAGATACTTGTTAATAATAAAAGGCAGTAAAGGACTGTCAAACTGCATGCACAAAATGAAAAGACGGTGTTGTGAGAACAAAAAGTTAACGCGTGGTAGATGTTGGACCTTTAGCATTGACGTTATCCTACAATCAGTAGCCATACAATAATTCTGAGAAATGTTAAGACCTAAATTTGTAGTCCCCTTTGAACTCTAAGACCTGAACAAATTCACCTCCAAGTACACATTCTCGTATGCCATTGTGCTTATCACATTTACAACTGCTGCAACAACTACATGACATCATGATTTAGATGATTTACACGAACATGAATATTCAAAAGAATGCTGCACTAATGGAGATAAGAAAGACTGGTGACTCAAAGAGCAAATTTATTGTACAGTGTGGACATCAGAAACAAAACCAAAGGGAAAGCTAGATATATTAGAGCACTTTGAAGAATAAAAACGATTTATTAGTTATTTATACCTTGTTAAAGTAACAAAAAAAAAGGACTTATGTTCGGGAAATATTCAGCATGTTATAATTCCAGCAACGAGATGTTGGAAAATACTCCATGAACATTCTTGTATCCATTTAATTTATCTAAATTACAAACTTTTTGATTTGTATAATTTCTTGAACATTCGAGCTTTATTTTCACAAGATGAAAAGAATTAAGGAAAAATTGTTGTTAGTTAAAGCCGGAAACTACACTAGGATATGTGAGTGAAAGGTAATTTATGGAGATTTTCGGAAGATTACACGCAATATCTATATTACTAATTTCCAATGCGCGCAGAAATTAAAAGAAAAGTATGCAGCCTCTGGACTGAGATGTGTCGGATCCAGGAACTCTGGAAATTTCCAAAAGCCATTTAACCTTTTCGATTATGACTGAAAAAAAACTGCAATGATTTATTTGAGTATTTCCGCCTGATAGTGCGCGTTCCGACTGAATTATCATACTTGGTGCGTCAAAGCTTACGACATACTACAGTCGACTCCGGTTATAGTGAACTTCTGGGTACTAACAGCTTTGGTTCACTATATCCGAGGTTCTCTATATCCGATGATGTAAAAATTAAATAGAATTTTTCCATAACGATTGATTTTATTAATATAGAGATACAGCAAGTAAATTAAACAATTATTTTCAATTGTTGGCTTCGTACAGTTTTCATTAGTAACAATTATTTTCAATTGTTGGCTTCGTACAGTTTTCATTAGTAATTTCTCTAGATCCTTCTCCTGAGTTCGTGCTCTCTCCATCCTTGATTGTCCTCTGTCTCTAAAAATTAGTATCATAATGCAGTTTTCACACCTTTCAATGCCCCTTGCACTATTAGAACACTGTCCTTCTCTAAAGGCCCCTTTACTCGCATAATAGCATAGAAGATCGAATTAATTTCCAAGACTTATTTCCTACGTTCACTACAGCCGAGGTTCAGATTCGCTATAGCCGAATATTCTTATGCTTATTTGTAATGTAAATGAAACGGGACCAGTGAGTTAAGTTCACTACAACCGAGTTCACTACAACCGAGTTCACTACAACCGAGTTCACTACAACCGAGTTCACTACAACCGAGTTCACTACAACCGAGTTCACTACAACCGAGTTCCATACAACCGGAGTCGACCGTATATCCACATCAGGTCATGAAACTGCGGCTCTAAGAAAGAATCCGCCCGCCATTAATATTAGTTATTTATCAATTGTGTATGATGTACTACGAATAGCCCATAAACAAGTTGAAATATGAATACAGATGGAAATATGTGTTTTGGCCAAGAATTGATAAGAAAATATTCACCAAGCATATATTTCAAACAAATTGCACATAGTTTTCAAACGCTGCGCTAGCAACAATGCGGGGCTCTCTTCTGTATAATTAGCTGCAAATTCTGTTGGAATCGATTTTATTCCTGTTTGTTTCATTTATAAAAGAAAGAAATTATTGCTGCTCCTAATGATTATATTCATCACAGGCCTTTTGTTTGAAATGGAAGTTTTCAAGTATTAGCCGAGGTCTTGGTAGCCCAGAAATTGCAATATTTCAATATTACGTACTAGTTGTTTCAAACAATGCGAGAAAGAATACGATGTTGTAGTATCATTAGTTTTAATATTCTAGGATCGTGAGCAACTGTTGTACAAGTACTATACTAGGTTATTGTACTGTTCGTGAAACTGTTTTTTTAACATTCATTATACGCTAGTATGTGGTTTATAGTTCTTGGGCAATATGCGTGCTACTTGTTGAAAAACTATTTTGGGTGGTTTTGCTCAGCCGAAGTTTTGCTCCTGCAGGTCACTAGCAGATTTTAGGGCATATTTGTAATTTCTTTTTTTTACACTTTTTCAACATCTAGTAGTAGGATTTGAAAAATGTAACAACCTGGTAACATGTTTATGAAAATTAAAAAGAGCATGTTTGATAGAAGGATACAAATAGGAATGTGAAGGAAATAGAATCAACACGAGCATTACTACTGTCTTTGGGAAGTTGAAAGGAGTATGACATACAGATACAAAAAGATATCGACATTCATTCATCACTTCAATTCGCTGTTAATCCAGCAGCGCTGTTAGCATACGGCTCCTAGAAAGCTGATATCCTTCAAGGACAATTGTAATTGCGAGAGAGCGGAAATCAAAAAACTCTCGTTCTAAACGGTAAAAAACAACTCAGAATGCACCCGTACCTCATGCATTTTAATACCTCTAATTATATAATGCATGTAAATTAATATATTTGTGAGCTTCATCTAACAGCATTATAAAATATACATAATTAAGAAGATTTGCGTTCTGATACTGCGTTACATGTAGCCTACAGGTGAACTGGTCGATGATCTCCTACTCATTATCTTCGGTGCGGTCGCGTGCAATAAAGATTCAAATTCAATTGCAGCTGGCCATGGAGAACGAGTATCAGAGACGCCGCCGGGGAAGGAACATGCGAGGGGAGGGGGAGGGAGGCGGGTGAGGGAGGCCAGGGACCATGGACTGTCTGGACGTGGAGGTGGACATTTTCACGAGTAGGAAGGGGGAATTTTAGAAATGAAATTGAAGCATAGCTGCTAGGTAATATTGGGATAGCAAGTTACGGCCAACCTATTTTCTATTTTCCTTTTGTATTGTGCATTCACTTTAACGACTTCAATATTCTTTGAACTAAATAATATAATAGTTTATAACATACATTATACAAAAACGGTAAATTTTGGAAAACGGAAAGATTTTGATGGTAATGAAAACTGAGTAGTAATGCTCGGAATATTCAGAAGTCTAGATGAGAAACAAAAGACAAAACTCGATGGAAGAGCAACGGAGCAAGAAACAAGGTAGTTGCAGAGAAAATGGTAAGTTTAGGAAATGGACCTAAGGAGCACATATAACAGCAGAGTTTGAAAAGTAAACATATAATGATATGGACGTCACGAGGAAGAAGAATAAGGAAGAATTATTGAAAATGAGATTGTGTCCAGATGTATGGAAAGGATAGAATAGCGTAATTCAATGGATGACGTGGCGAGAAAGAGAGAAAGTGGGAGAGAGAAGTGGGAGAGAGGGTGGAGAGAGAGGGTGGGAGGAGAGGTGGGAGGGAGAGGATGGGAGAGAGAGGGGGGAGAGAATGAGAGAGAGAGCGGAGAGCCGGAGTTGAGACTGAGTGCACGATTGTTGGAACAAACCATTATCTATGAGAGGACAGAAGAGGGGAGTAATTAAGGAATAAAGGTGGAAAGTCGGGACACGAACCGAGAAGAATAAGCCCTTAAGAAATCTGATAAGCAGAATATAATCTAAAAATACATGATCAAAGACCTGCGAATATTTCGCTAGAGAAAAGAAGCATGAATAAAATCTAAAGTAAATAACAATGGGTTGAAACGAAAATTTAAAGTCAAAACAAGAATAATCGAGAGGCAACGTCACAATACACAACGCAGCAGCTTGCAAGTACGGTCGCGCGGCTTGCAAGTATGGGCGGGGCAGACGTGGACAAAATGTGGCCTGGGCGTGGGAAGACCTTGGTGTGTAAAGGTTTGGACGTATGAGGGCCTGAGTGTATGAGGGCCTGAGTATATGAGGGTACGAGTGTATGAGGGTACGAGTGTATGAGGGTACGAGTGTATGAGGGTACGAGTGTATGAGGGTACGAGTGTATGAGGGTACGAGTGTATGAGGGTACGAGTGTATGAGGGTACGAGTGTATGAGGGTACGAGTGTATGAGGGTACGAGTGTATGAGGGTACGAGTGTATGAGGGTACGAGTGTATGAGGGTACGAGTGTATGAGGGTACGAGTGTATGAGGGTACGAGTGTATGAGAGCACGAGTGTATGAGGGTACGAGTGTATGAAGGCGAGGGTATATGAAGGTCTAGTTGTGTGAAGGCCTGGGTGAGCCTTATTGAGGCAGGACCTTGGGAAGGAGCTGGAAGTGGGAGGGCCTGGGCAAGGAAAGGTCTTACCAAGGGACTAAGCATGAGATTCCCTATAGGACGGATTGGTTGGTAGCAATTCCGGGCGCGTCACCAGCATAGGTCATTATTCCCGTTAGTGTATGGCATGTTCTCCTCAGGAGGAGGTGGTAGTGATCTTCCCCCGCTGAATGACGAGATCCGTCGCCGACCTACCGCCGGCTAGCCGCCTATAGGACGGAGAAGTGAATGTGGGAGGACGTTGGTTTTGAAGAGCCTCAGCATGGGAGGGCCTACCCGAGGGAGACCCTGAGTTAGAGGACATATAGTATGTGGTGGAGGTGCTATATTTGTATGAGGGTCAATATGTAGGAGAGCCTATGCGTGGTTTGGCCTGGGTAGCCAGGTAAGCCCAGGTAGCCAGGCGCGCGTCCCGTGCAGACGGAGCGCAGGCAGCCGCGCGCGTTCTATACGGTCTCCTGTCCGTCGTTTTTCAGCGCAAGCGGCGCCCCGCAGGGCTCGACGCTCCGCTTCGTACCGCACACTGGGACCAAACGGACCAAAAGCTCACAAAAAAGAAAATTCGAAGCGAAAAACAAAACATAGAAATTATTTATGTATGGCGCTCTCTGTGCATCGCACGTTGGTATAAAACGAGTCAAAAATGCTTATAGAAACTAGGATAAAACCTCTCGGTTTAATGTATTTGTCTTCATTATCATAAACAGAATACAAAGGATCAATTAATAAGTACTTCTCATGACAGATTTGCTAATTGTTTCTCCAATCATTGCAAATTCGCAATGTTATTTTTATACGTCCTTTATGAAGTATTTTTTTTCACATTTACCCTAATAAATCCTCCATTAAAGTTGTTCTTTTTTAAAAAAGGAAAAAAAATTTTTTTTTAAAATGTTGCTTCAATTGATTTTTCGTCATTAACCATGACAAAACGCTAAAAATATGTAGACACATTAAAAACAAAAGTTCGATGAATTATGATCGTCAGGACAATTTTTATATCGATTTATATGTGATACACATTTTTTGAACAAACATTTTCGTATCAAATGCTTGAAAATCGTAAGTAAAAAACTTACTCGCGATATTTTAGTACAAACAGCGCATAGAACATCCTGGAAATGCCCAAACTCACTTAAAATTCAATTGATAATTCAATTTTCATCAACACAATCCTGTCGACTTCCTGCAGGAGGCCCTCTCTGCCAGAAACGTGCCTCAAGAGTGAAAAACTAATTGCGGTGTCAAGTCAGGACATTTTCGACGCAGTTCGGCCCACTGTGCGCAACGCCGCGCCGCGCTTGTGACGGAATGTTCGGATGCCACCGCCGCGGGCGCCTCCTGCAGTTTCCGCCGGATAAATCCAGACGCGAACTCGCGCAATTCCAAGGAGAGTTTTTGTGGCTTTGTCTGGACAAACAAAATATTTTTCTGCAGTTTCGAATGCGGCGAGCTCGTTTTCATAATGAAACGATGCGAAAAAGTGTCTGTTGTAGTTTATTTCGTGAATATATTTCTACGTAGATTTTACGATATAAATAAGCGTGTCCCCGAATGTTGTTAGCGCAGTGTGTGCTACTGGCAATAACGCAACTGTGCTAGGTTTTTCTTATTGTGTTTAGAACATTCCACTAAGTTTTTATCAACATCATGGGCATCACTAATGGACGTATATGCCAAAGGTGTGTCATAATAATTACAAAATTCATTGGCGACAGATGGAATTTTTTAAAACATTGCACATACTAATAAAACAATATTATTAAGAGAAGATAACGTTTCCATACACTTCCTGAATACCATTAACGAAGTCTTTATTTCTCCATCTCCTTTTACTTGTTGTGCATCAAGATAAACGCCATTAATCCAACCCCCTTAAAAATATGTAAGTGATGCTCCTAATGAAGTCATTATAACAAGATAAAGGCAATGTTTCATAGTGAAGTCTGATTGTAGGAAAAATTACGAGAAGGGAGAAGGTGCCTGAATTGTACAATGGATGATATACGACGTGCTGGCTAGCCTCCTGAAACATCTTGATCCGAGCGGGCCTGCGTGCGTTCGGACGGCGCTCGCCTGAGCCAGAGAGTGTCCTGAGGTTCATTAATAGTTGGTGGAGCAGCTTAAGCACCGCAAGGGCCATCTGCCCCACACAAGTCCAGGCCGAGATCAACGGATTATGGCCGGGCTGTTGCGAGACCCGCATCGCAACTTCTACCGGATGTAGATTCCAGAATGCGGGAACACGCAGAATTACCCAGGATGATGGTAAGTTTAGCTTCCTTAATGGCTACTTTGCGTGCACGATGTTTTATGCGTGTCAGATCCAGTTTCTTCTTCTATGTTTTGAAGACCAGGATAACTGAGTAGTACTTTTCATTAGCTTCATTACAACTGCACGGGGAAAAGATTTCTTATAAAAATCTGTACAGTTTTCTCGTAATGTGTTTATAAACATTACAATGATAACCAAATAAGATTTAAGTTTTTATTGCACGGACAAATTTACTATTATTACTCAACATAAATTTCGTTTTAATATTACAGGACGTAAAAACTTACTAACATGCGGGGCCCATGGCACATTGCACCCAATATACGGACTTCAGTTTCCTAGGTGGCTACAACATTACAAAAAGTTATATTCAGGAGTGGTACAGAAGGTAAGGCCCGAAGGTGGTAGAGTGTTGTAAGCAGCTTTTTGTCATGTAATCATCTTTATTACGAAAGTACCTCACGCGAAAATGTAGCCCTCTTCTTCATAAATAAATGGACTGGAGTGAATTGAAACCACTTTAAAAAGTTAACATAATAATCGGAAGCGTAATAAATTGAAACAATATTAATTAAACAAAATAGTGCGATCTTTTACATACTCCAACTAATCAAAACTGGCTTTGGAATCAACAAGATTGCTCATTAAAAATGTCGATGGGATTTCACAATTGTAGTTTTTATGGTATTGAACAGAGTGAGAACAAAATAATAAATTGAAATAATTTAAATAAAATGTTTTAATAATTATAAATCACGATAATGCGGCACATCCACGACTGTCATGGAATGACCAAATGAAATTCCTGGAGGCGAAACAACCCTAAGGGCCTAATCCATGCGGTATATGATGGTAAATAATAATAATAATAATAATAATAATAATAATAATAATAATAATAATAATAGTAAAAATAATAATAGTAACGATGACTAGTTTTGAAAATGTTATAAAATCCTTTGATATGTCAGCAAACATGAGAAACGCGTGGCGGCGGCGGGGGCGTGGCGGTGGCAGCGCTCATGGCGGGCGGGTGTCGAACGAGCGCGCGTGCTCGTTGCGGGGGTGGCCGCAGCGACGCGCTACCGCCGCTGCCATCGGCGCATCGCTGCGAGTGGCACGTGGAAGCTGGGTCTTTCGCTCTCCTCGGGCCTCCCCGCACGGCCTGGTCTGGTCTCTACCTCCGCGTCGAGGCCCACCCGCGCCGTCACGCTGCTCGTCGCTGCCGCAAACCACCCCGTCACCGCGCCACCCCACTCCCACCCACCCTCGTGCCAGCCCCCACCAGACTACTGCGCACTGCACTGCACTGCGCACCGCATTACGCACTGCATTACGCACTGCATTACGCACTGCGCACCGCATTACGCACTGCACTATGCACCGCACTGCTCTGCGCACTGCATTACTCACCGCACTGCACTGCGCACTGCATTACGCACTGCATTACGCACTACACTGCGCCTCGTCCCGCCTCCCCCTTTCGCCGTATCACCCGCCCGCTCCGTTTTCCCCCCCGCATGGCGCCTCTCGATTCGCGTTTCGCACCGCACAGTCGGCCCTTCCCCGCACCCACGTGCAAACCCTCCTCCTCCTTTCGCCTCCTCCTCCCCGCCTCCGCTCCGCACTCCCGATCCGACTCGAGAGCCAGTAGGCGAGGGAGCGGCGTGGTGCGGCGCGGCGCGGCGCGGCGGTGAATTTGACGATCCGATTCTCTAATGGGATATGCACTCGGCGCGAGCGAATCCGATTCCCGCGCCAAACGTCTGGAACATTCAGCGTCCGGGCGGTGCGGGGCGGCGTGGCGTGGCGCGCCTGAGCCGACAGCCGACAGCCCGAGGGGAAGTGCGTGCGGGGGCGCACGAACGGAGAGGGAAGGACAGGCAAAGGGATGCGACAGGTATGTGGATAATCGAAGGCGAGTGAACGAGTGCGATATGCTGTCAGAGGAACGAATCTTCTGATAGAAATAATACTTTACTGAAGATTATTTGAAGTTTAATTTGAAATTTGGTGTTCAAGTTCCCTTTCAAAAACCTACATTCCTATTACAATGTTCAAAAACACACATTCCTATTGTTTATTATTGATTAAGGGAAGTAAACTGAAACGTAAGATATTTAAATTCTCTATTGACTGCGTAGCACTTTGTTAACAAGTAAAACTGAATAAAAGTTCATTATAGCAAATAGCTAAATCGTGAAAAATTCATCTAGAAAGGAAAATGTATTCTATGAGAGGATTACTAAAAATAAGACGATTGCTGTGAGGCAGATTAATCAATTGATGTAATGTATGCGATGCCTGCAGGGGGAGAAGAAACCAACTCGAAATGAAGTTTGAGAAACTGACGAAGACTGAAAGTGAATGTGAGAGAAAAATGTTTACAAACACAAAATAAGTAATAGAGAAAGAACTACAGTAAGGATATGAGACTTTAAAACGGAATTAAAACATTCAACAAAGTGAAAATGAAAGACTACATTCGGCGTTTAATATCTGGACTTAAAGCTACAATATCGACGGAGATGAAAGAGAATACAAAAAATGACGAAACAAAGAAAAAAATAATAAAAACACGGATGACTAGACACATGGAAAAAATATAGAAAAACACAAGAAACACGAACTGCAAAAGAGAAAACAACAGAAATATGAAGACGTAACTAAAAGGGGTAAAAAAAATACGATAGAACATCACAGCATGGAAGAAACTTCAAACACAAAGGAAAGAGTAAGAAATGATAGAGAAGGAACAAGATGGGCAGAGAAATTAAGACACTGGGCACAGTGTGGGTGGTGCGCTGACACAGAGGGTCGCTGGGGCGACGGAGAGCGACAGCCCACGCGGTGGGCGCGTAGGCGTAGCGCGGTGCGAGGCGAGGGCGGGCGGAGCGGGCGGCAAACAAACGCGCCTCGAAGATATTAAATCCGACGAAAATCCTCCACCCGCCGAGACGTCGCTATCAGCGCCTTCACCGGCGCTCTTAAATATATGAAGCCCCTGACGACGACGGCGGCGGCGGCGGCGGCGGCGGCGGCGGCGGCGGCGCTGACGACGGCGGCGACGCCGCTGAGCAGACAATATTTTTCTTTTTTTAGAAATACTAAGAGCGCGCGGGCGAGCCCGGCCGCTGATTATCATAAGCAAAGAAACCGAGAGGCGTAGTGGGTGGGGGCGTGGGGGTGCGGGGGAGGGGAACGGGGATGAGGCATTAATCCCGGAACGCCGGACCTGACTTTGTCCCCAGGAAGCCATTGTCACCGCTGGGAAGGTAGAAGAGGCGGAGACGGCCAGGAGGCGATGATGAGGTGGGGAAGATGAGGATCGTGAGCTACTATGTTCCCCACTTTTCCAGTGTTTCTACTCAATCCGTGTCTCAGTCGTACTACCATGCATCCAGATTAATTCTTAGAGCTGTTGACTCCTCCGACAATCGAATTCGACAACCGACTCCTCATGTCGAATTTCTGATACCTCCGAAATAGCTACTTTTACGCGTGTTAACCTTTCTTACTGTTTAATACCTGGACTTAATGCTAGAATATCGACAGAGATGAAAAAATACAAAAAATGACGAAGCAAAGAAAAAAAATAATAAAAGTACAGATGACCAGACACATGGAAAAAATATTGAAAAACACAAAAAACACGAACAGCAAAAGAGAAAATAACAGAAATAAGAAGACGGAACTAAAAAGGCAAACATTTTTAAATTGCCAATGTCTCGTTGTGGACGTTATGTATTATTTATTACAACTTTGAATGTGTTTTAGCATCATACTAATTTACAATCCTAAAACCTGAATTTATAGTGTTATCTTAATTTTCCTTCTCTTTTGGTTCTCCTAAGTCATTTTTTTCTATTCATAAAATATGTCAGTTTTAATTGAGATGGTGGTGTAGAGTTTGTTTGCATGTTTTACTTTCTTATTGGTTTTCTCTAGAAATACAATGTCAAATTTGCCAAATGCAATGCCAAAAATAACAATTTGAAGACAATGGTTAAGATTGTCAGTATGATATGAATAGGGAAGAAGTTTAATGTTCAGTTGCATTAGAAAAATCACATGTACGTCTCATGTCTATTTCTATAAAAGTAAGTTCAAATAATAATATAGTTAGATTTAAAGTTATTGAATGAATTGAATTTAAATCTCTCTACGTAAAAGAATTCTCGTGCAATTACCGATAAGTAACTATTTTTTATTGTTCTATCGCAGAGAGTTTGGCGTTTTGGAAATTATTTTGAATATTTAATCATCGAAATGACATTCAAAAGAAAGGAACTGTATTTTAATAAAGTCTTGTGTCCCCGAATGATGTCCGTCAATAGTCACACAGGAATAATGTGCTTTTTATCATTTTCCTTGGTCTTTTATCTTTAATTGGTGATTATTATCAATGGCATGAAATAATTATGCCTGCTATAAAGAGTCGTTATGTGCATTTCCTATATGAATGCTATTTGCAGATCATGAGACATTTTTACCGATATCAGTTTTCTTGTACTGTAACTGAAACGCATCGAAAAAACTCAGCTTCGAATTGAAAGAGAAATCGGTCTTGCCTGCAACATTGAATTTAATAAACAAATTTGATATACAGTTACAATACTTCAAAATTAACTTCTTGATTTACTTTGGTTCAACGCAAAATTTCATTGTGTTTTATCAACATACTGGAGTGGGCGAAATTTCCTGATTATTGTACCTTTCCTTGAATTTACGAAAGAAAGTTATCTTAATTACTACGGAAAGTTGTTAGAACTTTGATATTTTACAGTTTTCATATCCTAAAACGTCAGTCAGAACACATTTTTTTATGGGTGTAGTGTTAGAATTATATATGGACGACAGTTTTTTTTCTGATTGTGGCATGGAAATGTCGGAGTGAATCTGCCAGACAAAAGACCTTTGGTCAAAAAAACAAACAAACAAACTCGCAACTCAGAAATATATACAAAAGTCGCAGTAAATTCAGGAAATGGCTGACAGCAATTACTGTATACTTTCCCATTTTTATTAAGAACATTTTAGTTGGACTACAGTTATCGCATTTTTATAAACATTAATTTTGAAATTTAAGAGAAGATTTAGGAAAACAAGCCGTTTGAATTCCCTAGAAGAACGCCAACCATATTTCCAACTGGAGGTGAAGGAGATTCAAACAATGAATACGTTCCGTCAAAAATGAATCACATCCATACCACACGTAATTCCGTCATTAGCACTGTGTCCAAGAAATGGCATCGCACTCTAGGAGCGCTAGGCGGAGCAGGGACTGCCCCCAGTTGGAAACGACAGACGATGCCAGCGGGAGCCTCGAGTTCCGAGGGATTGGGCAGGACTCTTAGGACCGTATTTATAAACCTCTGCCAGGCCTAGCAGTATGCTAGTGTTCGGTTTTGCGATATATGAGCTGTCTCCAGCCAATTGCAGTCGCCTCTTGAGCTCCTAGCAAGCTCTCAGATGGCAGGCCCTTAAGAGCTCAGCGGGCAGAGCTTCATAAATACGTCCCTTATTCTACTGTCGCGCCGAATAGCTAGAGAAAATCGTGCGATCAACTTTGTAAAATGAGCGACGCATTGTCTCTGGTGTTCGAAGAACGAATTGAAGTCGAAATTAGCGTTATATATTTTTGTTCTGAAGAATTTAATAAAAATATGAATGTTTATGAAATACAGTTGTAAATATCCGGTTTGTGTTTCAGGAAAACTTAATGGAAAGCATGCTTCTAACAGTTTTAACCGAACAGCCGAACCAGGTATGACGTCGTCCAATTCTACTTGTTTAAAATTATATTGAATTTCTAATAATCTATAATTTTTTGCAAAATATAAAGGATATCCAGAAGCTACTGCATTTCGCACTTACCGCTACACTGTAAAAGGTTGGGTGGGGACTAGAAAAGGATACTCAAAGTTAACAGTAGGACATTTCCGGCCGCGGCGACAGACAGGGTTCATGAATGGAGGGCAGCATTATTTTCATTTCGTGTTGATAAAAATTGTTTTCTGTATAACAGAAAATTAGAAAATTTCAGAAACAGACTACGTTCAAACACACGCTCAATAGTCTAACTAGAATAAAGGTCTGCGTATTTCAACAACACAATCCATTTAAAAAAGGGTTTCCTTTATTTTCTTTGTAGACACTGTTCATTAATCTGTTGAGGAAAAGATGAATCGAATTCTCTATGGCCAAAGTAGCAAATTAAGATGTTACCAGAGCACCTACCGACAGCAGGAGGCAGTAGAGAAGGTGGTAAACAATGTGAAGTGGACGTTATGTTAGGTAGCAAAGAGGGAAGCTTTGATGAAATGGTCATTGCATTCATGGTTATCCGGATGGGAACCGCGAAGTTGACTACAAAAACATTGATAGGAAAGAAATAGGGAATTAAAAAAATTAACAACTCTACTGAGAATTTTGACAGTCTCGGATGTTCAGAACATTCAAACGAAACCTATACTCTTGCCTGCTCCAGGCAATCGTTGAGTCATCATCATCATCATCATAATCATTATCACTAAGAGTTATAATTAGGGCCGACTACGAAGGCACGGTGAGTAGTAACATACAAGGTAGGGATATAATGAAATGTGATGCAGCGGCGTAATGTGCAAAAGAATTTCACAAAAACTTTGGTAAAATCCTTCCCAAAATTGTTTGAATTATGTTTACTAATTGAAATATTTTAATAATATTTAACATTGAAATGTAACTTTGTTCTGTTATTTCTGTAATGTCATTTTCCACAATGAAATAACTGACTTGAAGATAAGTATCTATATTTAGCCCACAATTTAAATTCAATTTAAGTTTAAGGAAAAAATTTAACTCAACTCGCACATTTTCACTCAGCCTAATTTCGAAATTAACAAAATACTCACTCCATATTGTATTATATACATTAAAAAATATCAAACATACTAGAGAAAGAAAATGAAATAAAAAATTAGTACATCAATCTTTCATTTTTCTGTTGAGTACTTACAAAAATTGATTATGTTTAAGAAAGGTTGTGTTACAGATCCAGTCGCACCTAGAGGCATCCCTGCAGTGCAACCCTCGCAGGCAGCCGACCGCAGCTTGTGGAGGAAGCGAAAACATCTACGGCGCTAGCTGTAGAGAGTCGGGGAGGGGGAGGAGCTGGCGTTGACGGAGTGGGCGGCGGCCTTTATCCTCCGCCAGATGGCGGGGGCGGTGCCAAAAAGGCGCGCGCACTTCGCGAAATGCGCGGCGCTGAGGGGCCTCCCCCACCGCCGCCCCACGCGTCACGCTACCGCTACCCCTCCCACCGCCCACCGCCACCGCCGCCGCCGCCACCGCCACCGCCACCGTCACCGCAGCCACTGCCACCGTCACCGCCGCCGCCGCCACCGCCCCGCCCCCCCCCCCCAACCAACCCCGCAACCCCCACCTCCACCGCCTGCCCTCTGCAGCCTTCACAGCCACAGTCTCCGCTTCTGCCGCCGCCCCCCTCGCTGTCTGCACCGCTCGCCGCCTCCAGCGCACCCGCTGCTCCTGAGTTAGATTCCGCGGGATTGTCCGACGAGAGCAGGCCTCCCCGTGATTATGATACAGATATTTATTTTTTTCCCCTGGCTTGCTTTCTTTCTAGCTCTCGACGAGAGAGGAAAAAAATACACTGCCGCTGAGAAAATCTACATAAAACCCCGGCGAGGTTTCAATTTCGGAGGATGAGGGGGAGGAAATCTCAAGACGCGGCCAACGACCGGGCGCGGGCGAGCGTCGCTTCGCGGAAGAAGGGAGCTGCGGGAGGCGGGGAGGGAAACACGAAGGGTGGGGGATAGGGGAGTGAGGGGGAAACTCCCGTCGACAACGAAAGGTTGCGCGAATTGCAGTGACGTCGGCCAGATTGAATGGTAGGTGTGGAAAATGGACTGCAAGTGATACACGAGGATGAAGCTTGTTGAAGTAGTGTTAACAGCATCAAAAGAGGCAGTCTCGCAGTAATAGGGATTCATGAGTGCCACTGGAAGAAGCACATATACTCTGGATCTAATGAGAAAAGAAAAACAGATGTATGGTAGGGAATACATAAATTGAAATCACCGTCGTTGAGAAACAGGAATGAAGGGTAGGATGAAGAGTGATGAAAGAAACGTAGCAATCCTTGGGGAGAATGTTTTTATGTATTCCAAGTGAAAGAACGTCAGGAAACTTCATGAAGTAAAGTTGAAGAGAAAAGAGTATTTATTAGATGAAGTTAGAGAGGGAACCAACAACTCGTAGAAAAAGTATTTCGGAGAAACAAAAAATCTGTTTAGAAGGAACAGTCAGAGAACATCAGCTAGAGTAAAAGCAAAAGTGAAGGAGAACATTTGCTTTGTGACGAGATTGAAACTTAGTAAAGGAACATTTCGATAGGGAAGATGACTGTTATTAGAAGGATCTTGCAAACATTAATCAGAAAGACAAAGAACAACATACTCGTATTTTTAAATGAGTTGTACTAGTTTGTGAATAGATTAGATGTACGAAATGGCTTTGTGAGAAGGAGGGTTAGGCTGAATAATCTCGAGCTCTGAAGAGGCAGAAAGAGATTGAGAAAGGGGAGAACAGCGGTATTTGTGAATGTAAGTCCTTGAAGGAGAGGGGGTTAGGGAGAAGATGGAGAGCAATGATAAACTAAAAGCGAGGGTAAAAAGTAATTGAAAAATGAGTGGAGGGCTGAAAGAAGTACGTAGAGGGACGTGAGTAAGCAGAAGAAAAACACGTGGTAGGAAATGTCGAAGAAAGATTGGATATTTTACCAGATGCAACAAACTTGCATTGACTTTATTACAATTATTTCTGTTCTGTAGTATCATGATTAAGAGTGTTGTAATTTAGTTACACAAGTAACTGTTCATATTATTCCAATAATGGGGATATTGTGGTATCTGACTTGCCATTCATATCTTGAGACATATCCTGTTGTCCAGAATGTTTAAATCATGAGTAAAAGATGACTCTCGCCGCTTTAAATGACACTGCGTTCCAATTTTTCTACGAATAAAGACGATTTTTACATTTGACCATTATATTACACAATTTATTTCATCTTTGAATTATTTCCGAAGAAAATATTTCTTTAAATTATGTACAAATATATAACATTGACTGCCTTCTTATGTAAACATTCATAGTGTATCATGACAAGAAATTAGCGTTTTAAAAATGATTATCTTTATTGTTTTCATGTGGAAACCATCATACTCGAAAATTCTCATTTCCCTTCCTTTTCCTTCCGCGTTGAGGTATGTGAGCGCGGATAAGACCAGCTGCACGTCGTACAAACCTAAAGCCCATTTTACACGGTCATTTTTTCATCCTTTTTCATCATTTTTCTGTACAGAAACTGGATGGAAAAGGACGTTCGGTTCTATGCGTACCGAAACTGGATGGACGTGTGTTCCAGGGTTTTACACGGTCACTCCTGGTCTGTACGTAATCGTGATGAAAATACTTCCTCCAAACGCCGCAAAAAGCGCTGGAAGTTTAACAGTTGAACATCGCATTTACGGAAACAAATTAAATTAGCGGGAAGAATGATCAGATAGTTACGAATTCGCAGAATAAGGAGTAGAGATGTGTGAGGTATTGTGGTTTTATTTGCGAGAGGGTTCACTGAACGCAAAGACTCAATATCACAAACAACACTCAAAATTAAACAATACGTGCCCACGCTACGCACCAGATATATATCTCCTGCCGGAGAACCCACGCGATCGAAGAAAGTTCCATAAAGTGACACTAGGAGCGCTGTAGTCAAACTGGATGAAATCGGAAAATGAAGCATGCATAATTTTTTCGTACAAATTACATCCAGACTGCTCAGTATCGACGGTGAAATGATGGAAAAATGACAGTGTAAAACAGGTTTAAGGAGCGTAGCGCCAAGACCATCAAGGTACGCAACCAGGTTCCCCCTAATGCAACACTAAGCGCCATGGCTCACGAGCCACACTACAGTGGTGGATGGTGGACTGGAAAGTATCACAAAGTTCCAACTGCACCTGGGGAAAGCACGCGAGGAGGGACGTCTATAGTTATCGAAATATCGACGTAATCGACAATCAAAACGTAAAATATCAGTACGTGTACATAGTGTGTTAATGAGGTTATCATCTCACGTCTCTGTATATCAGATTTTCGCTGTTAGGACTTAACTTTCCTTACCACAATTCGGTACATTCAGAAACCTGTGTTAAACTATAGAGATCTGAACCTGGCGTACCAAAACGAGCTGAGAACCTGTGTATAAAACATTGCTTGCGATTAACATTAGGCTTTAAATTTTCCAAATAAACGTATTTGTGATATATATCATCGTTCAAAAGATTATGAAACGCTCCTTGCTTATCATCATCATTATCATTATCATCATCATCATTATCATCACAATCATTATCATCACTATCATTATTATTATTATTATTATTATTATTATTATTATTATTCCTACATCGTTGCATTCGCGTTCCGACAGAAGAACAACTTGCTCCTACCGCGACAAAACGACCAGGAGTCAAGGTTTGATTCATAAGAACGACTGGCATTCAGCTGTGAGTAGCACTGAATTTCATATCTTTACACTGGGCATTATATTTCTGATGTAGGCTAGTTTCAAGATCTACTATAACTACAGAATGTTCCGTGCATAGTGTGCATGTGTACAAAGACTGCAAGAAGACGACTCCTGAAAAGTTTGAACGAGTCCTCACAGCCTTTCGTAATAAAACATTTTATTAACTGAAATATGTTCATTTCCCTATTTCTCCCTTTCTAACCTGAGAATTTGGGAAATTGTTCTTCTACATTTGGGGAAGAAGTCCACCACCCGATCTGGTAATCGTGTAAATGGTTTAACATAAAATCATTTGTAATTACTACCGTATCGTTCAAGTTATAATTTCATTTTCCTTGAATGGTTTATTAATTTACTAATAAAATTCGTCAAGAGAACCAGATGTGTAATTGCTCCTCCAACTTATTTGAATTTGTGCACGACTACAGTTTTTTCAAAACGCCCACTTCCTATCATAAATTACACATGGCCAATTTCATGCTCCAAGATACAACGTGTTCGAAACAGATCAATAGTCGAGGGGCAATTTCCAAGGCATTCAGAAGGTTGTGGACTTAGAATTATTACACTAGGTCTTCAGATTTCTCACATGAGTAGTAGTTTCAGGACATACAAACACAGATTGTACTGTCAAGTGCCCACAACCTACTATTACGATTGCTCATTGCCTCTTTGATTACACATCATCAATTTCGTGTCTCCAAACTGAAGATACAACCTCTCCTAACAGGCCAATAGTTCAGAGGCAATTCCCAAGGACAAGTGACATTCAGAAGTGCGCAGACGTCAAATGTTTATACTAGGTATTTCAATTTCTCACTCGAGAAGAGTTTCAAGATACACAAATACAGCATGTTTTGTCAAATACTCCCTACCTAGTATGATTGCACAGCGCTTCTTTAATTACCATCGCCAATTTCGTATTCCAAGCTAAAGATACAACTCGTTGGAACAGACCAGTACTCGTAATTGAGGAGCACTACCCAAGGACGACTGGCAATCAGAAGTTTGTCACCTTCAAATTTTTATACTGGGTATTTTACACATGAAAACAGTTCCAGGTATATACAAATATATGATGTTCTATCAAATCTCCTCTACATATCACGATTGCACTTGGCCTCTTGGGTGTTCCGAGCCGAAGCTACAACTTGTTCCTGCGGCGCGATACAGAGCGACAGCGGAGGGGCGCGGTGCGCAAGCGGGAATCCTCAGCGGGCGATCGTCGCCTCGGAGGCAACGCACGCACTGCGCCCCGAGGGGCACTGGAACGCGCCTCCCCTGCCCCTCCCCCTCCCCAACGCCACGCTTCCCCTCCCCTCGCCCTCCCCTGCTCGGCATCCGCCTTCGCTCTCGCCACCCACCTCCCTCTTCCCCGCCCTCGCGATTCCCCTCCATTTCGCCTTCTTCGTTATGCCCTCCCCTCCTCCTTCCCCGCCTTCGCCATTCCCTTCCCTCCCCGCCCCGCCCCGCCGCCATCCCCTGCCCGGCGGGGCGCCCTCTTCGCCTTCTTCGGTTAATTTTCTAGAGCTTCTAGAAGAGGGGTTCGCCTCGCCTCGCCGGCGGAGTCGCCGCGAAACTGTAACTGACTTTCGGGTGCGAGCGAGGGGCCGCGAACTCGTGGGGCAACCTCCACCCACGTCACTTACCGCCCCCGCATCGCCCCCCCCCTCCCTGTCCTCTCCGGCCCGTGCCTCTTCAAGTTTTCCCCTCAACAGTAACACAACCTAGCGCGTACACGTTTTTATTTGGAGATACACTCATCCAATTCAACTAACTCTGAGTTGGGTTAGCCTTTTCAAATTCCTACTTGAGTAATTATTGCTGTTTTCCACGTATGGAAATAAGATGTTTCATTTTCGCAATAACAGTTTAATTCAAGAAATAATTATGTACATGTTGTACTATTCAGAGGTTTCAACTATTTATGCCCAATTCATAATAATTTGAACGATTAGCAGTCATTCTAAAACGCAAATTTTTTTAACGTAATATAGTTCAAAATAAGAGAAAAAAGGTGTAATCAAAGGCAGTGATTCACAAAAAGATGTGCCCCCACATTACATCAGGATTTTAGACTGACTGAAGAGTTTTTGTAGTCGTCACGGATAAGGGCGAATCCAAAAATAGTAAATTATAGAAGTATAAAGGGAAACGGTTTATTATGGCAACTCATTTAACGAAAGACCTAACGTATTTTTAGTACAGACAATATATAAATTTTAAGCCACGGGAGAAAATGTTCAAGAATTTTTTAAAAATGTAATAAATGATTAATGTTTTCATTAGAAAACGTTTTTACACTAATGTACCAGTCGTAGAATTAATAATCACAACCATTGAGATTTACTACTTCCAATAATGTACGATCCGGACTTTACGATACATTCAAAATACAGTGTTGGAATATCAAGGACAGAAAACAAATTAAACATTCTAAAAACATTTTACTTATAAGTAAATTACATATTACGTAAATGACGGTCATTCAGAAGCATACGCACGGAAAATGGCGAACGCATCCCTCGCCGATTTTAAGTCCAGAACCAGAGCCGCCTCGCATGTAGAGTGCCTAGATACAGAGAGTAGCGCAATACTTTGAGCCGCCGAATCCGCCATTTTATGTCCAATTGAACTGTGCGGTATTGTGGATGATTTGGGAACTTCCAATCTACCGAAAACTAATGATAATATTCGTAACTCTCTATAATGTCTTCGGTTCTCATAATGTCTCTTCAACTCCTAAATCTATCTAGTGGGGTTATCGGGGGAAAGGATAATAAATTGCGGCGGCTGTTCAGTTTGCGCCACTCTCTGCATCTAGGGACTCTAGTGGAGACCATTACAGTGACTCGCTCTCCTGGAGTTCCTTCTTACACGTGAATATTATCATTGTTTTATGGTAGATTGGAGTTACCCAACTCATCCACAATACCGCGTAGTTCAACTATAAAATGGCGGATTCGGCGGCTCAAAGGGATGCGCTACTCTCTGTATCTAAGTGGAGACCATTTCAGTATCGCGCTCTTCTGGAGCTCCTTCTTACACGACTATATTATCATCGGTGTTTGGTAGGTTGGAGGTACCCAACTCATCCACAATTCATTTCGACAGTAGCTTTTCATTCGAATTCAGTTGCTGTCTGGAGGAGAATTCTAGCGGCCGGCTGCTCAGATCGGTAGTTTCTCCGATCAACACTAGGCGAATGCCGGAGCAGTACCCTACCAAACGGGCCACGGACCGCGCGCGATCTGTCCTTCCTCTTCCTTGTCCTATCCTATCCCCTTAACACACACACACACACACACACACACACACACACACACTAACATTCACTACACTACCACATATTCCGGGGAGTGCGCTCTGGTGGGAGAGTCCTGGTTAGGGGAAACCCACTAGCCGACGGTAGGGCGGTGGGACTTAGAGCTTGTCCGGCTGGCGTGCCCCGCTGGTGGGAGAGTCTGGTTAGGGGGAAACCCCACTAGCCGACGGTAGGTCGTCGCCGGATCTCGCCATCCAGCGGGGGAAGATCACCGCCATCTCCCCAGAAAAACATGCACTACACTAACGGGACTAATGACCAAAGCAGTTGACGCGCCCGGAAACACGAAAAAACGAAACCGAACCAATCCACAATTCAGCATATTTCAACTGGATATACATTGGCGGATTCGGCGGCTCAAAGGCATGCGTATCTAGGGAGTCTACTCGCACGGGCTGCACGGCGCAGCGGGGTGGCTGCAGCAGGCACCCGCGGGACGCGAGGGGCAGGTCGAGGTCCAGCGAGGGGAGAAAAAATAGCGAGGAGAGAAGAAGGGATGGGAGAAGGATGGCGGGCGCAGCAGCGGTAACGCAGTTACGCGAGATTCTGTCTCCGGTGCCTCCCCTCGCCATGCCACACCCTGCGTCGCAACGGCGCCCATCCAGCCTTCGTTTTCCACACGCAGCCGCAACGCCATTGGCAGGCACACGCAGAGAGAGCATTCAGTGACGCGAGAGACCTCACTACGAAATACTGTAAACGGTTAGTTACTTAGGAAAGTACATGTATGTTCCATTCAATTTACTTGGTTACGAGCAAGGTAGGAAACAACAATTTTGTGATTTTCTGTTACGGAAGGAAAAGCGACGATTTCATGATATCGAGCTAAATATTCAATTTTACTTTCTGAGATGTTTGGTTCATGGGAACTTTTAGTTGCTAAATGTTCAGCACTGTTGATTGTTGAGATAGAATCGGAGAATTGGATTTTGTTGTTTGTATTGTAAAATTGGAAATGGATTTTGTTTCAATTAAATATATTCATGTTGATGCTGTTCGATTTCTTGACCTGAATTATATTTCATACAGATTTGCGAAGTACATTCATGCTAGCATTCGCTAGTGGCAAGTCGAAAATTGAACTTATTTACGCGTTCCTTCTGAACGTATGTGGTATAATTCAAAATTATCACGAAACTTGGGATGACGTAACACAGCGGTTCAAGTTTCATTGACAAGGTGTGACTGCGGTGGTACCCTTACATCATCAAGTGCTCACATGCCGCATTACGTGATATGCTGTAGACATTACATCTCCAATAAGTGGATCGAGTTTCTACTTTAGGAATATTGAAATTGGATTACAGGATTGATTTAAAACGCATACAATTATTGTATTATAATTTAATAAAATGTAATCTAATAGTTCCTTATAAGTACATAATAAATATTTATTAAAACTTCAAACACCATTAAACACAAGAGGTGAAGTTTATTTCTGTACTCAGAACACCAGAAGAAAAGATAACTAGATTGGAAGAACTCTTTTCGCCTGTCTGTGACAGCGTTTCTATTTTTGGAGCCCCTTACTGCGGAAATCGTCGACACTGCCGACCTCGTTAGTCTTGCCGCCTCAGCAGCCACACTGGCCATTTTGACAGAATTGCCTCTTCGCCTTCACAGCAGCTATTGGTGCAGGGATTTCCACCTTTCCACTTCCTTCATCTACGTTTCCTAACAATTGGACTTCTACAACTCTAATGTCTTTATCTATGTGCCCCATTCCAGTTCCATTTCTATCTCGATTATTATATCGTACTGCAAACATATTAAATGGCACTTCTGTCGACGTGTACAACATTCTTTCTACCATTTATATTTCTAGTTTGTTTTCATGCAATGTGATTTAAATTTAACATTCCTCCATGCGACTACCTGTCAACGTTTTTTACCACTTTCGCCACTTTTTCTCCTCCCACCATGGTTCACATCCACACAGGTTCACTTGCACACTTACTCTCATTCTACCTTATTTCTCTCAATAATTCCATTTAACGCCTATTTCCATCGCATGTCAAAGGCTAACGCTTTCTCCGCCCAGTCCAGCTCCCATCGACACTTCATCGTCAATTACACCGCAGCTTCGCTGTTCTGTTCTACCTGTGAATGTTGCTACATTTCGCCAAGTTGCCAATGTTATCACCAGAGCCACTTCCTGTCCTACCAATATAACCCACAGATACTATTCTCCGATGCACTCCATCACCGCTTCGTCCCCGCCCACGCCTGTCCCTCCGTTAATGTTTTCTTTCTTCCGGAGCCGGCGGCGGCGGCGTCCCGCCTCTGCCCGAAACCAAGTTACCCGAGCGAGGCCTCGCACGCCGGAGGGGCCGGGGTGGGACGGGCGGGGAGGGGGTCAGAGGGGTGTCGTGCCCTGGGGCGCGGGTGCGTCAGCGCCGTCACGCGCGCGATCAAAAGAAGCGCTCGCGCGCGCCCATCTGCCCCACACTGCGCCTCGCGCTCCATACCGACACGCCCCTCCCCGCCCTCGCCCGTTCCTCCCTGTCCCTCTCCGTCTCTCCCCGTCCTGTCTCGTTCGTCCCTGACCCGGCGCACCCCTTCCTGTTCCAGGCTATCCCCATTCGTCACGCTCCATCTTTCCCCGTCCTCGCCCGTTCCTCCCTGTCCTTCTCCGTCTCTCCCCGTTCGTTTGATTGATTGATTGATTGATTTGTCTTTGGTCATTAGTCCCGTTAGTGTAGTGCATGTTTTTTTCTCGGGAGATGGCGGTGATCTTCCCCCGCTGGATGGCGAGATCCGGCGCCGACCTACCGTCGGCTAGTGGTGTTTCCTCCTAACCAGAACTCTCCCACCAGCGGGGTACCGCCCCAGCCGGAACAAGATATAAGCTCCCGACCGGTCTCCCGGAATATGTGGTAGTATAGTGCATGTTAGTGTAAGTGTGTGTGTGTGTATGTGTGTGTGTGTGTATGTGTATGTGTAACGGGAGAGGATAGGACAAGGAAGAGGAAGGACAGAACGCGTGCGGTCCGTGACCCGTTTGGTAGCCGGCCGTTAGAATTTTCCTCCAGACAGCGACTGAATTCGACCTAGCTGAAAAGCTAGTGTCGAAAATCCTACCACAAACGGGACTCAAGCCTAGGATCTCCCGGTCAGAGGCGCTGCAGTGACATCAGTGAGCTACCGAGACACTGAGCCCCCCTCCCTTCCCACCCTCCCCCCTTCCCCCCGTCCCCGGCCTTCCCTCCCGTACCGCCCGTGGGCGCTCCGCTCGCCCCGAGCGCGCGCCCTGCTCACCCGCCCCTCGGCCATCTGCGCGCTGCGTCGCGATGCGCGACCAATGCACGTGCATCAGCAGCCCGTAATGTGCCGTTCGCCCGCCCCGCCCCGCCCCGCCCCGCCCGCTTCCTCCACTCCACCCCACCCCGCCCCGCCCCGCCCGCTTCACTCCACTCCACCCCACCCCCCGCCCCGCCCGCTCCACTCCATCCCACCCCGCCCGCCCGACCCCGCCCCGCCCGCCCCGCCCCGCCCGCTTCACTCCACTCCACCCCACCCCGCCCCGCCCGCTCCACTCCACTCCACCCCGCCCGCCCGACCCGCCCCGCCGCTTCACTCCACCCCACCCCACCCGCCCCGCCCGCTCCACTCCACTCCACTCCACTCCACCCCGCCCGCCCGCCCGCTTCACTCCCTCCACCCCACCCCGCCCCGCCGCTCCTCCACTCCACCCCGCCCCACCCGACCCCGCCCGCTCCACTCCACTCCACCCCGCCCCGCCCGCCCCGCCCCGTCCGCTTCACTCCACTCCACCCCACCCCGCCCCGCCCCGGCACCGGCGCCGCCGGCGTTGGGGATGCAGTGCCTGGGACCGGAGCGGAACCCCGCGCGCCCTCTGCATTGCATTACTCCTCAAAGGCACACGAGCTGCATTTGCGATACGTGTGCCGGATGCAGATCTTCAAAAGACTTTTGTGGTTGTTTAGGGGCTTCGGTATATCGATATATTTCGAGAATAGATTCATGATTGTCGAAGATAACTAAGTTTTGTTTTCTGGTCCCCCCTTTCCGGTTAATGAATGTGGCAGAAAACCGATTAAAATCTAGACCACCTCATGAGACTCATGAGTCATTCTTGTTGACGTCCAGACTCCATTGTCAGATGGAGTCATCCTGATTATATTGAAGGAACGCAAGATTAAATCAGTGCATAAAGGACGAGAAAAACTTGAGAACTGCTTCACAAATTTTTAATCATCTACTGAGTATTAACAACAGATTAGTAAACAATGAATTAACCACCAATATCCATTATTTTCCCTCAAATCATTTTTAAGTGGCTCAACTTAGGAAAACTGGTATCTTTTCGCAATGAAGACACATTTTGTCTTTCAAAATTGAATATTTAAAAAAAAATTGTAAGTATCAATAAATGCTTACCAATGAGATTATAAATCAGATAAGACAAATACAGATTATCAAGTTACAAGAAAAAATAATTCTCGCTATATTAATTGCATTAAAAAATTCAATTTTATACCAATATTTTTTACCTTATACACACGGTTTCTTTCAGTTCTATTATGTTTTTACATGCCCATAACATGTTCAAATAGCTCTCTCACAGAAATATTCAAACCCCATACAGACACTTAAATGTTCGCTTCACTCCGATATCGCCAGCAGTTCCCCCCCCCCCCGTTCTCGACACGAATTCAAAACGCAAATTCCTTCGAGATCTCTCGAGCACGGAGCCCCCTCGCCAGCCAACCGATCACCGCACGACGTTTGAAGAAAACAAAAGACTCATCGCGGCGGGCCATTAAATCACGTGCTTGCGCGTCGAGGGCCGCCCGGCCGTGGGGCGAGGGGGCGCTGGTTCGAGCCCCAGCGGGGGAGGGGCCGCCCTTCTCCCTCACCCCCGGCCCCTCCGCCGCCACTCAATCAGATTAGCGGCCTCCATAATGGAGCGGGCGCGCGCAAACAATCGACGAATGAAACGCGTGCGCGTGCGTGTTTGCCAGGCCCGAGGGCCCGGCGAGGGCAGGGGCGGGGAGGCACGGAGCGGCGCAAACAGACCCCCGCGCGCGCTGATTTCCAGGCCTGCGCGGTCCCCGTCCTCGATGAGGACGCTGTGCTCGAGGAGGACGCTGTGCGGACGCGCTTTACCGCACCGGCGCCCCCATACGCATACGCCCTCCTCACAGAGCACACATGATTTTCGATGAAGGAAGGAAGCTGTGTCGACCACTCGAAAATCGGATTCGTTTTCGAAGGACTGAAGAAAAAAAATTAGAAGCATCACATTGTTGCTGCTCTAATAGAGAAATAACCGAAAAAAAACAACAACAAAAGCGTGACTGCAAAATGTAAGGATGAAATAGGAATTTAAAACAGTTAATTTTGTACAAGTTTGGAGAAATTCAAATTCACATTTACATGTTATTCTGACCCATTAACCCTATATCAGTTTTGTCTATTTCACACTCATTTTTACGAAAACATATTAAGCATTGGTATACTTATTTATTTATTTATTTATTTATTTATTTATTTTACGTCAAAAAACAGTTAAAACTGCGTATGACGTGCTATGGGGAAAAGTGAATTGTGTGCACATTTTCAAAATTCTGTGATCCCTACACTTAGTCATAACTACTTAAATTTTGAATTTTTGAAAGGGAGAAAAAAAAAACTCCCATGCAATAAAATCTATTTTCAAGGATAAATAAGCAATAAATTTTGAATTTTGAAAATGTCTTTATGTTTCTTTCCATGTGAGTGACAAAAGGGATAAAACATTGACATACGCGCAACAGGGGTAGTAATGATTTCATGTCTTTTCCCATGCTAATGCGTTCCTTGATAACGTAATACATTTAATAGATTTCATCATCTGTAACTGCTCTGTCAACACATTCCCTCTCTTCAGAAATAATATAAGTTATCTCGTTCTTCTTTGAACATTTAATTTTTTTAAAGCTGATTATCCAAGGTTATCGGCCCATTCTCCACAGCCTCTTCTGGGAGGACGTGCTAGCTGTTCCGGCATCTTCATGTACAAAGTCCCTTGGAGGGTGCACACACACAGGTTTTAAAGAATGGAAATAAACCTACTAAATCACTCAAAAATTGTTTTCGTTCTTCACAGTTAGAAGAAGTTTAGACCTATATGAAAATGTATATCTGTTTCCTGTCTGAACGCTTTCCAAAAACTAAAAGCGTGAAGCCTAGAAGTACTCTGAAGTATTGTTAAGCAAATATTTAATTTAGTAAATGTACATAATTTGCCATAACAAATGATTTCCTAGCCGTTGTACGCATTTTTTTTTGTTTGAGACTCCACGGAGAAGCATTAGACATTTACTCTTGACAAGTCTTCCTTTAAAGGCAAGTCTTTGTTTGCGGATTCAACGGCAGAAAAAGAGATCTATATCTAGACTATGAGGATGTTTTATGAGTTTCTACTCGGTTATTAGTGTAATTATTATATCAAAATTTTATTAAATTAATACATCATAGATATTAAAGAAAAAATAATTAATAGTTGACAACCTTTCGATCAATTAAGTTAGCCTTCTTCATTCTTCCCCAATAATACCATATACAATTCAACTTTTGTTTAAAGAATATTTTAAACTACCTTTTCCCTATTTGTATCTGTAAATTAATTCGACTGCACGAAATTGTATAATATGAAACTTATTTAATTTACATATTCTAAATTTTATTTTCGATGCAAGAAAATCCAATTTCTTGTATTTCACCTTAAACAGAGAAAGCACTCCACAATATTTTCGTTTCATAAAGAATCACCCAAAAACTATCATTCCTAAGCTTAATAAAATACATTGTGTGTGACACATCAACGAAGAACACACAAGTGGGCAACCACATCGTTTCCGTAAAACATATTAGAAAGCAGTAAGAATACCTGCAGCGAATCTCACTCGGAAAAAAAGTTCCCTTTGAAGGGCCCCGCTTCCCGGTGCCTGGGGTGACGGATGCACAGGTGATTAAGCGAGCGGGGGCGGCGGGGCGGCGGGGCGGCGGGGCGGCGGGGCAGCGCGGGCGTCGCGGGCGCCAGGGGCGCCAGGGGCGCCAGGGGGCGTGGCAGAGGGCGCGGGCGGCAGGTGGCTAATCGCGGCGCGCCGGCGCCGTTTAGCAGCGTGCGTGCGCCCTCTATCGCCCCATCGCCCCGCCACCCCGCCACCCCGCACTGCCCCCAAACGCTTAAAAAGGCGCGCACAGCGAAACGAAACTTAAAAACGCAGAAATTAAAAACTAAATATTAACGATGGGGACAGACAATCTACTATAGGAGATCGTCGTATCGTATATCGTATTTTTTGTTTTTTCATATGGACGTTTCATATGGACGTTTCATATGGACAAGGAAGGTAAAACACGTTGATGTTAATAATCTAAGGTTGGCTAAATGTAAGCATTCTGCACTTTCTATAAAACTGTATTAAATATTTATTTATTGGGATATTTTCCTGAAATCGCCTTACGAAAACATTCCATATTGTCACTTACGAGATATTTTATCCTCAATAATTTGTAAAGGTCATACAGGAGATTTTTTTTAGAGAAAAAAATATCCTGTGTGACCTTTACTGTAAGATCACAATTTCTAGCTTTCTTTGGGAATTTTATTATTGAGATATTGAATAGCTTAGGAGGTAATTTTGTTGCTGTCGGCGAGCTGTCGTCGGGTCATCAGTGAACAGAATGATGCGCATAAAGATAGCGACCATTTAAAAAAAATGGAATAAACGTCTACTTAAATGGCGAAATAATGTCACAGTGAAAAGTAATTAAATTACACAATAAAACGTATTTAATTTTCTAGACGATTTTGTAACAAGTGACATTAGGACTCATTGCACGTATCTTACCATGAAAAGGTGAGCCTCGAAAAAAAACTTCATGGGTTTTGTTGAAGTTTACGTTTGCCAGCAAAATAATATTATAGGTCCATATCAATCTTAAATCAATACTAATTTTGATAATTTATTTCTGAAGTTTTTAAAAAAATGCCTCGTACTTTTTGATCCAAGATAAAAAGTATCGGAAAGAATATGAACCAATAAATAAACACACAATATTAGAACTCTATTTCATTTCACTCAATTTGACTTTATTACCATTTGTGCACGCCCCTTTTTGCTAATCGAAAGCCTAATTTTAAATCAGCGCGGGTTTTGCCGTGGTTCGGGCGCACTGCGCTCGGCCGCCGGGGGCGCTCGGATGAAGACATCAGTCGGGAGGGGGCGTGGCCGGCGGCGGGCGGCCCGCGGGGCGGGGACGGCCGCTAACGAGTCCCGCGGCGGTGACGGTGACGGTGGCGGCCGGCGCGACGGCGGCGGCGGCAGCGGCGGCGGCGGGGACGGCGACGGGGCGGCCGCACGCGACGCCGCGTGCCCGTGATCGCGCCAGATTGCCGCCGCCCTCGTCGCCCCACGCGTCGCCCGTGTCCCGCCCCGCCCGCTCCGCTCCGCCTCACCTCCGCTGCACCAACGATGTCGCTCGCGGCGCGGAAGAAAATGAGTGGAGAAGCTGCGTAATAAAGTCATCCTGCTCTCAACCCGAAAGGTCCCGGAATTGTAGTTTGTTGCTCTATTTCCATTTATGTTCTAGTTTCACGCGTCAATATATTGTTAAGTCTTCTCCGAATTAAGTTGTCAAATACTGAGTTAAAAAATTGTGATATTTCTATTTCAAAACCCATAACATTCTAGGTAGAAAATGAGAGAAGAAGCTGCGAAATAAAATCATCCTTTACTCAACCGGAAAGGTCCCGGAATTATAGAGTTTGTTGTTCTATTTTCATTTGTGTTCTACTTTTTCACATCAATATATTCGTAAGTCTCTTTCCAATTATGTTGTCAAATATTGTGTTAAAAATTGAGTTAGTCTTATTTCAAAGGGTATCACAAACCTATAAAATTCTATTTTAAATTTTTTTAAAATTATTCAAAATTCGTCGAATCCTATCTTGATCTATAAGACTAAATGTGAATTCTTTCTTTTCGTAAAAAAAGTGTGTCACAGACATACTACGTCACAATGCAAATAAGCTCTTAAATTGATCTTACAAATGAGCACGTCGATTGACTAAAGATATACCGTTTTAAGGAAGGACTCGACTGTCGCATAAGGTCGGTGTGTGAGGAGAAATTGTCTCCAAACACTTTGAACTCTGGGAAATTCAGAGCTCGGCTTCATTGAATTAAGCAATGCCATCTAATGGCACAAGTTTGGCGGTCTACGCGTTAGAAGCCATCGACCAGAATCAACATCATCGTTACGAAACGCGTGACGGTATCATATCGAACAACGGAACGCGAGATCTCCAACAGGAGTCGATGGGAACAACTACCAATCAAAATTCTAGCGCACGCACAGTAGAAGGATTTCTTCTACCCGGTTCACCAGTAACTTTCAAATCACATTGCCATTGCTTACGATGAAATTATTTCTATCTTTTACGTTGTGAACTGGAGCAGACGCCCAGATTTTCTAGTTTCCTCATTCAGATATTCATCGCGATTGCCTTCGTTCTCCCCCATTCGACATGCGCGTTGAGATAAGACGATGGCAGTTTTATCCAAGATGGTTTGCGGAAAAACGAGCATGATCGTGAGGTAAATTGTGGATTGAATGGGTGAGGAATTCGAGGAACCTCGAGGGAAGATTTATCATTTGTAATTCGCTTTTACTTCATCATTCGTAAATCGCACCTGATCATACCAAACATGTGATTGACATTAGTTGGACGGCCAGACTTTTCCATGGAGACCACCTATCACTGTAGTCAATCAGACGTTACGTTGTCCATTTGAGTCCTGTGACTTAGCAGTATGTCAATCTATTGTACGTTTAATCGAACTGCAGTATGTTGGTTCTCGATCCAACAGCAAACATGGATGTACGTATTTCAATTACAAAGGTTAGACTGATTCTCATTAAATCATGTCTGTAGCTAACATAGAAAACCATAAAAGGTAAATTTTGTTAAAAAAATGGACGTTATAACAACTCATTAGTCATTAGTCGAGGACTAGCAGTTCAAATTACAGAATTCCAAAAACAAAGTAGCAGATCAATACTTCGAATAGATATTACAGGAATCGACTGCATTTCCATTTCCGTCGGAATTTGCTATGCAGACGAAAACATTTAAAAAGATGGAGTTGAAGTCACTGTCGTGAATGTAGCATTCAGGGACAAACATAGCGAGTTGAAGTCACTGTCGTGAAGTCGCCTTTCAGTATGTCCTAATCGTCTTGCTTTTCCAACCATTCATCTCCTACATTCTGCCATAACATTCCACCTTGCCTATCAGTCTTTCAGCGATGTTGTCTTCGCCATTTCCACCCCCCTCCAGGAGGGGGGAAGGGCCGCTACTCAGTACGTCTGTTTACACTCTGCACACACATCTACCGTCCATTGTTTCCTTTTTCCATCCTTTGCTGTTCTCCCTCACCCCCTCGTTCCACACGTCTCAAGGATTGTTGCCCTTGGAACTACTTAAATATTTCTGTTGCGCTTGCCCTTGAGGTTATAAAGTGATTCAGATGGGACTTGAGGGGCAAATCCTCCTCAATAAATTCTAATGTTAGGATGACATACTTGTGATTCAACGTACCTTGTGTTTGATACATAATGACGAATACCTGACGTAAAATGATTAGACAAAAGCTTGAATAATGATGTAGAGACAACGACAATTGATTAGTTAATATGACGTGTAAATAAGACGTCATGAGTTGCCACAACCTTTACTCGATCTCACAAACATTTTGACTATATACCTATATTCTCTTTCAAGGTTAGATTCTGAAAAGATTGTTACAAAAATAAACTTCAACTAATATGAAATAACGCAAAACTATTAATAATAAACACGATAACAGAAAACGCTAACATACATTGGTCTGTCATATTATTAAACTCAACGCGAGAAAATCAATCTTTGAGTGAGAAACCTTCAATTTTTTTGATTGTTGTAGTAGTGACATGTCCATTATTGAGTTATTTATTCTTCAATACTTTGGTAGAGATTAATATGCGCTACAAATTCGAAAGTTGTACACTTGATCTTCAGTATTCAAGTTTTAGAAACATAAAATTCTATTGGAAGAATTATCAAGAAAATGCACTTCAATTCAAAATGCACAAAGGATCGTTGCATACTATAATTATACAATAAATGAAACGCAAAAACATTCATGAGAAATACTTTACTTCTGTACAAAACTACTTCTGCACATAATTTGATCACTATAAGCTATAATAATTATATATCACTATAATAAGTTATGAAAGAAGCCTCGCTTCATTCACTGGAACAGATAGTCACAACTGAAAGTGAATATACTTCACCCATTCATAAATTTCGAAACGATAAATCTTTTACATTCAGTTTAACTGACCTCTCTTCCCCACCCAAAATAGTCTTAACCTATGCAGTAATTACGCGGAAAATGGATTACCATACACATTGTTACAGAGGTTAAAGTAAACTGCTCAGTGCGACGGAGAAATGAAAAATGGTCCGCAATATAACTCATACAAGAGGACAGAAGTTAATAAAGAAAAATATGTCCCGGACAGAGAAATACACTGTGCAAATTATTTTATTCTTTTTAAAACCTGCAAGTGTGTTGCCTGCTACCCTTTGAAGACTTAGTCAGAAGAAAAAATAATGTCTTTAATTGACAATAAATAATAGAAACAAATGATTGATGTGAATTGTAAACACGTCTCTTAAATAGAGAAGAAATATGTGCATCTTTCTTCTGAGGTAATGTTGTCTTACAGGGACAGGTGTTGTCTTCAAGGAACCTGAACGTATTAAAAAAAAATCAAAGTTATAAAATTAGATTTCCCAACGGATAAATCATTATGAAATATCTATCTGAAACAAGTTATTTCATTGTGTTAAACATTTTGATACTGAAGTAGCCAAATTCGTGAAATAGATAAAAACTTTTGACATGTCACTGAATGCTTGATGAATACCTGCAAACAACTTACTACTTACGAGCACAAATTATACGACCCTCCGTCAATAATCTCAAACACCAACTACATAAATGATCAAACAGTTGTAAAATGGGTTGCTGAAGACAATGTATAATTGTAACCAGCATGATTTAATAACCCCCTTTCCACAACGGCGTCAGCAACGGGACATAAACACGGCCGTATCTTCCCCTCCGCAACACAAATCACATAATTTATGTTCATCGCCAACAGTGCACAGCGCCACACACTATTTAGGATAACATGCAGTTTGCCGCTTGCCTCTGAGGGTTAAGGTAATCAGTGAATCACACATGTCCGCTAATCACTGAGCCAGGTACACCTTAAAACTAACATAGAATTAAGGAACGAATCTTAACACAAAACAGAATCAATACAAAGTTTCTGAAAAATCCCTCGGGTTATATCTTGTAGTCCTCTTTTTCTTCTGGAAGTAAAGTTTGGGCCATATTCTTCTGATTTCAAGGTGATTTGGGTACTTCTTAAGTAAGCTAGAAGGTAAGACCACTGTTCACAAAGCGCACGTGTATATTTGAACCGATATAGAAATCGAATATCAAACACGAGAAAATAATCCCTATTTTTAATTGGAATAAAGTTTTGTCATCAAAAACAGATTTACTGATTTATTACATACTGACTGACAACATAAAAACTTTCTACGTCATCTTTAGAGATATTAGATATCTTTATTTAGATAAATGTAAACAATAAACATGAAATTCTTCAGCGTTCTCTATCGACCTTCACCTTGAACAGCAAAAAAAAAATGTAAATAACATGCCAAGAAAACATTTGAGCAAACTACCTACCATTTCCATTAATGCCACTTAATTCTTCCACATTGGTGGTCAGCAAAGTATGGGCCAGATTAATAGCATGATATCCGACTCACAGTGAAAAAAGGATACTTTATTCATTGACGAAATAGTTGCTAACAATAGTAGCTAATTATTACGGAAAATGAAATTGTAAATCGAAATCGAAAATTGTCGTTTAGTCTAATCTAGCGTAGAAAACTAGCTGATGGATTCAATTTTCACCGTCCACATATACTGCAACCCTAAAGAAGAGAACTTCAAATATAACTTGTATTGATAACAAAACTCTAGTGTTCAGAGCCATTGGTTCATTTCAGTTTATAAAGCATTCAATAGTATTTTGTCCACCTTTCAACATATTTAGGTTAATTTGTTAACGAAAGAATGAATATAAAATAAAGAATACAGCTTCCACATCGTATATTCTTCCAAATAAAAGAAAGAGGAAGCCAAATACTTTATACAATGAACTATCAAAGAAGTTCGTTTTACATGTTATCCTCTTTTGGGAACGCAGTGTAATATAATGTAGACGGTGAAAATTAAATGACGCGTTTCGTGCATGCCTAACTGTTACCAAGCACTTTATTTTCACCCGGGACTCACCTGGAGGTGACACCAGATAGAGTGTGTCCGGCGAGGTCCACAACCAACACGAAGCTTGAATGGACTTTTAACACGCGTGCTCAGTATTAGGGAAGTCCGGAGAACGTTTGCCCTTCAACTGGGGCATTCAGTGGGTCTTTCCAAGAATTCCTTGCTGGTGATTCCGCGTCAACGACATCAAATCGTTACGCGTGTGTGAACATGCTGCCAGTCATCACAAACGCAACGGAGTACGCACGCAATTCGAGAAGGTTCATTAAAATACGACAATCGCGTGACGTAAATCATTCTAGTTGAAGCAAAACAACAAACAAATGCGCGGTAAAAGGTGGATCGATGTTAGTGAAGTTTATTTGGGCTTGTGCAGTTTTGCACAACAGAAATCCACCTTTATTTAAAGTGAAAGAAATAAAATGTGAAAGAAAGAAAATGATTTTCGTTTACAGATTCTGATGTAATTTATGATTAAATTTTATGTACTGATGTATGTTAATGTTCTTGACATTGAATCAAAGATTGTTATCATTCACATTAGATCACAGTGACAGTATTCTAAATCTATAGTCACATACTACTATCAACATCAATCTGTTTCATTTACTAGGGTAAGTAGTAAAATTTACAGGAATATCATAGTTCATTGAAGTTTCACAAAATGGATAAAACGTACATATTCGTAGTGAAGCATCTCATAACAATACTGAATTGGTTACAAAACTCTCCTTAATGATGATATTTATCCCATTTCATATTGAAATAAGATGACGTACGATACTCATTTCACGAATAACTATTATAATGTTAACTGATATACTATTTAAAAAGAAAATCAGGAAAATTTTCAATGGCAGGTAATTGATTTACGGTCTTTACATTTTACTAACTGCACTTTAACTACAAGGTGTGTAGTCATTGACCTTTGAATGTTTTCCATGTTTTGGGAAATCGTTTAATTTCACTGATTAGCAAATACATCAGTGTGTCTCAGAATAACCGTCATAAACGTCTAGGGCCTGTAGAGAAGTTGATGACGATAGCTTTTTTCCAATGAACACAAGGCGTGAAATTTTACATAAAGACTTTGCAAATGTAATAGTTGCCCCTGAGAGGGAATTTTTCATGGATTACCGACCAACCGATACACGAAATCCCTTTGGCTATGTCAGAACGAGACCTGTGCAATAAGAGGAGCGTACCAATTAGGAACAAGAATCAAAAGTGTAAATTTCCTTTTTATAAACATTCTCATCACATTTTTGGGCAAAAAAGGGAACATTTTTTAGCCCTCTAGCCGTTCAGATAGTTGTTACAAGTATTCGGAAGCACAAGTATATCTCATCTACACTTTAAAGAGAGTTTGTGCACGCTATAGCGGACAGCACTATCAATCTTCTACGCATGCGTGGATGATCGAAACTGATTCGAAACTTAAACTACGCATGCGCAGAAGATCGATAGTGTTTTAACGTTCGAGTATGCACAAACACTCTAATATCAATACAGGTAATTTTAAAATGTTTTAAAAAGTTGCCTACAGATCCATTGAATAGACTGTATGAAAACGTGGTTCATTTTAGTTTAATGTTGTCTTATAAGAGTGCATATCATTGGACTTTACATTAGGATACACGTTAATGTCACTTCTGTGAAGAATATTATCTTTCTGCAAAATTTCAAATTAAAGTATTTAGTATGGACTGATTTACGAAATAAATGGATTTTATTTTGCATCATTTATTGTGAACTGAGAGGGTTCACTATCATTCAGTAATAATCAGCCTTAATTCATCATCAATAGGGCTAACCAAACTTTAAAAACAAAAATTAATACAACGCTTGTCAGTAGCGTTCAGTCTAATTTAGATATTAATTACTATTGTTCTTCAGTATACTAGATAAAAACATCAGGTTGTTCTTCGAATATACTTAAAGGGAGGTGTAAGAATGGTATAAATTATTTTGTCTACGCAAACATTGCGTAAATGGGAACATTATACGTCATGATAACCACCTACTAGATGATATCGATAATAATGGGTAAGTAATGTAATCACTATTTTTCCACGCGTGACAACCCTGTCCTTTGCTTTATGCAGCAACTCCCTTCTTTACAAGAGTAATACCAGCAGCGTGCAGAAGTCCCATGTCCTGTGTTTTACCACGTGCAGCATGTTTTACGTTCCTAATTTCCAAACGACTCTTGCCTCACACGCAACGCTTTGCTCCCCAGAAGAACATAAAAGAGGTTTGATTTTAGAAACAACGGAAAATAATATCTTCCTAGAAAAGCAGTTTAAAGTCTCAGACGGTCACACAAATATGGCATCTACAACTAGAGAAGAGTCGCTCAGAAAACCAATGCACTTGCAGTTACTAGTTGTGGAAACTGTAGGGTTAATTGTTGTTCTGGGAAGCAATTTTGTCTCCGCTCGTAACACAAACACTCCACATCCGCCTGGGACGACAGCCCTCTGTGAGTGGAATTGTTCCCCCAATTCCTCGAGTCGTAAACGAGATTTGAGTCGCGGGTCCGCGTTTGCTACAGGAGCAAATAAGCTCTGTAGGGGGTGAAGTGAAACAAATACTCATTAATTAAGTTTGTGGGTTATATTGTTTGCAGATAATAAAAAACTGAAAGAAAATTTTACTCTTCTATATTTTGAGAAATCAAATTTGTGTTTCAGAAAAAAAAATGCTCTTGGTTTTTGAAAAACGTATAAATAATAAAGTAGGGAAAACGATAATGCTAGTTTTGCTCGTAGCATAAAGTACATGTAAGTAACGCATGTATTGTTACTGTTAATAATCGATTAAATGATTCATGCTGGAAGACCCTACTCACGAAGAAGAAAAGTGGGTTTCTGTAGTGCTGAATACAGAGTTCAAATAAATTTCACTTAAATCATATATTAAAATTAATTCCGTGATAATAACTTCTGTTGTGTTTTGTATTGTGGTGTCGTGGTAGCGAAATAAAGACACAGATACGAGCTCTATTTACAATCAGTTTATTTACAAGATTTTACCACTAGGTACAACTCTGGGTTTGTTTTCGCTATCTACCTCCCTTACCCCCACGCACTGTGCTCCCATCCCCTTTCTAGTGCATCCTCCATCCAGACACTCCATCGCCCAGGTACCCGGACACCCAGTGCAATGCACTCGCAGTGTCACGTGGAATACACGTCCGCCTTCTGGGCTAGCAGGTGCGATCGCACACGAGGCAATCGTAAAATGAAGACTCTGTCGAGCATCTCAGCTCTCATATTTTTGGCGGTCACGTGATCGTCCACAGTCTCCCTCAGGTTGCGAGTGGTTTCTCGGCCAACACATCGACGATCTTGCGTCTGGGGTGGGGACACTCCACTCCCTCTCACAATCAGTTAGTCCATTTTATTCGCAGCCCCTGGTCCTCCTGTCATGCCAGCATTCCAACGGTAGCTACCACATACGGAAGTCTGGCTGTATCACTATTACACTTCTCTGAGCTTACATCAAGTGATTAAACAACTAAACAATCATGAGTTATTAAAATTATTGAATAAAACTGAATATAATAAGTCCTCCTTAAAAAGGTTTGAACAATGACTCAAACTGATGCAATTTTAATAAAAATTCTCATGGATATTGTTACTTCGTTTATCCAAGTGGATGGAGAGAAATCTCACGTAAAGTTGATGATTTCGCTTTTAAATCGTTATGCATCTAGGGACAAAACAATGGCACTTCGAGACCAGAACAGAAAACTCAAGAAACTCTCAAAGAAGAACACAGAAAGAAAAAGATAAAGAAAAACTAAAAAAAATAAGGAAGAGGTGCGTTACGTTTCGGATAGAATTACAGATAGACTTATGAAGTATACAATGAAAAGAAAAAAAGGCTTCCTGAAAATTGCATTCGAGAATTATAACGGTTTTTGCTACGTTGAGATTCTCGAAAACTGACAGTTCTATTGTTTCCTAAATAACAACCTCATCTTACTCCTCTCTCACGTGAACGACGAAAGTTTTTTTACTAGAATTATTGACATGCTGTCCATTACATATGAAGTGCATTGCAAATCGCAAGAGTACCCTTTAAAATGGTATCACCTAGCAACCATGACGACGATGCAAAATCGTTGTCAGTTTAAACGGCAAGCTACGCTAAGTCAACTTAAAAACTTATTTAACAGACAGCCTGATAACAGACCCTGTCAACAAATCCTCCGTGTTGCAGTGTCTTGAGAACGCACGGCCGTCGCCTCCCGGTCGAACGCACCGCCTCGTCGCGGGCCGCAACGCGGCCGTACTTCGCTCGCCACTCACTGGGGCGCTGCGAGCGCCGCGGTGGCCAGCCCTCCCCCTCTTTCCCTCTTCCCGCCGGCCCACAAACCCCACCTCCTCCGGCGCCGGCTCCGGCCGCTTTGAAGCGCCGTCGTTTGAGCGGATTCCGCCGCCGCCGCCGCCGCCGCGGGAATTAATTTGTTTGGGGCGGTGAATGGCGGAGGCGCGGGGCGGCGGCGGCGGCGGCAGCGGCGAAGGGACGAGGGAGTCGAGGGACGAGTGGTGCTCTTCGCGGATGCTGCGATACGGTTAGCGTCTCCGCTTGCGACGCGTTGTCTCCGCCGTTGCCGCAGCCCACGACGCCGTTGGTGTCCGACTGCGTCACGAGGCCATTTCGCTGACACTACCACAACCACCCCGCCTCCGCCGTGTTCCCACGAACGCTGTGGCCTCTGCTAATAGGATCTCCCCAGTTGCACGGAACGGGCGCGCGGCGGACTTGCCGGGTTGCTTGCTTCGGAATGACTGGATGTGCTTTCGAAAGAGTAGTCGATGGAAAGCGTGACGCAGAAGATGGTGTGGATTTTAAGGATGGAAATTCTTGTAAGGGAATGAAATTGGAGGAGGCTAACTGGAAGTGTAGAAGAAGAAACAAAGGAAGAAACTTTTAGGTAAATGCAATTCAATGCACTACGTGTTCGGTTCGCGATCAGTGCAGTACGACGAATCACTTCTGAGTGTGGGACGCAGCTGGGACACATTCAGTGAATTAAAATCAAGACGTACTGACCACTCGAAACATTCCCTCGTTCTCACCGCAACTAACCAAGGACTGAACAGCGTAACTCTTGACGTTCAAACTCTTCTAATCAATTAATCTTTACTCACATCACGCAATCCTTCCTTAAGTTTTATTACAAAATCCCCGCTAACACACAAGCACTCAGTTCAACCTACGAAAACAAACCCAGAAAAAATACGTACTCGCAGGAAATTACCTACAAATTTCTCGAAGTCTCATTCTTCATAATAATTTTCGGTTGTATTTTTTCTAAAAGAAACTGTTTTCAAACTTTGTTACCATTAAACTGAAACACACAGTAAAAATATACACTCGTAATTAACAAATAGCAAAAATATAATCCATTCAAAATTAAAACGTGTGTGGGCAATTTCGGTGAAAAATCGCTAAGGCAATTACGGATCTAGATTGTTGCGAGTGCTTTACCTGAGATATTACAAAATAATCGAGAGAGAAGTTTTTGTAGATGTAATCAGAACCGATACATATCATTAAGATAAGGATTCACAAATAGACGATTGGCGACAAGCGAAGCCAACGGTCCATCAAATTAACGTATTGGACGTTGGAGCGACGGAAGATCAACTGTGCGGACGGAGTATCAGGAGTGAGGGGACGACGGAATATGGGATGGGACGACGTTGCGACTGGACGACCGAGCAACGGGGACGGTGCGACGGGAGCGACGGAGCGACGGGCGACGGGGCGACGGGGCGACGGGGCGACGGGGCGACGGGGCGACGGGCGAACGGGCGACGGAGCGACGGAGCGACGGGGCGACGGGGCGACGGGGCGACGGGGCGACGGGGCGACGGGGCGACGACGCGACGGGGGGACGGGGCGACGGGGCGACGGGGCGACGGGGCGACGGGGCGACGGGCGACGGGGCGACGAGGGCGACGGGGCGACGGGGCGACGGGCGACGGGGCGACGGGGCGACGGGCGACGGGACGACGGGGCGACGGGGCGACGGGGCGACGGGGCGACGGGGCGACGGGGCGACGGAAGGACGGGCAGGGCACGGGCGGGCGAGGAGCGAAACTGAGAAGCGACGGAATCTCAGAATTGTTGATGTAGGGGGCTGGAACGATGAGTGGCAGTAGCTCCACCATTGTCGGGTCGATGATAGCGTCGGAGTGTCGGAAGCAACAGAGAGCCTGAGGAAGGTAGGGATGAGGGATGATCTGGCGGAGACAGCAGGGGTTGGGACAGGGCCGGGGCGAGGACCGCGCGTGCCTCCGCAACAGTGTCCCGCAGCGAACAACCGCTTTGAAGTGCCGGGAGCCCCCAGCGGGCGCTGCGGACAGGCTACCCGCCCGCCGTTCCTGTGTCGGCGAGCAGCTCTAATAAGTAGTAATTCGGTCGATACCCACAGCGCGCGACCCAACCCGCAGACGGGCGAGAGCTCTGATCGCACTTGCCTTGTGCCGCCTGTCACCGAGGTTTTATATTCCGTGCACAGCGCGACCGACACACTCTTCATTCGAACGAGAGAGGAAAATTGTGCTCCATAAACGCTAATACCTTACGCGGATTACCATAAATCGTCGCGTTGTACTTACAGCTGCAACACATCGCGATATTCTCACAGACTGTGCCACAAAGTTTGCGTTGGGCGAATTATAACAAGAATGGGATTACCGTTAGTAGGTCACAAGCCGTAATATTATTCAATTTGTCTTCTCTGAAGCGCTTAAAATCCATTCTACGGGAGTTTCATTTGATACCACTTACAACCTTTTGCGAATACATAGCACGGTAAGCTTCAGTTAATTCTGCTCTTCTCGGTTAATCGAAGCTTTTATCAGATTCTAATCACATTCTTGGGCGGGATTCGCTTCCGCGGTCGGAAGCAGTATGAGTGGCCATCCGCCTTTTGCCCACGTGCTGCAGGAAGTCGGACCGGCGGCGGCGGCGGAGGGGGGCGGGGCTGGCTGCGGAGGCGGCTAATGCGGCGCGGCGCACATTACTCACGGGGTACGGCAGCGGGGAGGTGGAGGCGGGGGGGTTCAAATCTCCGCCGCCCCCGCCGCCGCCGTCTGTGGGCGCCGACCCGCGGCCCGTGGGGCGGGGCGAGCGGCCTCCGCCCGGGGCGTCGCCCTGAGGGCGACGCGGACGCCCGAGGGCGATGACAGTCACGCCCCTTGTACTCCTGGGGACGCCCTCTGCGGTCGCGTCCGCTGTCCGAATGTACTTCGGCGTTTCCGGCCTAATTCGATTTTTCCAGAGTTCAGCCATGTTTTAAATTATGAAATGATACTATACTACAAATCCGGAATGATTCACCTGGTCTTATTGATAATGACCGTCTCTTCTCGAAGATGTTTGGATTGGAATGTCTCTTTGAGCAAGGGACTTGGTTCGTTGTTGGCCCCCTTTTGGTATGTTGTATCTGGACGGAGTTCGCGTTGTAGCGAATTCATAACTTGGGAGGCAACACATTTTAAAATGTGTATCATTGACCTCATAGGGAAAGTTAATCATTTATTAAACGAGTTTATACGATTAATACACAAGATACTCTGCTGCTTATTGCAACTGGGATTATTAATCATTCCGTCCCCTATTTGCAAATGAAATATGGGGTTTTATTTTTGTCTTAGAAAGATTTTTATTGTCTATTTGCATTTGGTATGTATTTGCATTTAATTTCTTCTTGTTTCTATAATCAGTTATTGGCAGAATTTTCCAGAAATTGTTACTTTTAGCTCTCCAGTGTATTTTAGGTACTCTTTATTTGCAGTGCCTTACAATGAAATTAGATACTTCGCTTACTGTGAACACAAATGTTGGGCTTCGGGAACGTGAAATATGGACACGTATTGTTCTTGCAAATAAACCCGTAAAATATACACCCCACTCCGAGAAAATGGCGTGAAAAAGTTCCTTTCATATATTTTAGTTTGCTTTCTCCCTAAAAAACACAAAATTTGTCGGGTTAAACTGGTGATGAGTTGGCAAGCGCCGCTGCCTCTGACCGCCGCCCCTCCCCCCGACAAAACGCATCCCCCAACGAGTCTATTGGCGCGCGTGGGGCACGATCACGGGCGTAATGGGTCCCCTGGGGCGGGCCAGTGCGGCAACGCGCGGGCCGCCCTCCCCCGCCTGCACCTCGGCCCCCGCCGCGCTTCGGCACCATCCCCACCTCCTGCCCCGCCCCCTTCCTCCTTTTCCCCCCACCCCGTCATGAACCGGCAGGTACCGACGTAACGCCCTTCCCTCCTCCGCGCTGTATCCCTTTCCGCAACTCCCTCTCCCGGCTGCACTAACGCCGCCCCTCCCCCGCGGTTTTCGTTCCCATCGCCACCGCTCCACTGGTCTCCGCGCCCGCCCCCGCCCACTCCGCCCCAAACGTGTGAAAACTCGCACGCGCCTCCACGGGCCCCCGAGCGGTGCGGAGGGGGGGAGGGCCCGGGGGGGGGGGTTTGCTTGCTCGCGCGATAAACGCCCCACGGTCATAACGAGCGCCGTGGTGGCGCCGGAGGCGGCGGGGGTGGGGTGGGGGGGGGGGGGGGCGGCGGCGCGCGCGTGGCCAGCGCGAGTGTCGCAGAAAGGGGGCGGGAATACACGGGTGGAAGAGAACAGGGTCCACAGGTTGTTCTCGGACGAGGCATTGGAAAGAAAATCCGGACAAAGATATTGCTGTATTGCAAACTGCTGGCAATAGCGTTATTAGTAAAAATAATTATTTCAGGTTACGTGGTGGTAAAGAAATTAATGCTTTTTGAAGAGTCATGAGTCAGAAACAATTGCGATCTGATGCCGTAGAACAAAGAAATCATAAAACAGTAAATTTATTTGAATACTTTATAATTGTGCACCTTGTAAATTACACAATTGCCTAATTAGCTACGTTAGCGAATAAATGATAAGAATTTGTGGCATTTGAACGTATGGAAAGGTAGGTTATGTTTTGTCCACAACGCCTGCGAGTGTACCAATGAAATGAAAACTGAAAAGAACATGGTGAAAGTAAGGAATTGAGACGCGATTCACGAGGAACCACATGAGGAAATATGTGGCGATTTCAAAATTAGAGGCGAGGGCGGCGGCGAGGGCGGTGGCGAGGGCGGCGGCGAGGGCGGCGGCGAGGGCGGCGGCGAGGGCATCGAGGGCGTCGAGGCGGCGAGGCGGCGAGGACGGCGAGGCGGCGAGGGCGGCGAGGGCGGCGAGGGCGGCGAGGGCGGCGAGGGCGGCGAGGGCGGCGAGGGCGGCGAGGCGGCGAGGGCGGCGAGGGCGGCGAGGGCGGCGAGGGGCGGCGAGGGCGGCGAGGGCGGCGAGGGCGGCGAGGGCGGCGAGGGCGGCGAGGGCGGCGAGGGCGGCGAGGGCGGCGAGGGCGGCGAGGGCGGCGAGGGGCGGCGAGGGCGGCGAGGGCGGCGAGGGCGGCGAGAGCGGCGAGAGCGGCGCGGGCGACGCGAGAACCCGCGGGCGTGACATCGCCCGACACGATCGAGCGCGCGTGCGGCTGCGAGGCGTGCGTGAGGAACGGGGTAAGGGAGAGGTACGGAAACGGATCGGACGTAGGGAAGGGCGGTGACGGCGATAGTGAGGTAGGAGATAGGGAGAGGGCGAGGGGAGAGCGCTGGCAGGGTAGGAGCGGCGAGGGGGTGGAGGTGAAGCCTCGGGGCGAGCGGTAAACCGCAGTGCCGTCCTCATGCTCGATACCCTTCCCCCCCTCGCGGCATCGCCCCCTCCGGTGACCATCGCTTGCTTGCGGGCTTGGCTGTTGCGCTGTTTGATTGCGTGTTTGCCCTCCCACTCAAACAGGCAACCTGCGGAAATTGTTCATCTCTCTCGTTCTTTTACTCTGAATAACGAAAAATATGCAAATTTGTAAATTTTAAATACTACTGGATCAAATTATCACTCCGTAATATCGTACGATCAAGTGAAAAACATCGAGACATTTTATTTCGGAGATGGTGTTCACAAGATATAACAGAATTGCATTAATTTAATTACATGTAAAACACATTAAAGTGGACATTCGCTATCTCCCGTAGGTATGTGAACTAGTACCACACACGTATATAAATGCACTATTGTCATAACGCAACCAAAATGGGGGATGAAAAGCCACTTTATGGGTCGACGGCCGTTAAGGAATTTAACGTTTCGTCGTCCGTTAAGAACAAGCAAAATACAAAAACAAACAAATGAATTTGAGTATGTGAGTTCTCCTTTTCAAAAGAATATTATTTTTTATGATATTTTCTCGTAAGAAAGTGGTATTACAAAATGTATCGAACGATATCCAGCCAATATTACAAATAAAAGACTGGCTATAAATCTCGACTCGATTAACTTGCTTCAAAGGGATCCGTTGTTTGCTCTCGGCCTAATGCCATTAATGCACAGATGCGCACCCAGGATTTTTCGTGAGTGTGTGTGTGTGTGTGTGGAAGGGGAGTGGGAGTGTATGGTGGGAGTGGGGGAGGGGTAGAGGTAATGTCCAGCCAACTTGATGTTTTCTTACAAAGAATTATTCATGTATATTGAATATAAAATTTTTTTCTATTCGTTGATTTATAGTTAATATTTATTACATTAACCATTGTCATAATGAATGACTTTCATTAGTACAGATATTTAGTAAAAGCTACGTTTTTGAATAGCATGAATCATTGGCATCGGCGGATGCCGTGAATCCCCACGATGCTCTCACTCCTTTTGAGCATCGCTATTCATGCCTATAACAATAAAGCAGGTAAACCTGTAAACCATGTGATCTCCTTTTTTGTGTGATGGTATCGTTTTGCATAATTTACCGCTTACAGTATTTCGTGAGAATAGGAGCACCCACTCATATTAATAATCATAATAAACGAATTTCGACGTAATACAAAATTAATCCCGACAAACAACAAAATGCATTGCACTCTCACGGATGAAACATCTACGGGAGACGAAGTGTGAGATTTTTATTCACCTGGAGATTAGTGGCGGCATTAAAAATTAAATTCCAGCTGACACTTCCCTATATCAAAGTAAATCTCTTGGAAACCACTAGTTAGAAACGAAGCGCTGCCACTGAATTTCTTTCTGAAGCTGACAACCTACACATCCAGTGGATTTATATCCACTGAGTTATACAGGAATTCCCGGAACGGGGTCAAATTCATCAGATTATACGAAAATTAATTCTTGTATTGACGATTATTTATGAATTCATTTTTACAATTGGTTGACCAAATGGCCGCGAATTGAAAAATAAATAATTAATAAAAATATACTCAAATGCGATTAAGTCTTCCAAGGCAATTTCCGAAGTTATTTTATTACAATATCAATATTGGCGATGACATAAATGAGTGGGGCTGCTTCACATGTGTTTTAAATTTATTAATCGTGCATTCTACTCTTATTGCATATATTAATATTGGGCATGCAGTAAATCTCCGGATCCTTGAATTCTTTTACACGAACCCAGCTGATTAAACACCGAAATCACAAAGAATTTATTCATAACAAATTGCGGAGCCTCTTTATATATGTTGTTTCACAGAAAGAATTCCTTATAGGAATATTATCTGGCAAAACATGTGAATCGAAAATGATTTGATATAAGAACGAAATAAATTGTGACTTGTAAATAGCCAAGAACAAGATTGGGTTTTAAATTCCAGTGCGTAAGTAAGCTTGCGGGACAAGACAAGGTCGGTGGGCGGAGCGGGTTTAGAGACGAGAGAGGTGGGGGGGGGGGCGGCTGTTGGGGCGACAGGGCGAGCGATGGTGGGCGGGGCGTGTGCAAGTGCGGATGCAAGGGTGGGCGACGGTGGGCGGGGCGGGTGCGGAGGCGCGCGACGGTGGGTGGGGCGAGAGAAGGGGAGACGGGATTGTGCGACGGCGGGTGCGGCTAGTAGAGGGGGAGAGGCGACGATAGGCGGGGCGGGTGCAGGGGCGGGCGATGATTGTTGGGGCGGGTTTAGGTGTCAGCGACCGTGGGCGTGGCGGGTGCAAGGGCGGGCGAGGGTGGACGGGGCGGGGCAGAGACGGGTGACGGGAGGATTGGGCGACTGTGGGAGTGGCGAGTAGAGGGAGAAAGGGCGACGACGTGTGGGGAGAGTGTAGGGGTGACAGGGCGGGCGATGGTGGACGGGGCGGGTTTAGGTGCGAGCGACGGTGGGCGGGGCGGGTGCAGAGGCGGGCGATGATTGTTGGGGCGGGTTTAGGTGTCAGCGACCGTGAGCGTGGCGGGTGCAAGGGCGGGCGACGGTGGACGGGGCGGAGCAGAGACGGGTGACAGGAGGGATTGGGCGACTGTGGGAGTGGCGAGTAGAGGAGAAAGGGCGACGAGGTGCGGGGAGTGTAGGGGTGACAGGGCGGGCGATGGTGGACGGGCGGGTTTAGGTGCGAGCGACGGTGGGCGGAGCGGGTGCAGAGGCGGGCGATGATTGTTGGGGCGGGTTTAGGTGTCAGCGACCGTGGGCGTGGCGGGTGCAAGGGCGGGCGAGGGTGGACGGGGCGGAGCAGAGACGGGTGACAGGAGGATTGGGCGACTGTGGGAGTGGCGAGTAGAGGAGAAAGGGCGACGAGGTGCGGGAGAGTGTAGGGGTGACAGGGCGGGCGATGGTGGACAGGGCGGGTTTAGGTGCGAGCGACTGTGGGCGGGGCGGGTGCAGAGGCGGGCGATGATTGTTGGGGCGGGTTTAGGTGTCGAGCGACCGTGAGCGTGGTCGGGTGCAAGGGCAGGCGACGGTGGACGGGGCGGGAGCAGAGACGGGCGACGGGAGGGGTTGGGCGACTGGGGGAGGGGCGAGTAGAGGGAGAAAGGGCGACGAGGTGTGCGGGAGAGTGTAGGGGTGACAGGGCGGGCGATGGTGGACGGGCGGGTTTAGGTGCGAGCGACTGTGGGCGGGGCGGGTGCAGAGGCGGGCGATGATTGTTGGGGCGGGTTTAGGTGCGAGCGATCGTGGGCGTGGTCGGTGCAAGGGCAGGCGATGGTGGAGGGGGCGGGAGCAGAGACGGGTGACGGGAGGGATTGGGCGACTGTGGGAGTGGCGAGTAGAGGGAGAAAGGGCGACGAGGTGCGGGAGAGTGTAGGGGTGACAGGGCGGGCGATGGTGGACGGGCGGGTTTAGGTGCGAGCGACGGTGGGCGGAGCGGGTGCAGAGGCGGGCGGATGAGTGTGGGGGCGGGTCTAGGCGCCAGCGACCGGGGGCGAGGCGGGAGCAAGGGCGGGCGACGGTGGACGGTGCGGGAGCAGAGACGGGTCAGGGAGGGATTGGGCGACGGTGGGAGTGGCGAGTAGAGGCGACGGAGAAAGGGCGACGACGTGTGGGGAGAGTGTAGGGGTGACAGGGCGGGCGATGGTGGACGGGGCGGGTTTAGGTGCGAGCGACGGTGGGCGGGCGGGTGCAGAGGCGGGCGATGATTGTTGGGGCGGGTTTAGGTGTCAGCGACCGTGAGCGTGGCGGGTGCAAGGGCGGGCGACGGTGGACGGGGCGGGAGCAGAGACGGGTGACGGAGGGGTTGGGCGACTGTGGGAGTGGCGAGTAGAGGAGAAAGGGCGACGAGGTGCGGGAGAGTGTAGGGGTGACAGGGCGGGCGATGGTGGACGGGGCGGGTTTAGGTGCGAGCGACTGTGGGCGGAGCGGGTGCAGAGGCGGGCGATGATTGTTGGGGCGGGTTTAGGTGTCAGCGACCGTGAGCGTGGCGGTGCAAGGGCGGGCGACGGTGGACGGGGCGGGAGCAGAGACGGGTGACGGAGGATTGGGCGACTGTGGGAGTGGCGAGTAGGGAGAAAGGGCGACGAGGTGCGGGAGAGTGTAGGGTGACAGGGCGGGCGATGGTGGACGGGCGGGTTTAGGTGCGAGCGACGGTGCGCGGAGCGGGTGCAGAGGCGGGCGATGATTGTTGGGGCGGGTTTAGGTGTCAGCGACCGTGAGCGGGGCGGGTGCAAGGGCGGACGACGGTGGACGGGGCGGAGCAGAGACGGGTGACGGGAGGATTGGGCGACTGTGGGAGTGGCGAGTAGAGGAGAAAGGGCGACGAGGTGCGGGAGATGTAGGGGTGACAGGGCGGGCGATGGTGGACGGGCGGGTTTAGGTGCGAGCGACTGTGGGCGGAGCGGGTGCAGAGGCGGGCGATGATTGTTGGGGCGGGTTTAGGTGTCAGCGACCGTGAGCGTGGCGGGTGCAAGGGCGGGCGACGGTGGACGGGGCGGAGCAGAGACGGGTGACGGGAGGGATTGGGCGACTGTGGGAGTGGCGAGTAGAGGAGAAAGGGCGACGAGGTGCGGGAGAGTGTAGGGGTGACAGGGCGGGCGATGGTGGACAGGGCGGGTTTAGGTGCGAGCGACGGTGGGCGGAGCGGGTGCAGAGGCGGGCGATGATTGTTGGGGCGGGTTTAGGTGTCAGCGACCGTGGGCGTGGCGGGTGCAAGGGCGGACGACGGTGGACGGGCGGAGCAGAGACGGGTGACAGGAGGATTGGGCGACTGTGGGAGTGGCGAGTAGAGGAGAAAGGGCGACGAGGTGCGGGAGAGTGTAGGGGTGACAGGGCGGGCGATGGTGGACGGGCGGGTTTAGGTGCGAGCGACTGTGGGCGGAGCGGTGCAGAGGCGGGCGATGATTGTTGGGGCGGGTTTAGGTGTCAGCGACCGTGAGCGTGGCGGGTGCAGGGCGGGCGACGGTGGACGGGGCGGAGCAGAGACGGGTCAGGGGAGGGATTGGGCGACGGTGGGCGGGGCGAGAGAAAAGTGCGCCGGGGTGGGCGACGGTGGGCGGGGCGGGGAGGCCGCGTGCGGGTACGCAGGCAAAAAGCGAGAGCGCGCGACCGCCCCGCTGATGGCGCTGCCATCCGTCTCCGCTCCGGTGGCGGCGGGCGAAGTTGGTCGCCGCCCGCCCCGCCCACCGCGAATAAAAATGGTGGTGGGTATCAAAAGAAAGCGCGCAATGAATTATGGAGCGCGCGGTGATACGACGCGGCGCGTAGCGACCCGCAGGCGACCGCCCCACCAAGCACCACCTGGAGAGCCCCGGCCGCGCCCCCCGCATCCGCGGCGTCGCCACTCTCCCTCAGTCTTCAATCTGCATTCCGCGTCCTTCGCAACCTCTTTGTCTTCTCCGTTCTACCTCTTCCTCCCTGCTTTCATTTATTCCATACATTTAGCTCGAAACTGATAAAATACACGATTTTCTGCTCTCATCTATCCGAGAAATTGTGACTGAAACTTTCCCATGAAAACGTTGGATACCAAAAACTACCTTTCCCGATTTTTTTAAAAAAAAGTAGCCATCAGTTAGAAATGAAGTAACTGTTTTGAACCTACAAAAAATCATGAAGAACTTCTCAATCAGTAAGAACTCAATTAGAATTATTATAGTTTTGAAAATTATCGAATTCATAACTGATTTATTACGATATTTCGATATTTGATTTAATATTTCGATATTTAGTCACTAGTTCGTTATTATTATCTATTTAACAATTTGCCCCCTCTGCAATTATTTCATTTTAAGACCTGACCACACAGAATCCATTTCCACGTTTGAATAAAAAAAATGGTCGCGTTATCTTTTCCTGAAAAATAGCTACACATTTCTATTTTGTTTCTAGTTTCCCATTCCATATCCACTTCTTTTCTCCGTGAGTGCTTGTTCTCTTCTTATTTTATCTTGCCCCGTTCAGATCTAGGATCTCATGATTACATTATTTTGTTTCTGCCTCTTCGGCCTTCACTACCATTTCATTATTTCTGCCTGATTGTAATGTTTATTTTTTTGACAGAATTTTGTTTTTGGTGTTGATGTTCTTCCGGCAACTCATATTTTCTTACCCGTGCTTAATGTCATTGTTTTTTTCAATTGTGTTCGGGCACTCTGAACTGTAAAGGTCTCACGAGAATTCTAAATAGTCTAACAACACCCAAGTTTCTAAAATAAATGAAATTTATCTATCGTAAGGGCACTTTTTTCTACTATTTAAAAAAATATTCATCCTGGTTTCATTCAAAATTGATTATTTATACTCATTTCATTCTGAATACTGAATTAAACAAAATTGTTGAAGTTTTATTTTTCAGCAGACATTTTAGACACTTCACACACACCAAAAAATTCACATTTTGGAAATCATTGATTAAAAATTGAAAATAGCTTTGAACTGAACCCAATTTCCAATTTTTCTGGTAACGAATAGTAAGGAGTGAGGTACTCTCCAAAAATTTAACAGACCATCCAAAAAAGTATCATTTTGTAGATTACGAAACAAACCAACCCAAATCCCTTCGAGGACAAGAGAACCTATTTTCAAGAGTTTTGGATACATCGTTTTCAAGTTCTGCAGGATGGTAAAATGTGTTGCAAAATATGTTTTTTGGATTCGAGGTGTGTGAGCATGTGTTGTTTTCATCTTAATCCTGCTTGCTATATACATAGGGAGTAATTCTTTATTCAGAAGTATCACATTTACGGGCTCTCGTGACAATAGTTTCTAATAAATGCTACAAAACTATCGTATATATAAAATTCTTTCGATTTCAGTCAAAACTGCAAAGGTGATATACTACCATTCTCTAATGCACGAAACACATTGCCTGTGTCTCCAACTTCTCTCTTCTTGTTCTACGAGCAGTTAAATGATATTAACGATGCTCGTAAAACTGTGACGAACTGATAACATATAAACGCATTTTATGGCGTGACAAAGCCACTATAAAGTGTAACGTGTTAAAATGCCTTTTACGAGAGTTCTTCCGAAAGAAGAAGCTCCGACTTCAACTCGCTCTCAATCACGTAGTGAATCCCTTGTTCGCAGATTATCCCTCAGCAGTAAGAGAAGAAAGTTTTACGAATGAGAATGCTGATGCCCGGAATAATACAATTTTTAAATGCTTTTTGTAATACATTACACTTTATGAAGCTTTCTCGCCTCGTTAGCTTTCAACCTTCTTTCTCTATCTCTTCTCTCTCTGGATAAAATTAAAATTTAATCATAACCGGATGAATGAATTAAAAATTCAAAAGGATGTGACAAAAAATCGATGGAAAAAGGTATATTTGCCCGATATGTGTTGAAAGTTCATTAGAAGATAATTAATTAACGATTTGTTATGTATCGAAAAGAGTTGATAATGAAGCCATACTTAGTGGTAATAGACAGTAACGCTTTGCAAATTGCATCGTCTCTTTAAAAGCGTTTTGATTTTGGAATTACATTTACAATATTAATTTAACACTAGAGCTTCGAGCAGCAAAAATGCTGCTGAACAAACCCTCACAAACTGACTTGACAAAAAGTAGTACTCATGCTGCCAACTAATAAAAAACTCTCTTATAACACTGCAATTAATTAAATATTTTATCTGAGACAGTCATCAATAATACTATAATATAGTATTGAATAGATATAACACAGTTATATACGTACAATAATAATTATATTATTAAATAATAATAATAATAATAATAATAATAATAATTAATATAGTCTTATGTTTATTGGAACATTCCGTTTGGATGTGCTCATCAGCCATTTGGAGCAAAATTACTGAAAATTTCAATGGTAAATCACGACTTGCAAACAACCTTTCTTGTGGTAAGATCACAATAAAAGGAAATCGAGAACAGCATTTACTCGTATTTTACGAAAAGAAAAATCAGAGATGTTCAGTGTTCGAAGGCACTGAGCGCAGAACACAGAAGTTAACGAGGTCTACAAAAAAATCCAAGGCAGTTTAATATTCTTAATAATCAAGCAAGAAATATATTTTTCGTCATCATTTTAATGAGTTTATGTCCAGACCTCCTCAGCGAGCGAAATGAGGCTGAATTCTGAGAAATTCAGGAAAAGGAAAATATCTCATCGCCAGGAAGGCCTCGGGGACAAAAAATACTTCAAGACATACCTTTCCGAAATTGTTATACCCCTCCTCCTCCGCTGCGATCCCTTCCGTCGCGGCTGCTTCTTTTTCTCGACAACCAGACAAAACAGACGAGGCCTCTCCTCGCGCGAGAGGAAGGGAGGGGAGGGCGCGTCGGGTGTCGCTGTGTCGACAGCTCTGGAGGGGAGAGGACTCGAGGAGAGGGAGAGCGGAGAGGAGGAAGCTGCGGAGGCTGGGAGCTGATGGAGGAGACGCCTGCTATGAGGACTGCGGGAGCGACTGACACGAAGACTCAAAAGACGAAGGGACGGGAGCAGGGATGCAAGGGAGGCTGGGAGGAAGTGGGGATTGAAGAGCTTGGTGGTACGGTGGTACCGGATGTAGTGAATGCCCTGGGAGTGGCGGGTTGAACACGCTTGGATGGTACCGGATGGAGTAAAGTCCATAGTAGTGGCTGGTTCAAAATGCTTGGATGGAACCGGATGTAGGTAGACCCTAGGAACGGGGGTTAAGAATGGTACCAGATGTAGTGAAGGCCCTAGGAGTGTCGGGATGAAGATACTTGCTTGGTACTGGATGTGAAGGTGACCGGGCGGAGATGAAAAACTGGTGTTGGTGAGGAATGTGAGTGACGGATAGTACGAGGTTCTCTTGAGACGCAAATGATGGGCAAAGAAGGGATGTTACGGCGGGGAGGCGAATGCGGTGGAATGGGGAGGTAGAGAATGCTGGATGGTAGTGGCAAGGGTAGTGGATGCAATCCGAGCAATGAGAAGTGGAACGAGAGAAAGTTGACTAAAACGGCGGGTGAGCTACGGTGGCAGGTCAACAAGCACGAGTCTCCAAGGACAAGAGCCAAGGCAAGGACAAGATTGTGACGGGGCTGTCCAGGAAGCGGAGATTCCAGCAGCTGGTAATGGCTTGAACAAAAGAAGTAGACAGGCCGACGAGGCGGCGAGAGCAGGAGAGAGAGAGAGAGAGAGAGAGAGAGGAGAGAGAAAAAGAGAGAGAAAGAGAGAGAGAGACAGACCGACAGAGAGACAGACAGAGACAAAAAGCAAGAGCCCAGATACATTGGGTGGCGGGGGGAAGTGGAAGCGGGGTCTGGACCGGAGGGTTGAAGGGGTGGAGACGAGGAGGGCAACGCCGGCGGCGGCGGCGGCGAGGCGAGGCCCGGCGGCGGACGTCCCGGGCCGCGCCGGCTCATTTCCATGTCTCGTCAGTTTTTATTTGACTTTCATTAACATTATTATCAAATCATTAAACTCGTCTGATTAGTCGCGCTCCCGGAAAAACGGCGGCAATTTTAAGGGGGAGGCACTGCGCGACGCTACGCGGCGCCCGCGCGGGCGAGCGGGAGGGACGCGGTGTGGGACAATTACCAATTTAGTATGGAGATGTCGCCGGCCGTCACGCTAATTAACATCTCAGCAGAGAGCCTCCCCTCTTCTCTCGCTCTGGTTGAGCTCCGCAGCTCTCCTCTCGCTTTGTTCCGTCTGCTCGCAGCGCATGCCCTCTCCTTTTTTCGTATTTTTTCCGGTTTCTTCATTCTTCGTTTTTTAATTTGGAATTAATGTTTCAGGTTTTATTTTGTCTGCTTTCACGGTTACGGGGTTTTAATTTCTGGTTAAATCTTTCGGTTCCCTGCATCTTCGCTTTGTAATGAACAACTATATCTGAATGCTCTTTTTCAGTATTTCTATCAACTTCTTTGTCCTTTTCTCAGTTGTCATCCGTCATTTCTTCCCCGTGTTTCCTGAATAATCTGTTTCTTATGAAGATTCTTCTTCTCTTGACATTAAGTCGCCACTCTCAATCATGCGTAATTCCACATCATCGAAATGCCAATTTTCTTCATTTACTCTTTCCTTTCTTCACATAGAGCGCTTGGATCGCCAGTATCGAAGTTTTCATATAAATAAAGAAAAACTATTCACACATTTTACAGACAGTAAATTACTGGAAGCAGTTTCCTACGTCGATCTGTTCAATGTCACCGACAAAAGCCAACTCCGCCTACAGCCAACAGGATAGGAAATATTCCCCTTCAAGAGAAAAAATAAATTACTGAACCTTTTTGTTACAAACGTTTCTTGAGTAATGGCCACATCTTCATGTTTTATTTAATTCTTTCATCTAATTACTCATCCTGGAATTATAAGATTATTTCATCATCTGCGAGGGCTTAGGATTATAAGTTATCTGTTTTAATGGGCAACGCGTTACATTTTTTATTGGACAGTAAAGAATTTATAGTTCCTGAGTTTGTCCAACATTTAATGGAAATCGGTCTTGATTAATCTGCTTTAAGCACCAACTTAATGAAATCGTTAAGAGCACGAGGAAAGAGTTCCAAAGTGAGATATTAATGCGGAAAGAAGAGCAGGTTTTGGACTTGCAGGCATTGCCTCTACCTTGCATTTCTGTTACAGGTCCTATTAAGTGAGCTTACAAACGCACGATAAATAAAAAATTAACTCATGCATAATGGCATTTCCTTAACGGAACATTTAGATAAAAAATATGAAGACATTGAGGAGAAATGAATATTACTTACAATAACTATTATATACAGCAAATGAAATAAGTGAACCATTAATGAACGCTTATCGATGTTTGTTGAAGAATGTGCCTCAAGTGCTTCAAACGACTATATATTACGGCTGCAGCGGGTCTGTAATTGGTGACAGCATCCCACTGACAGTCATTAACCCTGTGTGTTAAGTGAGAAACGCTAGATGCCAGCAACAAAGCATTGTGGCTCTGTAAATGATGCAAACAAGCACTAGAGAACGCTGCGCGCTGAAACATCTCTTCGACAGGAAGTGCATTGTAAAAGTCTAATTCGGCTGTTGTTGGGTTTACAGCGCACTGTGGGCAGAGGACAGATTATCCCAGCGATGAATCAAAATCATTTCTGTATTTAAAAAAAAATAACATTCCATTTTTCTCGCTATTATTTTTCTCATATTGACATTCTTATCGAAATAAAAATTATACTAGAAATTAATAAATTAATCATAAAGCATAATCAGTTTGAAGTTTTCCTTTTACCAAAAAAAAAAAAAAAACTACACGGGACAAAGGGTGTGCTTCATTAAATTTCTAAGAAACTCAGAGAACCTGAAGGTATGTACTTCTTTTTTTAAAATTTATGTAACTATATGATAACAAGAAATCTGTAGCTGGAAACCTCGTCCGAGGCAAGTAATTTTTGCAATTAAAAGTTCAGCGAAGATCTTAAAAGTAATATCGGTCATAATTTGCAAATCAATACTATTACCATCTGGAAATGTGTACCTCCAAAATTTGCAATTATGAGCCTCTTAAATTCGTTACTATCACATTTACTCTTTTGTTATAAACAAAATGTAGATTCCGTGGGGTTCGCCCTCAAAATACAGACCAGCAGTATATAAAGCTTGTCTCTCATCTCACTGACATCATAAACCAGAAAGCGACAATCCGGTACTAGAGTAATGCGGTGGTCGTCCGGAGGCCTGCGATCTTTTCATCCACGCCCTAATCCTGTCCGTTCTCTGGACAGAGTGAAGTTGCGGATTTCGCACTTGGTCACCCCGACGCCGTCGCCTGGCTTGCGAGAAATCGTTCGAAAGTACCTCAGCAAAGTTTGGGCCGTTTCAACGACACCAATGTTTTAATAGGATGCGGCGACCAAAGCGGATTGCAGCCTCCATCGGGGACGCGCGTGCGGGGAAGTGCAGAGCGGCAGCCGCCTCGGAAAAACCTCGTCGCCGCAATTAGCCAGAGTTTAATTGCGTCCCCTGCACCAGCACCACACGGCGGCTGGGGCGACGGCGGCGGCAGCGGCGGTGGGGAAGGTGGCGTTATTTGTGATGAAAGAGTGAAGGCAGTGATAGTGGCGGTTGTAGTGGCGGTGCAAAGTGACGGTGGAAGTGGTGGTGGAAGTGGCGGTGGTAGTGGCAGTGATAGTGGAGGTGGAAGTGGTGGTGGAAGTGGCGGTGGAAGTGGCGGTGTCAGTGGCAGTGATAGTGGAGGTGGAAGTGGTGGTGGAAGTGGCGGTGTCAGTGACAGTGATAGTGGTGGGGAAGTGGCGGTGGTAGTGGCAGTGATAGTGGTGGTGGAAGTGGTGGTGGAAGTGGCGGTGTCAGTGGCAGTGATAGTGGAGGTGGAAGTGGTGGTGGAAGTGGCGGTGGCAGGGACAGTGATAGTGGCGGGGGAAGTGGCGGTGGTGATGGCGGTGGTAGTGGTAGTGGAAGTGGAGATGGAAGTGATAGTTGTGATGGTGCCGGGGGATGGCGGTGGTAGTGGTAGTGGAAGTGGAGATGGAAGTGATAGTTGTGATGGATGCCTACTGGTGGTAGTGGTACTCGTAGTAATAATAGTGGTAGCAATGTACAGGAGTCATTCAGGGTTTCAAAAATCAATAGTGCCTTCTTCGTCATTTTGCCAACAATACAGGAGGGAGGCTATTTTCCAGCTTCAGGGGATGCCGATTTCGGCTATCCGCGCCGAGTACCCTCTATGCCCCTCTTGGGGACACAACTCGAACCCGCGACCCTTCGGACCGAGATGCTTAGTCGGCACCAGCTCTAGCCACCTCGGCTATATTTCGTTGTCATACTATGGGGCCCAACCATTTTGTCCTCAGTAGCCGCAGAGAGGATTCTGTGTAATTTCCGAAGTCATTACAGCCTGTTTCTTATTGCATCTTATTACTTGAAAATATCTGAGACACGAAGTTAGACCAGGGAGGCCATTTGTGTACAAAGTAACATCTCCAGAATTTGGATTGCACCTCACATCGAAGGTGACGGCGCTTCGTTTGGCTTCGCTTCCTACTTTTGCCAGTTCATCTGGATTCGAAGGAAAAATATAATACACCTGAAGATACTAAGCACTCTGCTTGCCTAAAAATGTCACTGAAAAGATGAACTCCTGAACATTGTAGAATAACACAAATCATCCTTTACTTGCGGTGCAAAAGCAAAATGATGTAAGGTAAGCTTGTTCATTTCAATGAGCAGAACACAGTAGCATTTGTTTTACAAAAAATGTCTCGCATTATACATGTAGGCTAATTATATTAGATACACAACAACGAGAATCAGGATCACGATTACTCAGTAATGAATACTGGAAAAGTGAAATTGTGGAAAAATCATGATCATCCATGTAACACCAAAGGGAAGGGTCATTAAAGAGATAGAGAATAGGAAATGTAAATAGTGAATATTTTGTAATGCTTCCCGAATTCGATTCATTTGAATCGAACTAAGAAAATGTACGGATACGTAGTTTTTATGAGAATTTTAGATACATTATTTTAGTTTTATAGTCTTTTTAAATCCCTTTGCCCGTGCACAACAGGCAAGCACCCGAAATTCTCTCTTATTTCGACATGTTTTTCATCATTTATTATACACAATATACTGTTTGGAGTTCTAACACTTTTCTTTTAATTTGTGTGCACTCAACTCAGAAATGCGAAAACGAATTATAATCAAGCGCTCATGATTTGAAACTGAATATATCTCGAATTTTTTAAATATCTTATACACATCTCAATACTTATTCAACGCAGAGCCGCATCTTTATTGCAATATTTCATTCAATTCCATTTCTAATTCAATGTCCGAAACCTCTTTAGAGTCCTTTGAGCTCAGAATAACACTGCGGACCTTTTCCTTAAGGAAGTCCGTCCTCCTGCTTTTCCCAGCAGTTCACCGTCCACCTCACCTCGGCCCTCCCCCCTCCCATGCCCGCCGCGCGCTCTTGCCGACTCCGCACAATTACGGGCCACTTTAATTGGGCGGGGCGGCGTGATGGCGCGGAGGGGGGCGGGGCGGGGTCGCGGGCCGGGGCCGCGAGTGCAGGACGATAGGATCGGGCTGAGCCGGAGACGAAAATTGTTTTAAAAACCAGGTCTGGCCGCGCAACGCCTCTGACCTCTGGTGCCCTCCTGTTCTTTCCTCCTCCCTCTATCTTTCTTTCTTCCTTCCCCTACAAATTTCCTACCTTCCTTCTATTTTCATTTACATTCTTACTGCACCATTAGAAATAATTTTCTCCTTTATTCCACCTACATCTATTTTTCTCATTTCCTTTCTTCTCTCGTTCCTTCATTTACTTTATTTCCAACTTTATCCAATGTTCCCATTTTTCGTAAATATTCCCCTTCCTTTCTATACAATCGGCTCCTCATACGTCAATCTTCACTCTCTTCCCTTCTTCTTCCTTCCCTTTTCTGCTCACTTGTACTCTCTCGTTCCTCGTGCCACTCTAGGCCACGCTGGGCCGCGCCCGCCCGCCCGCCAGCCCGCCCGTGCCACGCGCGCCGCTGTCGCTCTCGCCTCCCAGACGTAATTTTCCAGCAATCGAACAAAAAACTGAGCCCGTTCGTATCAAAAGTTTATGAGCCATGAAATGTGGAGTCGGGCGTCAGCGGGCGGCGGGAGAGCAGAGGCACGCGGCAGGGCGTGGGCGTGGGCGTGGGCGGCGGGGGGCGATCGGCGACGGGGCCGCGGAGATGAATGGGTGGAGTCGGAGACAGTCCGCGATATAGAAGAGGTTCTCTGCAAGAGGAGAGTGCAAAATTGAGCAGTCACACGAGAAGCGGCTGTCCGACCCCATCGGAAAGGACACCTTTCACGAAAGAGAGAGAGAGGGAGGGGGCGGGAGGAGGAAGGAAGGATCAAGAAAATGTTGACAGAATATACTGTGCGTAAATGAAAATAATGCAAGTTAATTGAAAAAGTGGAAAGGAAGACCGAACAAATATAATTTTCAAAATATGGTATACCTTGTAAACTCGACATCGTGGATCTGAATGCGAAAGCAGTGGAATAAAACATGAAAGAAAATAACACGTTAATTTATCAAGCTCTGTTTGTATCAATTTCCATACTTCGATAACTACACGTATAATTTTATTTTAGGAATCAGTATAAACTTATACCATTAATTCTATATAAGACTCCTGTTTCAATTTCTTCAATGTTTTCTTAACTTTTCTTAACTTTTTCCAATCAATCACTTTTTTGGCATTTTAGCAAGTGAGGCGGCTACCTACAAGTACCACAAAGTAATACAGTGAAATAATAATAATAATAATAATAATAATAATAATAATAATAATAATAATAATAATAATAATAATAATAATAATTGGAGGATAATAAGCAATCAACTGAATGTCTTGCGGAGTGATGAAATACTACTGCAAATACTTTCATTGTTAATTTTATTTACTGTTTATAATTCCTTCCCAATTATCAAACACGCTCCTATGGCGCTTGCAGTAGCGTTCTTCCCTTCCGAGAAATACGTCAAGAGCAGGCGGGCTGCAGCGGCATAAGAAGCTAGGAGATCTCAGGGCTCGCCGCGCGGGCCGTTCAGACAGCGCCCAGACGCGCGCGCGGGGTGGGTGGGTGGGAGTGGGAGACTGCGTGAACCTATTAATTACCGGCACGTGTCCCGCGCACGCCGCATCCGCCGCCGGCGCGCGGCAGGGCGCAGGTCAGAGGGCGCGGGCGCCGCACGGAGAGGGCCACGCCGCCACCGACTCCCACTCCGCCACCGCTACTGCCGCCGGCGTCGTATGTTCAACATACTATGTTCCCGTGCCCGTTTTCGCTCGTCTAGACCGCCTTCCGTCTAGACCGCCTTCCCGTCTAGACCGCCTTCCGTCTAGACCGCCTTCCGTCTAGACCGCCTTCCGTCTAGACCGCCTTCCGCCTAGACCGCCTTCCGTCTAGACCGCCTTCCGTCTAGACCGCCTCCACAAGCACTTGCGAGTATTTTGTTTTTACAAAAATCTACACTAGTATGTAGATAAACTGAATACGTGTGAAATGAGCTTAAGCGTTTGCAAAAATATGTGAGCAAATGAAAGCCAAATATAAGTTTTAATATTACTATCACTACTTTCATCTTTGAATATGCAGAACACATCGATATCTTGACCAGCCTCGCCCTGCTGTCTGAAACTGCATCACTGAGCTCCAAGTGTTCCTTCGTTCAAAACTTTCCTGTCTACTGTTTCCACAGCCCAACTTCATCCAAAGCTCCTGCTTGTAGTTCCGCCTCTTTCCTCTCGACACACTCATACCCGGGTCCAGATGACGCTCCACACGCTACCAACTTTTGCCACACACTCTCAACAGTTTCTCATTCACGAGTTCAGAAGTCAAGAGCCCAAGGCTGAATCCATTGATGTTTTGGCACACGCTTTCCTTCCAATACCTTCAGACACATTTGCACTCTCTTGCCTTTCCATGCTGCTTACTGTTGGGCTGGTAACCTTCCTTCCTTCTCACCTTGCTCACCATAGTGACCGACCTATCATTTCTTTTGTGTCATTCTTTAATTCTATAGATACAATTATCATTCTTTAATTAATTTTTAAAATATTTGTAGAGTAGGATAAAAAATATTTTAAAAATTTTGAATGAAAAACTGAAACAATTCGAAAAAAAATTGAATACTTATGATGATACACAATGGGCATTTTAATTAACAAACGTGCATTGTACACGCAGTTCCAAATCTTCCCAAGTCCAGCTTATTGTTTCTTCAGTCCATTCTGGTCGTTCCCTGAAGATCTCCATCGCCACTACAATGCACCACTTCCATCTCTCCCCTATTCAGTTACCGCCATCTCTCGCGCCGCGAACTTCTGCGCCTCCGCCGCCCCCTCGCCACCTCCGTCGCCGCCTGGACTGCCGGGGGCGGCGGCGGTGCGATGTTATCGCAGCCCTGGAGCCGCGCCAGGACCCACAAAGGGTTCCCCGCCTCCGCCCGCCCACTTCCACGGCCACCGTTCCCCGTCGCCCCGCACCGCCGTCGCCGCCGCCGCCGCCGCCGGCCGGGCCGGGCCGCGCCGGACGTCCTCCCACCCGAGGCGGGGACTTAAACAGATTACGAGGTATTTACAATTAACCGACCGCATTAGTCGACCGAGCGCGTTGCGGGGGCTCGAACTGGGCAACATCCGCGGACTGAGGACGCGGTGGGGGAGGGGGAAGGGGGGGGGGCGAGGAGGAGGTGTGGCGCCGCAGAAGAGCGTCCTTTGGCGAGTCCATCGGGCTGGCTGCCCTTTGGCGAGCCCTTTGGGAGCGCGTGCGCCCGTGGTCTTGCCGAAGGGCGGACCGCCCCCGCCGCCCCGCCCTAGCCGCTACGTGCTCCGGAGAGGCGGTCACCGGGAGGGTATTTAGTCAAAGCCGCACAATTGCGCTAGATCAAACGAGCGCTGTGCCGCGCGTTTATTTGACTTGGCCGCAGGAGGGAACTGTTTCTATATGCATATGACAGCACGTTTCGGCAGTTTGGTTTTTTTTCTTTTTAGATCGATCGGTAAAAAATATTTATTATTCTCTTAGGGTATTTATGGAATGAAATATGTAGGAATAGTTTTGATCTCCTTTCATGCATACGGGCTTTATGTTTGACTACGAACGGATATCATACACGGAAGCGAAGATTCATTTTGCACAGCCATGGAAGGGTTAAGATGACGGAAGAGAAAGTACCTTTCCAGCTATTAAAAAATCTCAGAATTGAAATGCCCATAACACTGCCTCTGCATTACACATCCTCGTTAGATGTATACGATAAGTACACAGGTACCGCGTTTATGCTGTTTCAAAATTGTGATATCTGGCTAGTCAATTGAGAGTTCATTAAACTGTGTTAATGAGTACATATTCCTCAATGTATATAATATGTGAGTACTACATATGTGAATAGCATGTATTTTTTTGTTTCTTAAGGATTAACATAGTAGTCCATAGTTGAAAAATTCTGAGATGAAAGAATTGTCTTATGTCATTCTCACATTTTCAGGATCATGTAACCATTACCAGTCCTATAACTCGTGTGCATAGTGGCCACAAGAAGAATACTATCTTCAAATTCTACATAGCACATCTGCAAAATATTTCAGTACTCTATCATCTTGCTTTTGTCACAAATTGACGTCTTCAATGGCTTTACTTTCAACCCTCCAAGCTACTAGTCCCCTCGAATAGTGGCCTCACGTCGGTAGCCCCCATTGTTATATTCCTTCACTTCAGCCCCTCCTGCTATGCAAGAGAGTTCACGATGCTTTTTCTTCAAAACCCCCCGCTCTTTCCGAGCAGAGTGCAGGCGAGCTAGTCAATTGAGCAGAATATAGAGGCGACAAAGAAAGTGGGGGTCTTCGACGAATCAAGGGCTGCGGCGAGGGAGTGTAGCAGCTTGGGGGCTGCGGAGACGCTGCGAGGCAAATTTGGGAATCGGAGGAAAAAGAGACAGACGGAGGTAAAAAAATGAACAATTTGATTTCAGACAAATGCAAAAACAAATATATGAAAACTTATATTAAAATAGCATGAATTATGGCAGCATTTTCCAACAGAGAAATGAAAAATCGGGATGACTAGATTTCTGAATCTTAAAATCAAATCAGAGAAGTGAATTACAGCGTATATCGACAACTTCCACGCTGGAGTTTTGAAAATAGGCGGGGAAAATACGTAAGAAAAAAATCAAATTAGGATAGCTGTTAAAACTTAGGAAGAAAGCAAGGAGCGTAGGGGATATGAGAAAGACAAGACAGAATTATTCGAGACAATGACGAACACGGGAATAGGACGTGAGGCTGGAAACTGACCAATCATCTCGCAGTCAGAAAAGTTGCCGACAACCAATGTAAGAACCATGAAGTCACCCTGAAGGGTTACTCATCCCAAATCGCTTACAACGTCCTTCCACAAGCGAAGCAGCTTCTCCGTGAGTAAGAGAACTTTCCAGAGCGCAACATCTGCTGCGCGGCACCGGGCTCCTTGGACTCCTAGCACAGAAGCCACGTAAATTAGAGCCCCGCCAACGCTTCAGTCTGTTGGGAAATAGCTCAACTATAAGAGAACAGAATAAGCGCGAGATGCCGGGGGCGGCGAGGGGGCAGGAGAGGGGCGTGGCCCGGGCGGGGCGAGGCGAGCAAAGGCGCGGAGCGCAGGAGCTGCGGTGTAGCCTGCGGGACCCTCTCCCTGCTCACGCCGCCGCCGCCTTTACCATCGCCACCCCCCCCCCCGCCACCCACACCACCCCCGTCATACGTGCTACCTTCATCTTAGTCATCGCCTTCGCCACTACCCACGCTAATGCCGCCCGCGCAACCTCCGCCATCCGCATCCCCCCGGCTCCCGCGTCGCCTTCGCTGTGGCCACTACCCGCACCACCGCCGCGGCGCCGCCTTCGCTTTAGCCACTGCCTTCGCCACCCGCCCCGCCCCCGCTACCCGCACCACCACCCCGCCACCTATACCACCCCGCCACATTCATCTTAGCCATCGCCTTCGCCACCACCCACGCTAATGCCGCCCGCGCTACCCCCGCCATCCGCACCCCCCCGGCTCCCGCATTGCCTCCGCCTTAGCCATTGCCCTGCCTTCGCCACGCCTCCGCCCCCTCGCCCCCTCACCGCGCCACTGCCTCGCCTCCGCCACCCCGCCCCCACCCGCCGCCCGCGCCGCCACCGCCTTCGCTGCCGCCCACGCCCGCGCCCGCCTCAAACCGCGCGCGCGCACAATGCGCCAATTTGTGGCCGGCTCTTTGTGCAGCGTGCAGCGTCTTCTAGCGCGTGTGGGCGGCGCGGAGGCAGAAACCACCCTCGCGATGAGGCAGTCGCTGCCGCCATCCTCACTGCCAAGGAAGGCGGGGATTTCCTGAGGAAAGGGAAGCAATAAGAATGATCTTGAAAGGCGGAAAAGCAAGAAGTTCAAAGATGAGAGTGTTCTTTCTGAAATGCCATTGACACTCTCCACTGTTATCGTTCTTACCGACTTCACATGGTCGTTCCATCTTCACCAAAGACACGGTTACTGAAGATCATGAATGTACAAATAAAGGAGGGCTACGCAAAAGTCGAATAAATGGTATTGATTGTAAAAACGTACTTTTTGAAAACTGTAAAAGCAGCTTCCGATATGTGTGTGATCAGTAGACACATGCCGCGTTAACCAAGCTCAAGAATGTTATAATCAATCGAACATTAGATAGGAATATTGCATTTCCATCTTAATGACAAAAAAGGAATCCTGGCTCGCCGGTTGGCAAGGGTCGTACAGTGAACGATATATCATCGACATCACTATCCCCAGACACTTTCTCCACGCGCCGGGGGGAGGGCCCCCCTCCCGCACCCCTACAAATTGCTTTCGGATCCGCGCGCGCCCACGACGCAGGCGGAGGAGCGCAAGCGCGAGACGCAGGGAAGTTGTGGAGGCTATGGCCGACATTCAGACGGATCAGCACAGGGGAGCATGGCGAGGACGGAAATGGTGGTATAGGGGGAATGGACGAGGAATTCTAAGACGACGAAGTGCGAGGTCGAAGGAGGTGATAGCGATGAGAAGGGAAGCGGCGGTAGACGGAATGTCAAATTAATGGCGAGAGCGAGGGAAATAAAATAACTGTGACAAGAGTGTAAGATTAGGAAATGTGGATGGCAAAGCGCTTATAGAAAGCGTATCATGCAAGAATCTATGGAGGAGTTGTCGGAAGAAATTGTAATTAGCGATTTTTGGAAAGACCGACAGATTGACAAGGACTGTGGAAACGAAGACGGTGATCGTAACAAGATCGGAGTGAGAGAAATGACAAGAAGACGAAAGAGCAGCTAGGATAGTCAGGGTACTAGCGAGGCGACGGAGAGGAATAGTGGTGTAATATTCATTGAGGCTGGTGGTGATGGTGGGGATGATGGAAGTGGTGAAGCTGATGATGATGGTGGGGTCGGTGGTGATAGTGGGGCCGGTGATGCTGGTGGTGACGATGCGCTGTCAGTGATAATGGTGTTTATGATGGTGGTTTCGAAGGTTGTTGGGGCAGCATGGTAGTGAGGCTACTAGTGACTGCGGATAACTGTGCAAATGCATCAATGAGCACAGTGGGTTCTGTGAAAACAAGTTCATGCAGAAAACAACAGCAAGAAAGACGACAGCCTAGAGGGCAAGAGAGGCACCGTGTTCGGCCGGAATAGAGAGCAGCGTGGCGACGGGGGCGGGCGACGGGGGCGGGCGACGGGGCGGGCGACGGGGCGGGCGACGGGGGCGGGCGACGGGGGCGGGCGACGGGGGCGGGCGACGGGGCGGGCGACGGGGCGGGCGACGGGGGGCGGGCGAGCGGGGGCGGGCGACGGGGCGGGCGACGGGGGCGGGCGACGGGGCGGGCGACGGGGCGGGCGACGGGGGCGGGCGAAGGGCGCGGGCGACAGGGGCGGGCGACGGGGGCGGGCGACGGGGGCGGGCGACGGGGCGGGCGACGGGGCGGGCGACGGGGGCGGGCGACGGGGCGCCCGTGCAATGGAGGCGGCAGCAGCCGCGCGCCGTGGGGAGGCGGCGAGGGGCCTGACGTGTCGATAATCTGGTCGCGTCACAAGCGGGAGCGGGCACCACGACGCGGAGCCACGGGGGGAATGCGAGAGGGCGCCCGGCGGATGCCTGGCGCACTGGAGGAGACGCAAGGGACAGTCGCCTGGATCTGAATGTTGCGGCGGAGGGATAAGAATAGAGGGAACGGAGGTTATAAAATAACTGCGAGGAAACAAATATTGACATTCCGAAGTGAAATGCAAACGCTGAAACCAGACAGGGAGGAAAATATGAAAATAAGAGCAGATGGCATAAAAAATACACAGGAAAAATATGTATTTGAATAAACATGTGACATAAATGTTACAATTGTTATTTCCCTAGTGACTGGTGCAATGATGATGTAAAACTTTGCGTTGTATTTCGGAAAAAGTACTAATCAAATACGCCAAATATAAATTAAATACCATGAAAAAAATAATGGACACAAAATTGATCGGTGTACAAAACAGGTCCCACAGGGAAAACTGTTTTACTTTCTTTGAAACTTGCTAAACAGCCACAGCTTAACATTGCAATTAAAGGATGAGTGACAGAGCGTGTGTCAAAACGGATTTCCCCATTGCATTCCGAATAGTAAAACCCATACTGAAAGAAAAACGGCAAGAGATAGTGCAACTCCCATAAATGAACCCAATACGAACTCACGAATCTCATAACACGTGTGAACGGTGATTGAGAGGAAATTTTAATTGCGGTCTGATGAGAATTTCGTTCATATTCAAGTATAAATATAGATGCATTACTTTTCTTAACTGGTTTTCTATGTATCTCATTATATCTCAACGATGGAGCAACGTTTATCCCGTGAGAGCGTAGGGTTCCGCGGCCGGAGTCATGATTAACTTGGCTATCCGGGAGACGCCGCGTCAAGGGCACAGGTGCCAACGTTTCGGTCGCCCTTTGGCAGTACTACGCCCTGAGGAAGATTGCAGAATGGCGACCGAAACGCTGACACCTGTGCCCTGGACGCGGCGTCTCCGGATAGCCAAGTTAAGCAACGTTTATCCCATTTTGCAATTCTCGAAATGACTTCAGACCTCTACAGACCAGTCAAAAATTCTCGCATAATTTCGGAAAATTCCCTTTACTTGGATCACGGCGCGACCTCCCCGGTGAGAGGGTGCAAGAGAGCGGCGTGGGGCGTAGCTGGGCGTTCGCCCCCCCCCCACACACACACACGAGGGGGGGGCGTGTAGAGCCCCCTCGCGGAGGACGACGACGTGACTCACGGGCCAAGCGCGTGAGCGCGACGTGTCGAGCGCCGACCGAGGGCGGCGGACGGCGTCAGCCTATCAGGGGCTAGGCAGGATCAGCGTGACTTGACGTCTCCGAGATTTTGGGCCGCGGCGCTTAAAGCTTTTGCCCGGCTCCCCCTCGCCCGCGCTGGCGCACTGATGAGGCCCGCGCCGGCAAATAGCATTCCGATGAAACGCGCGCGCGGATCGGGGCACCGTTTAAAATAAATCACTGTTGACGCACCGCTCCCGCATTGGATTCACCGTAGCACGAACAACCCCGCTTCCGAGGAGATAGTTAATTCATATATCACGCCATTCAAGAACCTACATTAATTCGGATTTACTGCCCTGAGGCACGAATGAGCGTGGGCGGATGACGATTACGGGAGCGCCGAAATTGAATCGATTTTCATGGGCCCTTCAATTTGTGCAGTGTTATTCACGCGAGTCGATTTTGGCAAAATGTAACGCCAGATGTGACGATCGCGTGTGCTCGCGAACATCCAGCTTTTCCAGTTGTGTTACACAGAAGTATCTCATTTAATAGGAATGACCTCCACACAGCAACGATTTCACACGCAATAGCACGGGCGACATTGAACCTCCGGTTATTTGGAGACGAAATGATTGCTGGCGTGACCTACACTCACCAATCACCGTCAATTAAGCCTCGTTGTTCTGAAGACGTTTGACTCAGGCTCGTAAGTCTTTTGGATTTTGAAACCTGTACTAATACGTTGGTGGAATTTTGGTGCCTTCTGTCTCTTGGTGCCACTAATTCTATACGTTCTTTATTGCTGAATCATTCTGAAGCGTTCAAAAATGTGGGCAGAATAGTTCTTTACTCGTGTTCACAGACATTGTATTTTATGGGATGACGTATTTTCTAAGTTTCAGCGGTGACGAAAACAAACTAGTTTTATCAAGTAAAGAAAATTTGCTTATTTTAACAATGATGCGTTCATATACGTAACACTCACAGGAAACTGTATTTAACTGCATAGAACAATCAAATTTTCTTAAAGTTGTTTCACAAGGTAATTTCCAAGTTTCGAATAACAAGTAAGGGACTCAATTGCAACATCTTGGTTAATTAGATCAGAAACTAACTTGGATCTCAAGGGATTGTGATGGATGAAGAGTTCATTAATTGGTGTTTCGTATGTATATCAACTTGTATCTATCTCACATTCTATTAACAAGCATTCCCAAATGTGTGTAAACAGCCATAATATATGAAATACAGCAATCAACATGCAAAAAAATAACGAAACCAATGAAAACTGTAACAGAGAACGTACAGTGATTTAATTTTTAACATTTTCTAATATAGAAAACATTTTTATTTCATAGAAGATTCGTCTTTTTTACGGAAACTTGCAAAGCTGCGTGTAGGTAGTGGAAGAAATGGAATATCGAAAAATTAAGGTTATTGATCTTTCACTGCATGGTCTATTAACAAGAGGTTTCTAATTCCCATTGTAATGATGATTTGTATATGAATTGGAAATATATTTTTAACACGAAACCCGGTAATCCTAAATTCTCAATGACGCAATGGTAAGTTCCAAAAATTTTAATCCATGTAAGGATGTTTTTAAATGGAAAACTAATAACAAATTACTTGAAAGCAAACATTAAATTTCGTAAAGAAGGCCTAGTTCTAGCCACTGAAGCGAGCTCTTACTATACACCTGAAGACAACACAAGATTTGCCGAATACTTTTCCACAATCAAAACGACGCTCCGACCCAAATAAGTTCGAATTTTTCGAGTCTCATTGTATAAGTGAAACCATCTCTGGATATAATACATTAAAGAAAGAGTCTAGTTTTGCATTATCTACAAGACGATATCAACATAAAACCGAAAGTTCGCTACAGCTGGATACGTAATTAGCCCCAGCGGTACATCAAACCTATTTAAGGGAAGAAAGCAGAAGATAGGACATGTAAAGTGTAAAATACACCTTTTAAGTAAAACATTAACAATGTGCTAGATGCTTTTGGGAAATTGACACGATTTCACTCAACATTACGCGAAAACATATTATGAAAATTTACAGAGAAACAACTGTACTAAACAATTAACATTAGAGAACGCATTGCAAAAAGACAGTGCAAAGTTTCTAGCTTCAATAATGAAAGTTTATGATTGATTCAAAAAAGTTAAAAATTTGCAGGTTTCGAAAATTCAAAGGATTAAATAAAATTCGTACTTTTATCAAATTTATCAATGAACTTTTGTCCACGAGGAAAACGTTTATGAACTTATACAGAGCATTTTTTTAATGCATAGTATCCAAAGGCCATTTTATGTAGAACACCCACAATTAACATAACTTAAAGATCTCTGAAAAGCACTAACAGGCCTTACTTCTCACGCGTGTACCAAATTATACCTCTAATCATTCCAAGTCATGAGTGTCACGCATCAACCTCCCAAGTCATCATAAAACATTTTTTTCGCATCGAAGAATCTCAAAACGGATTTTAGCACCGAAATCCCGGTCTTTATTTTTAGACCGAGTCATATGCTTTTTCCAGTATACAAATATGTACAGTCTAGAAAAACAAAAATAAAATATAGAATTTATTAACGCCAACCTATCTATCTCCAAGAATTTGTTCACAGATTTGATGAAGAGGCGTGCGGCATGAAGATGATGTCTGTTTTTTTTACTTATTTGCGCACGCACTCTGGCACTTCGATAGAAATCTCGACGCAAATACGCGTCACTGGACTGTGTGCGATCATTTGCGGCACACTGGTGACCAAGAGGCGCATTTAAAACCCCGGGAATAAGAGAAACACCCGCTGTAATCCTCTTCAATTGCGATTGTCGACGGAAGCTTTCACCGAACAGTGGTCAGCGCTGTTAAGTCGACGCTCGCTTTCAATTCGTAGCTGCTGCTTTGCCATCGCCACTAGAGACGCTACGGGGCACCCGACGCTTAGTTTGTAGTACACGGCTTTAGGGACATTACCTACGAACGAAAATAACCTCCTCCAAGCCACGTTTTAATTGATTTTTTCGTGTTTCCGGGCCCGTCAACGGCTTTGGTCATTAATCCCATAAGTGTAGTGCGTGTTTTTTTCTCGGGAGATGACGGTGATCTTCCCCCGCAGGATGGCAAGATCCGGCGCCGACCTACTGTCGGCTGGTGGGGTTTTCCCCTAACCAGGACTCTCCCACTAGCGGGGCACCGCCCCACTGCCACAAGCTCTAAGCTCCCGACCGGTCTTCCGGAATATGCGGTAGTGTAGTGCATGTTAGTGTAAGTGTATGTGTAAGGGGAGAGGATAGGACAAGGAAGAGGCAGGAAAGATCACGCGCGGTCCGTAGCCCATTTGTTAGGGTACTGCTCCGGCATTCGCCTGGTGTTGATGGGAGAAGCCACGGAAAACTACCGATCAGAGCAGCCGGCCTCTATAATTCTCCTCCACACAGCGACTGAATTCGACCTAGCCGAAAAGCTAGTGTCGAAAATCCCGCTGCCGCCGGGACTCGAACCTAGGACCACCCGGACAGAGGCGCTGCAGTAACATCAGATGATACACTGAGCTACCACTCCTGGTGTCACGTTTTAAGATTTTCAACATTCTTTAGAGCGATTGCCATTTTTAAAAACGAGCTTAATGTTTGTAAAATGATGTATATGATCATGATTGTTTATGTCTGAAGAATTCGTTTACCTTCGAAGGAAGAGAATGATTTGGTTGTTGAAACAACCGCAGCCAAATTGTAGCGTATTCCATTTGAGGTATCTCGCAGAGTTCGAAAGGTGCTCGTTCCGGTTGTTCCCTTGTGTTCATTCACCCAAGTGATCCTTGGCCACGTGTGATGTTAAGTGATTTTTCGTGAAGATAAAAAAAACAAACTAGTATTTCTATCGCTTTAATTAACCGTACTTCACGCTACTCTTCGGAACGCCACTGTAGGTGCCTACGGTAGTGTGGAGCTCATCCTCTTCAATTAGCCTCTCTGCTATCATTCGAGGCGCACTCTAATTACTGCACTCATTCTCGCATAACCTTTGCTACACTTTGTATTCCATGCCATGTCGCTCTATGGCTCTTTGCTTATTGACTTTGTCATTAATTATAGTTAATGAAATCAATGTCATCATTGCGTGTCACAATTATTATTATTATGTCAAACCTCGCAAAAATCACATTCGGTAACACAGTATGAGTCTGTTCACACAAGTCTTCACTGTTTGCGTGATGAGTTAATTTAATATTCTATTTCGAACTGTCACGCACATTACTTCATGTATTTTCTTGGCTTCATGAAGAAATATTTTATATTTTCATTAAGAAACACACTTCTAAGCTGGAGGAACAGTCTGAAGAGATAAAATGAATTTAAGAATGGATTTTTACACTTGATGTAATATTAATATTTATAAAAAAAAAAATCTTTCATTAGAGTCGCGTCGCGAAAATGTCCTGTTAATGACTCTTCTACAAACATCATGTAGGTGGGATTAGCACATTGCTACGCACTGGTTAAATACATACATGTTCGACACGTTAACCTGTCGCTACAATTTTCTTCACGTTGATTTCATCACAATAACCATTTCGCGATTGTGGGAACATCAGAAGTTCAAGAACTAGTGTATCAAAACTACATTACATCTTCGTGTTCTTAATATACATTCACAATTCCTGACATCATCCACGCACACATTTTAATCCAATACTGGAATACATTGCACCGTCCCATCACTGATTCACCCACAGCATTATCACCTGTCACATCGAGGAGGCTACAGCCGTTGCGAGAACAGGGACAACGCCGGGCAAAAAGCTTTGCAAGCGGTGGCCGCGGAGGAGGTGGAGGCGGCAGCGGTTTGTCGTCGCCAGCACAAAAACCCGGTACATTGCCAGCGGCGGGATTTCGCGGGTATTGGCACTCCCCCCCCCCCAGCCCCTCGTTTGAACCCCTCCAATTCCCGCGCGCTTGGCTAAAAGGCCCGCCGCCCGCCGGCTGGTGATCTGGCGGTGCGCAATGGAGGTGATGCGCCGAGCGTGATTGGAGTGGTCTAACTGTCGTCGCTGCCCGACACGGCTCGTGCACTCCCGCAGCCGGCCCGTGATACGCTCAGCGTGCTCGAGAATGATATGTGAAAGAATGCGTAACGTTTTGATTCGAGCTGTTGTAGTAAACGCGAAACGCAATCTTTTTTTTTCTCTCTCTCTCTCTCTCTCTCTCTCTCTCTCTCTCTCTCTCTCTCTCTCTCTCTCTCTCTCTCTCTCTCTCTCTCTCTCTCTCTCTCTCTCTCTCTCTCTCTCTCTCTCTCTCTCTCTCTCTCTCTCTCTCTCTCTCTCTCTCTCTCTCTCTCTCTCTCTCTCTCTCTCTCTCTCTCTCTCTCTCTCTCTCTCTCTCTCTCTCTCTCTCTCTCTCTCTCTCTCTCTCTCTCTCTCTCTCTCTCTCTCTCTCTCTCTCTCTCTCTCTCTCTCTCTCTCTCTCTCTCTCTCTCTCTCTCTCTCTCTCTCTCTCTCTCTCTCTCTCTCTCTCTCTCTCTCTCTCTCTCTCTCTCTCTCTCTCTCTCTCTCTCTCTCTCTCTCTCTCTCTCTCTCTCTCTCTCTCTCTCTCTCTCTCTCTCTCTCTCTCTCTCTCTCTCTCTCTCTCTCTCTCTCTCTCTCTCTCTCTCTCTCTCTCTCTCTCTCTCTCTCTCTCTCTCTCTCTCTCTCTCTCTCTCTCTCTCTCTCTCTCTCTCTCTCTCTCTCTCTCTCTCTCTCTCTCTCTCTCTCTCTCTCTCTCTCTCTCTCTCTCTCTCTCTCTCTCTCTCTCTCTCTCTCTCTCTCTCTCTCTCTCTCTCTCTCTCTCTCTCTCTCTCTCTCTCTCTCTCTCTCTCTCTCTCTCTCTCTCTCTCTCTCTCTCTCTCTCTCTCTCTCTCTCTCTCTCTCTCTCTCTCTCTCTCTCTCTCTCTCTCTCTCTCTCTCTCTCTCTCTCTCTCTCTCTCTCTCTCTCTCTCTCTCTCTCTCTCTCTCTCTCTCTCTCTCTCTCTCTCTCTCTCTCTCTCTCTCTCTCTCTCTCTCTCTCTCTCTCTCTCTCTCTCTCTCTCTCTCTCTCTCTCTCTCTCTCTCTCTCTCTCTCTCTCTCTCTCTCTCTCTCTCTCTCTCTCTCTCTCTCTCTCTCTCTCTCTCTCTCTCTCTCTCTCTCTCTCTCTCTCTCTCTCTCTCTCTCCTCTCTTCTTTCTGTCAGAACTGTTCCATTTTTCTCGTCCTACATTCACGGCTTCCGCGTTTTATTCCGTGCGTGTTCGTTTCGGGAAAAGATTAAAATATTTAAATGGCGTGATGTACCTTCTCACATGCACGTGATGGGATGATTTCGTTTTTCGCATGCGAATGCGGATCCGAAAATCGGGAGGGTGGATTTGCATTCGCGACTAGAATGTCGGGAAAAGAAACAGACGATGTTCCCAACTAAATATCACTAACGCAAATGGGAGGAAGGGAAGCCGTTAGGGAGAATGATACGGTCGTATTTTCTGGGAGAATGTCCAAGAGCTTCACGAGATTCTACTAAATCATGCGCAGCGAGAAACGTAAGAATAAAGGCGAGAAGATGTGCTTCTTCGTGGCACGAAAAGCACCGGAAGACCACCTCTTTAAAAATGGAGGCGGACATGGAACGGAAGTCACGTTCGCAAGCTCCACGGCAGAGAAGAAGGTAAGTCTCCACCTGCAGGCAAGGTGTGTTGTGTTCATGAGGTTCATGTTTCTCATTGTGGTGATTTGGAACTTCCGGAAATAGAGAAGACTTCCATTCCCGTTGAGAAATATTTCTGTTTTTATAAAGTTGCCAATATTGGGTTCCGATTACTGCTATAATAATTACATCCCACTTTATCTGAAATTCGTTTGCAACTCATTACGGAAACATTATAAAATACTTCTTTACATTTATTCTCAAAATGATACAATCTTACAATACCTCACTAGTTCATACTTGTGATAATGTTACAAGCTGTGTTCGCGTGTCATATTGAACTGACTCATTTGGCAACAGATTGTCATATTAGAAAATTTAGTAACCATTTCCTTTTTCTCTAAATTATCTTGACTTATTGAACGCAAACGAATGGTATATTTGCCATTCAATCTTGCTGACTCAAGTAACACACTAATATAATATATTTTCTTCTTTAAACCCTCCAAGTAATAGTTTTATTATTTTTAATATAACTACTGTCTAAACGCATATCTCTTCCACCTTGTTAATAAATATGGTAGAGAAGCAAGTAAACTATAAAAAATCGGGAATTTCGTATTCGCAGATTAAAGAAAGTACCGATCTAATAAGCAAAAGCGCTGCATACAGAAAACTAAGGATGTTAATATTCTTTAAGAACAAAAAAGTAGTTTCCCTTCTGGAGGAATCTGTTTTATTGATAGTAGTATCACAAAAGCTGAGAATGAAAAATATTCAGCTATAAAAATTATACATACTAGAGCATTTTCTCAAAAATTAATTTCGATAATTTCACCATCTTCAAGGGCGTTTGATCGTTAAAAGACTGGAGAGCTTTGTGATTTAAGTAAGTAATCAGCTTGAGGCTTTATTTGAATGATGTCACGTCAGTGGAGTTCAGCTCTACGGTTTGCCGGTGAAAACCACTAACCATTCATCAGCGTCTTTGTGTTACTGACGAGTAAATGCATTGCGAAAGTCGTGTAAAATTAGTGATTTTTGTGTGAACATTTTACAACAAATACATAATGGACCAAAATGAAAGAAAACTTACGACCGTCTCATTTGTTCGTCAACAGCCTTGGAACTTACCTGCAAAAAGAGAACAACGAAATTAGCAACAAATTTATTGACCAAATTTTGCACAAATAATTTAAAAGGCGATTAAATATAACGTTTAATATTATAAAAGTAATTTTTTAAAGATATAACGTATTTTATTATTCTGAATTTTTGGTGTCGTGCAATATATTTAATCAAGTATCACTTAATTCGATGAATACGCTAGTTTCAAGCACACGCATACCGTATATTTTGCTCACACATCGGTTGAAGCCACGCCCTTTTGGTATCTCCGATTCTCCAGAGTAATTGTTCACTCCTCGCAGTAACCCATGACAACCGCTATGGCAGAATTATGCGTTTTGGCCTAAATTATTTTCTTTCTGATCCTTGTGGAGTGTATTTTCGTTCTATTGTGAACTTGTTACGCTGCGAATGTCTTACCTGTAATACATCCACACTGGTTACATAACTGACAAACTACGGTATTTCAATTGAATTGAACGTGCTTGTTGAGTTATTCATTGGATTACATACTGGAAAAGATATCGTTTATGAATACACTAAATAATTTTTAACTCTATATTATAATAAAAAGTAAAATAAAATGGAATGGCAACTAGCCGAAAAGGTAACACAATTTTTTTGTTTTCTGTTTGTCAAATGATGACTAAGCCGTACTTTGAATTTCAGATCGTATTTCTGAATGAATTCTTCCATTTTCTCACAAAGTATCGGTTCTGGAATAAAAAATAATGCTACTAAATCACGAAATAAAGGCGTATGTTCAATGTTACACACCTTTTCCTTTTTAAGACCTCACCAAATGAATTGAAATATTCAATTGCTTTATGCCTCAGCAGCGACTTTGATTTTCTGTGTGCTGGTGGAATTCGCATTTCTGGTGTAATGACAGGAAAAAGGATAATTTTAAAAACAAACCCAGTTCGGTACCAGTTGATACTACTAGGTTTTGACAGCCATTTAAATCCCAGATGATGAGCAAATATAATTCAGTTTACCAAATCTACAAATCTACTTTCGTAACATGTTACAGCTGTGATGACCTCCTACTGTCTGTCGAAATAACTTTAGAGACCTCGGTTTCGAAATTCGTATGCGCGTTATTCAGATGTCTGAGACAAGAAAGAATATTGGAAACACCATTCACAATTACAATAATTACATTTTAAAAAGCCAGAAGAAAAGGTGAATTACAACAAAGAGAGAGACATTGCAATTCGAAAAGAAAGAAGAAACCGAGAAGTATGAGGTCAACTTGGATCACGTGGTTTTGTCTTATCGTCAAGGACTGACCAGTTGAATGTCTTCACTACCCAGATTACACTATCAAGTTTGATACTTTTTGTTCTAAAACTTACACAAAGTTTACTACTGCCAAGTTATTTTCTTTGTGAGTGCTAATGCATTGCGTGATTCGGTGGTATAACCGGACTGTTGTACCCATGTTTACGGGATGAAACCCAATCGAAGCCGTGGATTTTTAAGAGCTAAAAATCCTTTGCACTCTTTCCTTCGGATGGGAAGTAAAGCCAGATGACCCATGTCAGTAGATTTTCTGCATGTAAAAGAACCTCAAGCCTAAAAGAAGTTTCTGAGCTAAATTCAAATCGCCTGTTTCGTCACCCAAGATGCCAAGATACTACCTCTTTTCTCCGCTAGATGGTGAAAGGAGCGTAGCGAAATTTGCGTGGTCAGACGGAAGAGCGGACCTGAGTCTCGCCACGTAAAATAAGGCATTAACTAACTAACTAAATTGTGCCATGACAATAATATTTTTGTGCCACAACAAATGACAATAATATTTTTTTCGTAACTCCATACTTCTCAGATCCTCTTTTCGCATGCGAGTAGATCAATAGTTCGGAATACGTCAACTGGTTTCTAGTGCTGGTACCTTGAGGTTCACCATCGTTTACAGTGGAGTCGCTCCTGTGGCGACGCCGGGAGTTGCGCCTCAAAGGTCGACGTCACCGCGTGTCATCTGACACAACCCACGCAGAGACCCGACCCGCGCTATCGGTGAACCGTATCGGACGTGGGTGACTAGATGCGGCTGCGGTGACTGGCATGGTGTGATCAGGAATCAGGCGGCGATTGTGGAAGAAACCATTGTACCAACCAAACGGATGGTGATACGGACGTTAAGATGCATAAGGGGGGGGCGGAAATGAGGATGAGGACAACAAAGGTTTTCTGTCTTTGCACAGAGTGTCTCCTCTACTTGAAAAATATAGAAAGAAGATATGAAATATATGATGTTAGTGACTACAAAGAATCAAAAAGTAAAGGCAAGGGGAGTTGAGGATTGAGACTGGACTGGGGATCAATATTGGAACTAGGAGGGAAAGTTGGAAGTCACAGCCAAAGCGCAACATTTACGCCTGAAAATGTACTACCACAGGAGGCAATCGGTCATCGCTAATACAACAAACAATGACGCAGGCAGATACCAGCGGCTAAAGGCATAATACGACCGCAAGTTAATCAATGTGTACAGTGAGTCCTCAAGAACCTTGCATCAATAGCGCTGTGAATGTGATGAACATTCCAACATGCACGCACAGTTCAAGTTCTGTACACGCAACAATTAAATATCAATTACTGCGTTCTTCTGACAAATTGTTAAAGAAGTAAGAGGTTATGCTAATATATTTTACCTTCATGTCTCGTCGACTATATACGTATAGATAGATCAAGAGAGGGGATGATTATAACTTTTTATATCTTTGAAAATAGATTTTATTACATGGGAGTTTGTTTATCCTTAAAATAGATTTTATTACTGGGGTTTTTCTCCCTTTCAAAAATTCAAAATTTAAGTAGTATATGGCTTAGTGTAGGCATCACAGAATTTTGAAAATGTGCACACAATTCACTTTTCCCCATAGCACGTCATACGCAGTTTTTAACTGTTTTTTGACGTAAAATAAATAAATAAATAAATAAATAAATAAACATCTATGGCAAAACGCAATGCGGATTGTGTTGTCGACTAGAGGACTGTGAGGAATGCAGAAAGCAGTTGGACTGTGGCGAAGGAAACAAAACAGAATGAAACGGGGAATAATTCGAGCTAAGAAATGCGAACGGGGGAGGTATCTACGCCAGTGACATCAGCAATGGCGTAGGCAGGTGCTGTGGCCGGCAGCAACGCGACTTTGCAGACGGCGGACTGTGGTGAGGCCAGAAAACGATATGAAAGGGGGAATAATTGAAGTTAAGGAATGCGCACGCGAAAGGTGTGTATGCCGATGGGATCAGCAACGGCGTAGGCAGGTGCTGTAGCCAGCAGCATGACTAGGCGGAGGGCGGCAGCCGCGGCGGTGGACTGTGGCGAAGCCAGAAAACAAAATGGATTGAAAGGAGAATAATTGAAGCTACGAAACACGAACGTGGGAGGTATCTACGCCAATAGGGTCAGCATCGGCCACGCCAGGTGCTGCGGCCAGCAGTGCAACTAGGCGGAGGGCGGCGGCGAAGGACTGTGGTGAGGCTAAAAGACAAAACGGAATGAAAGGGAGAATAATTGAAGCAACGAAACACGAACGTGGAGGTATCTACGCCAATAGGGTCAGCATCGGCCACGCCAGGTGCTGCGGCCAGCAGTGCAACTAGGCGGAGGGGGTCGGCGAAGGACTGTGGTGAGGCTAAAAGACAAAACGGAATGAAAGGGGAATAATTGAAGCAACGAAACACGAACGTGGGAGGTATCTACGGCAATAGGGTCAGCATCGGCCACGCCAGGTTCTGCGGCCAGCAGTGCAACTAGGCGGAGGCGTCGGCGAAGGACTGTGGTGAGGCTAAAAGACAAAACGGAATGAAAGGGAATAATTGAAGCAACGAAACACGAACGTGGGAGGTATCCACGTCGTTCGGGTCAGCAGTGGCATCGGCAGGTGCTGTGGCCAGCAGTGTGACTAGAAGGAAGGCGGCGGCCGCGATCGCGCAGGCGGCAGAGTCGGACGGCGGCGGCGGCGTGGGCGGCGAAGGGCGCGGCGCAGCGGGCGCGTCCTGGCGGCGCGTGCATAATGGAGTGCTGGCGTGCCCGTAATGAAGGGCTTTCCACGAATAATTGCGAGCGCCCCGCCAGAGCGCGCGCGCGGCGGAACTCCGCCATCGCCCCCTCCCCCGTCTCTTGCCCCCTTCTCTGCCCCCACATCCCACCTTCACCCCTGTGCCTCCCACCCCCCCACACTTCCCGATTCCACCGCCGTCTTCGTTCCCGATCATGCCTTTGGCCCCGCCCCCCCCGAAACCCGCCCCTGACCGGTCGCCAACTCCGCCTCCCCCCGCCCCCTCCGCCCAAATCGCCGCAGCTGCCCGAGTTCCGCCCTGTCGTCACCTCCCACAATTCCCCCCCCCCCGACGTTCCAGGTCCAAACGCCGGTCTGCTACTGCCGCCACCACCCCCGCTTCGCTTTCACCCTCGCTGCATCACCCACCCCTGCCGCGTGGCGGCGCTGACGGCGGTGGTTGTGACTGCAGAGTGCAGCGGAGTGGAACGAGCCCCGCATGGGGAAAGGCCGTGAAAGACCGGAAAACTCCAATGGCCTGTTATGGATGGCTGTGGAATAGTGCAGGCATCTAATGCTGGATTTAATTACGGTGCAGAAGAGTACGCCAGTCGTATGCACCAATGAGGGTTATAGAAAACGAAGCTGCTTATTGATAAATGCTTGCGTTATTTAGTCAGCAGGTATGAAAGTTCACGGAAATATTTTTTAAAATTGGCAATGATATTTTGATTTTTCTATTATTATAGAATTTTGCAGTGTAGAAGTGCTTCTCCTCTAAGGGAAATTAAATATTTTGTTGTGCCCCATACGTACCTTCTTGTTATGTCAGTAACCATCTATGAGTGACTATGAGATATATTGATACCAGGCTGACAATATGACGTTTTTATCATGAACATGTCTGAACAATCTACGATTCTGATATGCTCAAAACGTTATTTAAGAAACATTCGCTTTTGTTCGTGTAGAAATAATACAAAAAGTAATCGTTTGCATAAAGAATACAAGAGCTTTACTTTCCTCATTAATTTTTTCCTCAACTTGATAAAAATATTGCAATCAATTATACCAATATCATGGGAATTTAAGCAAATGAATTGAAAATACAGACCACTACGGAAAATTGGTATCCATCAATAATATAACTCCAGAAGCATTAGTTTTAATACACTGATACACTGATGCACATATTATTTATGGAGCATGTATCCCAGTTTTCATGAATATTATTCCGTGAATTACAGGGCTTAGCTTGAAAGTGCATTACTTGATAATGCACTAACACCAAAGCAATGCGATCTTATTCAAGATTCTATTTTTATTTCTACTGAATAATACACAGCATTCTGCACGGAACTTTGAAGTATCATT